>JAENPR010000584.1:0-396325 GCA_018135685.1 Themeda triandra | reverse complement strand
AATTATACTAGCATACTTAGTGTTGTCCTTTACCATTGATGTACAATTTATCTCTGGTTTCCTAGTTGGAAGATTACATCAGCATGGAGCCATGGAAGAAGTTTACATGGGAGAGCACAATAATAACCCTTTTTTCTGCAAACTATATGCATCAGATGACTTGACTTATTAACGATGACTTTATATGGTTTGATCTATTTCCTTCTATATACAAAATGCAACAGCTCACAGAGTTGAAATGTTTACTAGTACTTGCATTGCTTCCCATTCACACACCTGGTTAATTATGAAATGCATAAGATAAACAAAGTTTAATTTGATTTTTGGAGATGATTTTAAAGAGATAATAAGATTTATTTCAGTTGGTGCCATTTGATCAAAACTTTAAAAGCTATTGAAAGTCCAGGACCTGTGTTTAATATGCCTCAATGTTTATTTTAATTGAGATTCTTATACTGAAAATTTTGATGCAGTTTCATAAGGGGAGATCAGTATGCAGTTGCACTTGGACTACTTGATGAGGGCAAAGTTGTTCTGGGTGTGTTGGGATGTCCAAATCTTCCATTAAAATCAACAAACAAGAACAATAGTAGCTCTTCTGGGGATCAAATAGGTTCCCTCTTTTTTGCTACAATTGGTTGTGGAGCGCATGTTGAGGCCTTAGAAGGATCCGAGCCAGAAAAGGTAATCAATGCTTTTGATTTTGGCCATGACTATTACTACTTCAATCTTCAATAATTCATATTTGGTTCATGAATATAACCACTTCCTGTTTTAGTAAGTTTGTTTTTTTCTTATTTAATATTCTTTCTTGTTCTATCTTACATTTTAGATTAGTGTTTGCTCCATCGATAATCCAATCGACGCCTCATTCTTTGAATCCTTTGAAGCATCACACTCCAAGCGTGATTTAACTAGCTCCATTGCAGAGGTTGGTCCTTAATCATTATTTTCTTAGCCCAGAGATCTCAATTAATTATATAAGTAAATCCTTTGTTCTTATGTAATTAGAAACTTGTGTCCAAGCTCCTCCTGTTAGAATGGATAGCCAAGCAAAATATGGTGCCCTTGCATGTGGTGATGGTGCCATTTTTCTGCGCATTCCACACAAAAGTTACATAGAAACAGTTTGGGATCATGCAGCTGGATCAATTGTTGTCACAGGTATGGAATATAATTCTATTCTGGGAGACAATTAAATCAACAACTTATAAAAAGATCTATTTACTAATGCCCCCTATCTGGTGTTTGCAGAAGCTAGTGGCATGGTTAAAGATGCCTCAGGAAACGATTTAGATTTTTCCAAAGGTAGATATCTTGATCGTGACAGAGGAATTATTGCAACAAATAAACATTTAATGCCACTGGTTTTAAAGGCGGTTCAAGAGGCTATAAAGGAGGAACAGTAGGCTGATGTGCTCATGGAGCAATCACAGTAGGCTGCTGTGCTCATGGAGCAATCACATAATTTGTTATGAAATTTCCTGTTTGAATCTTAATATTAGTTTCCACAATCTGGATGTGCACAAAAGTATAACAATGCTGTTGTACTTGTACCATATGCTATTGTATCGTGTGAGTCATATGTCAGTCACATACTCACATGTCCTTATCTCAATTAATAAATGGATATGAATTTATCTAATTGGACTTACCATTTTTTATTTGTATTTTCCATCTCTCCAGAAAAATCTTTGTTGAAATTGGTATTTGTAACTTTGTATCTTTGGTTCAGAAAAATATTAGAATGAGCCCCACTCTATTCAACAGTAAAAATGATAGATAAGTGATTATGATGTGAGAAGATAAGGAAAATATGTTTGAGACAGATGTAAGGGACTATACGACATATGCTTCTTGTTGTAATTTGTAGCTATATTTGGGACAAAAGCACAGGGATATTATGAAATATTTGTGGTTCTATTTCCGTATAGTTTGCAGACTATCAGTGTGTATTTACTATTTAGTATTATTAGCATGGAATTTTTTGGTAGCAATTATTGATATTCATTGTGTGCTCCAATGATCCAAACTTTGCGTTTTCTCCACCTTAATACAAACAAGGTATCGTCTCTTTTGCCTGTTTTGCTCTACAATGTTTTGTTTTTCAAACTCAGTCAAATCTAGAATCTTTTTTGGCGGAGTTTTCACTTTATATGCCAAATTATGCTGTAGGGCATATAAGTTAGTTATAATAGGGAATCATTTGAAACGTTCTGCCTCTTTGCTTAATAATATCTTATATGCAGCTTTAGTAGATATTTAATTATTGTAAGGTACGTTGTGCAGGCGATAAAATATCTTAGTATGGCTCTGTTTCACATAAATGCCAGCAACAGGACAATGCATCTATGAGCTTGGTGTAAGCATCTTCCAGGTTGAATTATTGTTTAAGAACCTGGTGAATCAGCAGTTTATTGGCTGAATCACTATATTATTTAAAATGCTATGGACCTCAATCTAATTACACAGCGATATTGCTTATCTAAGGCCAAGGAGTCTAAACGGGTACATCAGTTGGATAGTCTGTAGGATGCTTCATGATTGTATCCCGCAGCAATTGCTCTTGCTCACGCAGGTTGGAAGGAACATTATCGTACACATCAGTGAAAAGCTCACTAACTGGCGGTTTTGGCATTCTTTCTGCAACCTGGATGGCTTGAAGAAGCTGCACAGAAGTTAACAGGCAGTTTCAGATGTCATGTATGATGTATCACAGTGTGCTGGAAAGATGAATCTTTGTGTAGTACCTCTTTTCTGACTTTGCTCCTGAGTTCGGACTCTTCAGCATCAGACCACCAGTCATTACCCTGAACCCATTTTCTGTATCTGGAAATTGGATCCCTCGCTGTTCGCCAATGCTCAATCTCATCAACTGGCCTGTACTTGGTTGAATCGTCAGACGTCGAGTGATGACCAACTCGATATGTAAGTGCCTGAAATCTCATTAGTCAGATTAATGATATCATGAAGTTTTTGTTTCAGGTAATGTAACTCCATTGAATAACTGAGCACCTCAACTAAAATAGGTCTTCCTTCAGTTATAGCCATTTCTCGGGCAGCATGGACTGCACTGTACACAGCAAGAGCATCATTGCCATCTACTCGGATACCACGGATCCCATAAGCCTGGCCACGGACAACAACTCCATCACCTGCAACAAGACTTGAATTTAACACTACATTGCATTGTCCACTTGTAACTGCCATGGATCAGTAAGAAGACATGTTTTGTTACTTCTGAATTGTTCAGTAGTCGGGGTGCTGATTGCCCAGCCATTGTTACGGCAGAAGAAGATCACCGGTGCCTCTGTAACAGCTGCAAAGTTGAGCGCTGCATGGAAGTCTCCCTGAACAATTTTTAGCTGTCAGGAAGGAATGGTACTGGCAAGAAACTGATCAGTGGCTGGCGAGTTTTCATGTACCTCACTTGTTCCACCATCGCCAAAGTATGTGATGGCACAAGCGTCCTTTTTGTCCATCTTCAGAGAGTAGGCAGCTCCAACTGCATGAGGGATCTGTGTTCTGGGAAACAATGAAGAATTAAACATATGCTCTTCACTTGCAAGATCTTTCTGGCATGGAAGAGATACTTCAGACTTACGCAATAGGCGATGAGACTGTGAAATAGTTCAGACGGTTCGAGCCATAATGGATGGGCATCTGCCTCCCTTTACCATAGTCCAGCTTGTTCCCAAAGCACTGGTTTGCAAATTCCTGCAGAGTGAAGCCGCCATAGAAGAACGCCTGGTTCCCGGTACTATATTTTGGCTCCGCAGGTTGCAGCAAAGAAAGGACAGAGGGTAAATCAATTGTTTGAAATATCTTTTTACTAGATTAAGCTTCAGAAAAGTGGAGTAACTGATGTTGTACCTGAGGCAGCACAATGTCATCCATACTGAGTGCAGCAGCAGAGGCTATGTTGATTGCTTCCTCACCATTGGAAGTGAGATAAAATGAGATTCTACCCTGCCTCTGAGCCTCATAGAAGATGGTATCCATGATATGGAGTGTGACCATCTTGGTGTACATTTTCAGAGCCAACTCTTTACTGACCTGACAAGGGTGAATAACATTAGTCTTCAGAACAAAATTCTCAAAATGGTGCTGCGAGCAGCGTACCTCTTGGAATGTACTGCCTGATATAGTTCTGCCATCATCATCAAGAACACGGTAGCAGTTTATCCTTTCCTTCATCGAGTCTGGAAGGAAGTTCATTTCGGCCACAAGAGAAACTTTCCCTCCAGGAAGTCAAGTGACTGCAAAATTAACAGCGCACATTCAGTGTCCATGTGCATCAGTGACCGAAATAGTTTAATTGAACTGAGAAGCACAGCAGCATCAGTGTAGCATTGGCCTTGGAGGCTGTGGACAAATTTAATATCCACATTGACCATGCCAAAGACAGCACTTTTGGTTTGTATATGAAGCAAAATGTAGTCAAGACCAGAGAGGCTCCTAATCATTGGGTCTCACTCACCCTTTGACATGGAAAGCAAAGGTATTATACTAAACTAATACCGGAATATTGGCACTAACATTCTAGATGAAAGCACGTTACTATCTACTACAGCCATCAGCTTAATGAGGCAGTCAACCCAGGAAATCAGCAACCAAACCCATTGACCCAAAAGACCCATCCATGATCCATCCTTATCTGCTTTGTTTACTAATTGTTGTCAATTCTATCCACAATTGTGCTCTGCAACTTGTTACCTTCAATCTTCACATAGCGTACCGGGTACGTACTTATGGAAAGAGTTTGTGACGTGTCTGAATTTTGGACTGAGGAAGAACGTAAAGAACACAGATGGGGTGGGAAATGAAAAAACTTCCGAAAGCAAGGAGGCACCGGGCTACCGAGTACGGATAAATTACTCAATCAGTCCAGGGACAGGGAGCACATAGAAGATGCGCAAAAGATGCCTTATCACATTATCTTCTCTATAGTTATAACAAACCTTATCAAAAAGCACATGTTAAAGGAAAGGAATGCCATCTGCTACTCTGTATGTAGTATCCAGGATTGATCTTCCAGATCCCACAAAGGCAGAAGAATTGCAAATCAGGAAAGAGCATCCTGACCCAATTAACAATTCCAATCTAGTTGACACATACGGATCATAAAAATACTGGTGATACAAATCAAGAAGCATGTTTTACACATGGTCGACGCATACCTGCTGATCGCTGGTGACGGTGAACCCGTTCTCCGGCTCCTCGTCGACCGCGGCAGCAGCAGCAGCAGCAGCGCTGCTCTCCCCTGCGAAGCAGAAGCCCCGGCGGCTTGTCTCCACCGCCGGTGATCCAAGGGCCGGCGGCGGCACCGAGCCCAAGAACCATGGACTGGTGGGTTCGCCGGAGCCGCCGTGGCGCGCAGGAAGCCTCCTCGCGGCACGGCGCGCCAGCTGGGACGACGCTCTCGCTAGCCAGAGCGCTGCCATGTCAGACAGACACACACACACACACTGCACGTGCTCTGCTTGGCCGAGCTCCAATCCTCTGAAATGGCAGCTCAGCTCAGCTCAGCTCAGCAAGAGAGAGACGTATTTATCGGCAGCCGTGTTGGACTTGGAGAGAGCTAGACGACATGAGCAAGCAAGCAAGAAAAGAGTGAGCAATGGAATGCGAGGTGTGCGTGTGAAAGAGAGGCACACTCACTGAGCTGGAAAGATAAGCGTAGCGCCGAGGAGCATGGAGGGAGGTGAGGAGGAGCAGACGGGCACGGCTCGCTGGGAGAGCGACGACGAACTGGTGGGGCCCTACTGTCGGCGACGGCGGCGTAACAGCGGGATGGGGCTCTGGCGCGTGGGACCGGGCTGGGTGGGGGAGTTGAGCATGGGCGGGTGGGGGTGGTGACAGAGATCGACGTCAGGAGGATCATCATCCTGCTGGTTGGTAGGTTGGGAAGGGGCCGGTGACGACAAGGCATGATCATGTTGATGAACCACGTGTTGTGGTGCCCATCGTCCTATGGTATAGGAGATGGGTGAATGCTGGTGGCTGAGAGGGAAAGGGGAGAAAGAAAAAGACAGTAAATTAAGGCTTTCGTTTTCGTTCCTATGGCAGGTGAAATATTCATTTGTCTTCTTTCTTGTAACAAAACTGAAATTGATCTTTTTGCCAGCTATATATAGGACAATCAGTTATATTTCGTAAGATTCCAGTAAGTGTATATTATTAACCGGTACCATTCTGGCCACGCTATCATGTTAGTAGTTCTTGATTCATGAAGGAGGTACTTCTTGGAAATATAATCTATAATCTGTATGAGTAGCTCGTATACCCCATTATCACCTTACCTAATTATTATCACGTTTATTTTCATTTTCATTTTATTTTTATTTTTATTTTTATTTTTATTTTTATTTTTATTTTTGAGGACAATGAGAACGTTTATTTCGAGCTAACACCCATGATATAACAACTTTTCCCAAACCGCGATGTTCTAAATCATACATATCTCATTTACTCCTTGTGGAAGCCTCGGGCTTAGAGCGTGTTTGGATGATATCGGTGGTAGGTTGTACGCTGCAACTTCAGGGTGGGCATTTATTTGCTTTATAAGACCATACTTGTGGCATATCGAACTTATTTAGGCATTCTATGTTGTGTTTGGTTTTGAGACAGACAGATACAATGGACATGTTCCCGTTTCTAAGATGGATCCATTCGGAGTGTCTAATCTATCTCACAATAACACGACATGAGAAAGGATGACGAGCATTACTAATCAACCTGTCTTAAGGACTTTGAGATTCTAGATATATCAAACAAGAAGAGAGGGGTCTCGACCTGAGAAAGAAAGATAGTATGCATACCATTACAGATGAGCTGAAGGCTATTTAGAGAATGGAGGAGATGAAAGCCATCCAAAGATCTAGAGACAGAAACATTAAGGAGGGTGTCAAGAACATGACCTACTAATCAACGCAATAGGAAGAAGATAATTATAGGTTTGGATATAGGGCTAGATTGCAGATAATGGCAAGTTATTGGATCATGCAGTATATTTCTATAAATCATTGTTGGGTCAAGAGGAGAGTAGTAGTGCGAGATTGGATGAGTGTTTCGGGGAGGAGTCAGAAAAGGTGACTTCTATGGAGGTTGACCTCATGGAGGCTGATTTCACATAAGAGGAGGTTAAAGAAGGGTTCTTATATGTTGAGAGTGCTTTTGGCCTAGTTGATTTTTTTGTCTTTTCTACTAGACCTTTTGGGAGGTCATCAAAGAGGATTAGATGTAGCTAGTTAACAACTTTGAGAAAGATCATCTAAATCTAGATATCCCTCCATCCCAAAATAGATATCATTCTCGCTTACCGAGAGGTCAAACTTTTTTAACTTTGATCAATTATATATTAAAAACTATAATACATAATTAGTATCATTAGATAGATCGTTGAATATATTTTCATAATAAACTTGTTTGTAGATATAAAAGATGCACAAAATTTCTAAAAGTCTAGTTAAAGTTGAGAAAGTTTGGCCGGCACGTTATTCCATAACGTCATCTATTTTGGGACGAAGGGAGTAGGTTCAATTATGACATGAAGGGAGTAGACACTTGTTGTAAGGAACCAAAAGCCAAAACTCTTAAGAAGTTCATGCCTATCAGCTTGGTAAACTATAGCTTCAAGATTTTTGCTATGATGATTAATAATAGATTAGTGATGGTAGTTGACAGATTGATAGCTTCCAACCAAACAACCTTCGTAAAGGCAGATGTTTAGTGTTATGGCAACCATGAGGTTATTCAAGGTGCACATGAATAAGGAAACTAGTATCATGCTTAAACTAGTAAATTAAGGCTTTCGTTTTCGTTCCTATGGCAGGCAAAAAAAAAAACTATCTTCTTTTCTAAAAAAACTGAATCTTTTTGTGAGACAGCTATAGGGCAACTTCTCATATACCTTGTAAGATTTCAGTAGGTATCTACTCTCTCCATTCCAAATTATAAGTCATTTTAAGAATTTTGAAGAGCCGCTTAAGTTTAACCAAATTTATATAAAAGACCATAAAAATTTGTGGGATGAAGGGAATAAGATTAGTCATTACCTTTTAGGCCACGCTATCATGTGACATATAGCAACTAGCAAAGAACAATTGATCTACCACGCTGCCAAATCGGTGGTAGTGTTCTTGATTCGTGAAGGCGGTAGTTCTTGGAAATATAGTCTACAATGGGTATGAGTAGCTCATCTACTGTATTACCACCTTACCTAATGAGCAAGTTTATTTTTATTTTTATTTTTAGGAAAATAAGCATGTTGATTTCGACCTAACACGGTAGAACCCATGATGCAACATTTTTTTCCCAAACCAATAGTACTAAATCATACATCTCTCATATACTCATGGAAACCTTAGGCGGGCTCCTTTGGAATAGAGGAGAAACATAAGAATTTCGAAGGATTTGAATCCTATAGGAAACAGTCCTATGAAGCCCTTTGGAACAAATGAACTTTTCCCACTAATTCCTTTAAAATTTCTATGGATTGGCTCATGCCAAAGGAATTTTGGAGGAAACTAAACATAAGCTCCAACTTCATTGTTTTGTTTCCTATGGTTTTCCTACGTTGCTTCCAAAGACATATTCTTCATGTAGGATTTGAAGTGTTAGTGCATTTCCTATGTTTTTCCTATCCCTATGTTCCGTAAATCCTTTGTTCCAAAGAGAGCCTAGAGCATGTTTGGATGTCATGCATCGGTTGTAGGTTGTACGCTGCAAGTTCAGGGTTGGGCACTTATTTGTTTTAAGATCAGACTTGTGGCATATTGAACTTATTTTTAGGCATGTTTATGCGCTCTAGAAGTAGGGGACGGGACGTTAAGTCAAATATGGCATATGGTCCATCAAGACAAATATGTAGCTTCCTTAATTAGTTTTTCTAAGGGCAGGTACATCGTTACATATTAATTTTCTCATACTCCGTCTCATACAAGCTATGTAGGATTTGATGATGTGGAGGAAAGAGAAGAGAAAATAAGGTCGTTGCTTCACGAAACAACCGTCTCATGAGGCAAAATTTAGGAGTATGAAACATCTATTTTACTATTGTATATGAGTTATTACGAGACAACATATAAGGACAACCGTTGTACATACAGTCTAAGAAGTCATCTTAAATCACATGGCATTTCATAAGACCAATTACGAAACAACACCAATGTATTTGCCCTAAGTATTTCAAGTTCTCATGGAACGTTCTGTCATAGTTCACGGAGGCTCTGCAACAAATTGGCTGCTCTCGAGTCGGAGTTTATTCTAAAAATCTTCCACCCAACACTTCGTGTAGTTTGACGAAGGACCCATCATAATAGGTCTATAGCCTTCAACTTCTTTGCCTTAGTGAATAATTTCACAAACGCTCTTCAGTAGTGATGGACACTCCTAAAAGTTATTCAATATTTTGCCGAGTAAGCCACACAAAGCAGCAAGAAAAGACAAGGTTATGAAGTCCTCAGCGAAGGTTAGCATTGCAAACTAGTCAAAGACTAGCTGAAGATAAAATCATCGTGTGTCTTTGTATGGACGAGAGCCACGTGTTGGAATTGAGTTGCAATTGGACCACGATAGGATTTATTCAACTATTAAGTCTTATACTTTTGATCAAAACCATATAGCGATGGGCTATTGTGTGTTAAGGGTGTCTTATATGTTAGAGAACCATCAGTGCTTTGAGGGCCCAATTACATAGCATATATAGGACTTATAGATAAGATTTAGGGGCCTATTTGTAGCCCCTAGTGGCTTATTTGTAAATATAAGTCTCACCAGGAGGAATAATGAAATCCTCCCATCTCAACATTCCTATAACAGGGGAAAGAGGAGGAAAGGTAGAGGAGGACCTTTTCCGACCACTCATTTTGACTCTCTACCTTCTGCTATCCTTCACTCTCTTATTTTTGTTGGCTAAAACTAACACTCCTATGTACAAAACCAATACTTAACATTTGAATATGGAGGTAACCAAACTACTAGCTTGGGCTTGACATACTTAATTTCTCATAGTTATAAACAATTCTCGATATAATTTTGATCATTTTTTTAAATCATGTATTTTTCCTAATATTTCCATTATAAAGATTGTAAATAATCCGAGTATTGACTCTTCTTTAATGATGTAATCTAGACATTGCAAATCTATTCTTCTTTACAATTTATATTCTTTTTTTGCCAAAGCCGCTAGAAGTTCTCGTAGTATGAAAATACTATAATAGTAAAAAGATTTAGATACATGCTAAACGATTCCATAGGGCTTTGGTTGTGTTAATTGCAAACTTGGCAATTATCTTTATAACCGTATTGGACAAATTATTGTAACTGTGCAAGAACTCAAATGAATCCATCATAATTAATGAATCAACCCTCGCAAGATATATATCATGTGCAACAAGATCGTGACAATTTTCTCCAATATTTAGTATAGGACATTTGTAGCCCTTTACATAAAGATGTTGCCCATAAATATATAATAATATTTTATGCTTATTATATTTAAATGTTAGATAAAGTATGTCCTTTCCAGGTGTCCCGAAACCTAACATCCGACTCAAACTTAGATGAAAAATCCATTGTTTTACATTGTGCCCATAATTTTCTAATACCCTTTCGAAACTTATGTTTTAATACCGATAAATCATCTCTATATAAAACTATAGTGACAGTGTTCCCAAGATCACTATCATGCATTGAGTTTAAAATTGACACATGAAATTGATATATAAAGAAGAGTATCAATATAACTATCATCTCCATACTAACAACTCATCGACTCACAATATCACCAACACTAAGAGGGAACAAGCATTTTGGATCAGGAGTATGGACAAACATTTTTAAATCTTTTGTATGTGAATATAGAAACAAATTGAAGCCATAGAGCAATTATACCTTTCTCTTTTTTTGCCATATTCACACAAATTATACAGTGAAATAATCTTAGCGGAATAACCTATTAGCGCTAGTTACCAAAAAATGAGACAATAAGTTGGTGAAGCAAATAGCCCTATAAATGCAAATAGAACGTGAACAGTTCTCAGAAACTCAGACTATTGTTCTTCAAAGTCTGATATCAAGTCACAATCATCATTATGTTTAGGAATATCCTAAGACTCATACTCTACCATTTACAACATAAATTTAATGCTCTTCTTTTTGTACAACTTTCATTAATCATTAGTGAGAAAATATCATGATTATGACCTTACTCGATTCATGCTCGTAAACTAAATGCGTTGTAGTTCTTCTTTTGTTATAAGACCATATTATTAGCTTTTTACGCTCATTATCTTGTTGAATTCTTATGACCAGTAAATTGGCAAACCAACACATCTTCATTGTTAGCATGCAAACCAACACATCTTCATTGTTAGCATAGTCAGTGCAACCTTAAAGCAACATAAAATCATTTTTAAACTCGTTTAGCATCTCAGGCTAGTTTTCTACGACTTTTTTATATTTACATATCTAGACCATTTAGGGGCAAATTAATCGTTGAAACACCAAGGATGTTACCACTTTGAACCACTAAGCCTTTTAATCAATGATCATCACCAAAGAAAGCTAAGTAGCTGAAAAGCACCGAGGAATGGATAAGATTTGCAACATTTCCATGGCAATGCATTTGTTTCAAATGAAGAAAATGAAACTAGTTCAACTTAACGTTGTACCATGTTCCTTCTTAAAAAATATCAAACAGTGCTCAAGGTTTCTTGTTCCTTGATTTTTTTATTACATTTGCTTTCCATTTTTTTGAGCACTTTTCTGCCTGATTATGATGGCAAGGTGTGCATAAGTAACTGGCACCATAAATGTTACATTTCTCTGTCGACTTGATATTTGATGTAGGGTTTCAGTCAGCCGCACAAAGTATTTGCTAAGGAGATCTTTGAATCTAATCTCCCCTAGAATTTTGAATTTTATTTATCTTAAGTTCTGCATTTCAATCACAGTTTGTTGAAGTTTTCCTTCTAAGAGGCTTATCTGTTCTGCCTCTCTTCTCTATTCGGTATGCTGAATATAAGGCATATGTGTTAGTAATAAGGAATCCTATCAAAAATCAAAATAATATGTTGGTGTACAAAAAAAAACTACATAAGCCGATAACACACATTTCATACTTGAACCAATTTATCCTGCGTCCACAACATAATTGAAAATTTTGCAACAATAAAGGTGACTACAAATGATACTGCTATGAAATTCTGGACTTGACTGAACCATCTGGAATGAGGTTTATTTCTCCAAAAGATCAATATGTCATGTTTAATTTAAGGACTAGCCTTTCGACGGGTCATACAGAACAAAAACTAGTAACAGGTGGAAGATAGAATTTTGCCCAATCTGTTATGGACCTTAGATCATTGGGGGTTTGGGGATAACCATTGTGATGAGGGTGGCTGGTGAAGGGGGTGAGATTGAGATAGTAGGGAGACTAGGAAATTTGTTCGTTAGTGCTTGATTCATAAGGCTGATAACACGATACAAATAGGCCACTAACTATATGGGTCCACTGCCGTATGGGCTTCATCACGGGTCCATGATGAGGCCGGAGGTGTATGACAAGTTCTTTCGGCGGTGACACGATGGAGCGTCTGTCGGCAAACCTAACGGCGGCATATGCTGAAGCACTCGACGTGATCTTCTTGGCTTGTCAGCCACGAAGACATAAGGCCACCTCGTAGGTCGCATCATGGTGTCAGCATTGATTGTTTTTTTTATGTAATATCGACCTAGAGTTATTCTTCCAAGATGGTCAAACCATAGCTGTGTTGACCTCCTTGGCAATCATTTAAAGCGCGTTCTATGTTTGTCTAAACTTTTCTACCTAATACAATGATACATAATTTTTTTTTTCGAGAGCGTGCATTGGCACATATTTCATTAAGAAGAGAAATTTTTTAGTACAACCAGATGGTAATCCATAGATTACCCACACGACCCGGCCTAGCACACGTGGTTGATACACAAATCTTTTACGTATTTGCGAAAAAAAACTACTTGAAGAAAGTAATTAATTCTCCTAATTTGTAGCCCCTATTTGCTAGGCAGGCCACTAATTTCTAGATTTCTAGCTTAACCACATGACACCTGGTCACTAAAGATTTCCAAACGGGCCGCCCGCCACGGCACGGCACGGCACGGCCAGCACGAGCACGGCCGAGCACGGCACGGCCGGCACGGCGGCCCGCCGTCTGCCGTGCCTGGTAGTGCCGCGTGCCCAACCATCGGCCCGCACGGACCCATGGAGACTCAGCCGTGCCGTGCCGTGCCGAAGGGCACGTCGGTCCACCGTGCCATCCCGTGCCGAATCGAAGTCGCACCACACGTCGCCGACGAGAACAGAGCCGCCCGCCGCACCGCCGTCGTTGTAGGAGGCTGAGCCGTGCGCTCGCGCCGCCTCCATCAAGCGCACGCCGCGCAGGGCATGGCCACTGACCAGCCGCGGCCTCCGCTGCGAGCTACCGCGTGTGGTGACGCGCCGCGTCGCTGCCTCCGACGTGCCGTCGGCCTTGCCGTACTCCGCGAGGCCGCACCCCTGGCGGTGCATGCGCACCTTGAGGCCACAGGAGAGAGCGGAGGAATGGGGATTGGGGAACGAGAGGTTGAAGGAGGCGCATGCAGGCATGCTGTGGTCATTGGCGAAGCTACTATAAAATTCATGGTGGTGCACAGCGTGAACAGTAATGTAGAAATATGCCTACTTCAACTGATTTACGTGGTAAAAATAAGCAACCTAGTGCTAAATATTTTTTCTACCCTGGTGCCCGTGCACCACCCTAAGTCAATGTGGCGTCGCCCCTGGCTGTGGTAGGGAGAGGGAGTGGTGAGCGGCGGCCTGGTGGCTGGTGTGAGCGGCGGAGAGAAAATGATAGGGTTTGGGTGGGGGAGTTGCTTATATATTGCCATCTAACGGTTGTGGTTCATCCATTCTCATCCAATGGTAGATATTTAGCGGGCCGATGGCAGGCCAGGTCATTTTCCGTGCCATGCCCGTGCTCGGCCCACGGGCCGAATTGGCGGCCCAGGCACGGGCACGTGACGGGCCGTGCCGTGCACGGCACTATGAGCGACGGGCCGGGCCGTGCTTGCTTTCTTGGCCGTGCCAGGCCGGCCCAGGCCTGGCCCGTTTGGAAAACTTTACTGGTCACTAGTCCCTGATTGCTATCCTAGCCACATGACACTTGGCCACTAGTGCCCCTGATTGCTATCCTAGCCACATGACATCTCTTCCCCTCGATGAGCAACTCGTCCTCGAGCTGTCGCAAACCTACTTGACGTGTTCTAGAGCTAAGTCTTTTGTATCTCTATTTTACCTTTGTTATTAAAACTAAAATATAAAATAAATTTGAACCGGAAGTTTATCCTCGTGGATTACATGGAAGGAGCCCAACCGGCTTCATGTGGGGATGAAGAGTGGAGGATGTAAGGTCACTAGTATGCCAGTCCTGTTCAGCACCAAGGAGTGCCACAACAAATGAGACGGCCACCAGGCCACCAGCCCACCACCGTCGGTGCTTAATGCTGGCTTGTGCTAGTTGTTCACTACACCGAGAGATCACATACCCACATCTCTACTTTGACCGGAGCCAGTGGCGGATCCACGGGAGGGGCTGGGGTGCTGCAGCCCCTCCCGGTGGCAAAAAAATCACCTACCATATCTTTATTTTTGTCTATTATTTTTAGTGTATAGCTAGTGTAATTTTTATAATTTTTATCTATTATTAGTATATAATTAGTATATTTTTATGTTTTTGTCTATTATTAGTATATATTTAGTATAATTTTTAGTAAACCGGAGCCAAGGGACATATAGGGGAGCCTGAGTGGTTGAACGTGTAGGCTGCAATTTGCTGCGGCGATGGCCTAAGCACGGTTTTTTACCGCCTGGTAAACCACGGTTTATCATGCGGTAACCGGACTTACGGACCGGTCCGGTTCCGGTTGGACGGTTCGGGTAAGTCCCAAATTCAAATTTCAACTTTGAAAAAAATGCTGAAAAAATTTCTAAAAATAGTTCATGATTTATAGAACACAATGGTGTCAAAATTATTTCAATTTGAGTTCGTTTATTATTTATTTAGACGTTTAGAAGTTTGAAAAAAAAAGAAAAAGAAAAAATACACAAATGGCCCGTTTAAGGCCCATTAAATCATGAAGGTCGAAAAGCATACTAAACACACTCAAATTTGAGTAATTTTGACATCATTGGATTCTAAAAATCATGAAGTATTTTTAGAAATTTTTTTAGCATTTTTTTTTAAAAATAAATTTGAATTTTGAAAAAACCGCTCAAACCGGGTGGTAAACCGCTCAAACCGGGCGGTAAACCGGAGCCGAACCGAACAACAAAGAGTTTGAATTGAATTTGCAACCGAGCAAGAACCGGGCGGTTTCCGTACTTACCGCTCGGTTTACCGTTACCGGAGGGCAGCGGTTAGGAGGTGCCGGTCGGTAAAAAAAACCCAGGGCCTAAGCAGCATGCGCATCTTTATTATACCATCTGCCAAATAAAGAAACCTCGCCTAAGCAGCATGCGCATCTTTAGTACCATCTGCGGATAAAGAAACCTCGCCTGCTACTTGCAGGTGCACGATGATGGCCACGTAATAGGCCCTAGAGATAACAACCATACTCCACTCTTTTCTGGTGTCATGAAAATATCGGCACGTGGTTCAATATGATCTATAGGTGCCCTTTTCAGTGTCATATGAAAATCTCGGTATCTTATTTTCAGGTGTCATGATAACCTCGACACCTAGTTCAAAATAATCTAATATCGCACACAATCGACATAAAACTAGCTTTTTAGTATTAAAAAACATATGATATTATTTTTGGCAGCCATATGTTCAGAGAAATTTTCATCACAACAAGCTGGTGCATCTGGAAATCAAGAAACAGTCTGATATTCGATAACAAGCCTTGCTTGCTCAGCAGTTGGTTCAGTTGCTTCAAAGTAGAAATTGGCTTGGTTTGTACCAAGACCAAAGGCAGCCTTGCAGGCATTCTTACAACCTGGTTAGAGAATATAGTCTAGTGTTTTTACTCTTTTTGCTTTGGGCTTTGGTAGCCCCTCTTGCACTGCTCGTGCCCAAAAGTTGTAAGATTGCTGTTTTACCCTTATATTGAAAATGAAAAGATAGGTGGCGGGGATTCCCTCACTGTTTTTTTTTAAAAAAATATAATAAAATATAAATATACGCTAATATTAGAGCAGCGAGTACGAACTTGAAGGCAACACAACACAAAGTGAGCCAGGCAATCTTGCCGGAGGTTGGCCGGATCGTCTGTTTGGCGAATCTCAGGGCCTACACAGTGGACCTGATGGCTATGCTTCAGTTTTGGTACTAGCTATTGAATTACATGAATACTAATACTCATGTTCATCTCAGGATCTCAAAGTAGCAAATCACCGAACAGTCTGCATTTTTAAGGTGTTACAACTGTACACGTTCTCCATTCCAGTATCAGCATCCAGATCCACATAAATCCCAGGCCAGTGTTGTGCACGAAAATAATTTCTGATCAATTGAGCCCAGCAAATATCACAAAGCTTTACTCCTGCATCAAATGATGAAACTACACTTTGACCGAATGCTCACTCACTAGTCACTGCATCACATAACGCATCAATGTGCAGTGGAAGTGCTAGCCTTATCAGCTGTGGTTCTGACATAACCCAAACCTTTCAGCTTTTCCACTAGCTTCCTCTCCGCAGCAGCCTGAAACCATGAACCAGTGAGCATCAGATACACAACATCAGAGGATTGTTGTGCAAAGATAGAGCCCGCCTGTGGCTGTGGGTACCTCGAGCATGGGGCTGTCTTTTGGGATGTTGCATGCCAGGACTATGTTCAGACCGGTCTTCAGCACTAAAACATGTGTGAGAACAAGCTTTCTGTTACTAAAGGCTACCATGGGTGCAGGGCAATTCATTACTGCAACTGCCAACAGAAACAGTACCTAGACGGCGGGCCATGCTTGATCCGGTGTTATCAGATGTTCCACCTAGTACAGAGGTGACACTCACTCTGTTATCCTGCAAGTGCCATAAGGCCGCATAGTGAAAATAACAAAATATCAGTTTTCATCAGGCAACACAACAAAAATGACAATGGAATAATTAAACATCATCCTTATAAGAATAAAGCAATTACTGCTTACCGGCCTAGTGGTTGCAGCAGCATATAAATGGCCAAACTTTGTTGTGTTGCATCCAACCCACACATAGATCTACATCAAAAAGTACAAAAAAAGAAAGACTCAGATGTGATCACTCACATAGAGATTCTATACACACCAATTTAAGCATGAGAGATACCACATTGCAAACATGCTGAGAGCATTTCAGATAAATATACATCCAAAATATCATTGCAAACAGGCCAAGAGGATTCAAACAGATCACATTCACGGTGTGGTCAATGTGGAGACTGCAGCAGCAAATCAAGTTTTGCCCTGACAGATTTTAGTCTTGGTATTATAAGTGATACATAGCATGTTTCATGTCCTAACCATGATGATTAATAAGACTCACAGATAATGTGGAAAGCAAAACACTTAGAAGTAATTTTGAAGAGACATACAGGATATGATTGTAACATCAGGGTTCAAATTTAATTGCTTTTCTAAAAGAAATTTGATAGACATAAGGTAGAACACCTTTCTTTTACCAGATGGCTAACACATAGAGCGAGCGAACTAATAATACCATAACAAGGCTGCAACTGCAACTAGTGCATTTTCTTCCAGGTGAAGAGGTTTTTTTTTCTATCTTACCTATAAATCTCTATATTTCTTTTTCGTGTTAGGATTTGCTGTATGGATTTGCCCAATAGAGTTGTGGTGGTGAACAGACTAAGAAAACATTGTTCCATACTAAACCAGAAGGGTCTTGATTTACTACATAGATTTCTGATTTCACAGCCTACCTATTCAGCGCTAATTGTGTTGTGAACAACCATAGATCATGAGGGCAAGATAGATGTGCCATGACATTCTAGTAACCTTGTCTTACTGAATGGAAGCACACAGCCATAAGCCAACTTTATCATAAAAGTGAACAAAATTGAAGTCCATCACTAGTAGACATAACCATAACAGACAAATAACACTTCAAGCTTTGTTGACAGTGAGACTGGAACAACCCAAATAGTTGAAAGTCGCATGCTTTCATGTCATATGAAGAGAAACCGGAAACAACTTAACTTTAGAGTTAAAATCTAGTTTCATTTCAAATCTAAGATATCACTATATCAGGTAGAACAACATTTTAACCACATGGCTAACGCATAGAGCAAGTGAACAATGCAGCAACTATAACTCTATAAGTAATATCAGGCACTGTTTCTTCCAGGTAAAGGGTTTCTCTGGCTTACATATAAATAGTTTTTTCCTCTTCATGTTGCACTTAGCTGTATATAGCTTGGCCCAATAGAGTCGGGGGGTGACCAGAGTAAGTTAACTCTGTTTCAAATTTTAAACCAGTAAGTAGGGTTTCAATTTATTACATAGTTTTCTGATTTGTCAGCCTGCCTGGTCAGGGCTAATCATATTGTGAAACAATGTGTGAACCATCATAGGTGGTGAGGACAAGATGGATGGCCAAATATCAAAGCTAAATGCGCATCAGGTCACAACTTGACATCCTAGCAACTTTATTTTACTGAATGAAAGGACACAGCCATAAGCAAACTTGATCATAAAATTGAAGTCTACCACTAGAAGTAGCATATGCAATTATTAACATTACAACAAAGTCCGTGACACATCATGAATTTGAACAAATTTCAGTTTGAGTACATTGGTTGCAGCCAAGAAACCTCATTTACCTGTTTAGCGAACCTCACTATCTGAAAATGAAGTGTGACATCATGAAGGTCCTCTGTGAAACAAGTTACTTGCAGCTGCTCCCCTCGGATGACAAGTCACCTGAAGAATTAGTTTGGCCCTCTGTCAAAGCGGGTGAACCCACCGCCAAATCCGGAAAGCTACTACTCAGCTCCCCAGAAGCCATGATTCACCTCTAAACCCTGAAATGAGTTCAAATTGCTTCTTCAGATCGGTGGTTAGCACAGTCACCTCGCTCGGACCAAGCAAGGGGGCCATTCTGCCATCCATTAGCACGCCAATTACAAATAACCGAGGACTAAAACTGAGTAACTAACTGAACCAAAGAATTGTTGTAGCCATCTAATTGGGGATCCAATCTGTTATTCACCAAGTAAGGCGAGATTTTAGAGTGTGGGAACCTCGTAGGTGACAGATGCAAACAGCAAAGCTGAAATTTTTGCAATAGCCAGCAACATGAGCAACCCGGGGCAGGCCGCAGGCACCAGAGCACACACCACGTTGCCGCCGGCTGGAATCGCAAGTCGCCGCGAGCAGGGGAGGATCCAGCATACACGATGATTTCTTTCACCACAAATCCAAGTTAACTAGATCCTAGCTGGGTCAGATCCTAATGATTGCACATATACTGGTTTCTTGGGGTTGGGTTGGGATTGGGAAGGGGGAGGAGCTGGCGGGCGGCGGTGTGCGGAAAGAGGCGTACCTAGTGATTATCGTCGCCGGTGAAATAGCCAGGCCGCCGTCGGTCGCCCAGTGCTGTAGCCGCCGGCGAGGAACCGTGACGTGAGCCAGTGCGGCGGTTTTTTTTTTTTCCGTTGCCTACTCACGTGCCTTATCGGAAGGTCAGACGGTCCAGCAAGCCCAAATAGCAGACGCATGGAATTCACAGGTTTTTTTTTCCATCATATACAAAAACTAAATTGCAAAAAATTCGTCACTGTTGCTCTAGTTTGATTTTCAGCTCCGAACTATAAAATCAGTTGTCCTACAAGTTGCACTCTCAAAAGCGTTCAAATTACAGCTTGCATCGGTTTAGAGCAGTTTTAAAGTCTGCTTATATTTGTTTTTAATTTTTAGCCAAAGGATGCTTTGGCCTAGTGTTCAAGTCATTCGGGCGGCACCCCTGGGGGCTTCCCGAGTTCGAACCCCGGGCTCCGCGCCTTTAGCAGACCATTTGGGGCGAATTTTAGGGGCTCAGGGTAATAAAATCCCCGTCGGTCCCTAATCCGAAGTGCGGGTGTCCGTCGTCCTATCTCACAGGATGCGGTGCCGCCAGTATATGGGTGGGGGCGAGGTTCGGGTTTTTCGCGATCCGGTGAGAAGATCTATCTTCTTATTGAAATACCGGTGGGACGTCGTCCCCCCCCGGGGCTCGCGGCTCGCGTTTTTTAATTTTAAAATATAAATATTTGATAAGGTTTTTAAACCTTAGATTAGAGAATGTCTCTAAGCTTTTAAAAGTTTCAAATAAAATTCTAGACATAGATTGGGAAAGGGAAAAAATCAAAACAAAATATTTAAAGCTTGTGAAAACATGTTTAGAAACTTTACAAAAACAGGTTCATAGCTATAGAAAATTAGGAAAATATCTAAAAAAATAAAAAAAATCTGAAACATTGTAATTAATGTATCAAAATGTTTAAGAACTTTGGACAACTCTAAAGCTCATAGAGACACTTATACATGCATACACACACTCATCCTATGACTATGATACTCCTCCTCAGACCTCTATAAAAGAATAATAAGATTGGACGACATATCTTGAGACGAACGAAGTCACCAGCTTGAAACCAGGGCTTAACTTGTTTCTGGCTCCGTCCCATAACGATAGTGATAACCACAACAACTTTAGTACACGCAAAAAAAATGAACGATATTGTTACTTTTGACATACCAGAAAATAGAGACATAAATGCAGTTTTACTAAAAGAAAACAAAAAACAGAGGTACACTTCATGAATAATGATGATGACCTTGACTCTTCTTTAGGTTTGGTTTGTGGTCTCGTGGACACTTGATCTATGGATAGACCTCAATGAGTGAACGTGGCTCTAAGATTGGACTGATTTTGTATTTAGTAAACCCTGCATCCATAAACAACTTACTCCATTTTCCCTCGTCTCTCTCTTTGCCTGTCACTAGCACCATCATATTTAGGTCCATCAAAAGTTGAGCTTCTTCGAATATCGGTTTGGATGCCGAGCCTATTACTGTGTCAATGATTATCACCTTCCCTTTTGGCTCCCGGGTAGATATAGCTTCTTTGCATTTCTTCAAAATTTTCACAGAGTCTTCATCACCCCAGTCATGGAAAATATGCTGCAACATGGATAGGTTGCTAATCACATTAGTGCATATAAGCAACATCATCATACAAGCTACTTAGTAAGTACATGTTAACTTCGTCAACATAAACCATACTTCCCAAAAGGGGGAAAAATGAGCATACGACCAGATAAATGGCCATAAGGTTGCTATATGTTTGAGCAGCTTAGCATGTATTTAGCTGCTCCACATAAGTAGTGATCTTAGGTCCTCAAGGTAATTCCATATATATTCCGGTAGAGTACAAGATCATAGAGGACCATTTGACTATGGATGGATACATTTCAACTTGTATATGAGTTCGAGTGCATGTAAAATGTACAACCTTATCCGTGATTGATGCTAAAATTGAGATTCTTTTTGTTCATGTTGGTCCCACGGTTGCATTGATCGGCTACCGACCCGGTCTAGGTAAAGTAAAGACTCATCACATCATTTTGTCGAGCTCTTTATTTTCTCTTAAAATCGCTTGAATATCTTATATTTCAAGATAGTGAGAGTAAATTATTTGTTGCTGTCTCTTCGCCGAAGTCTTTAGGCACGATATTCCATTTATAGTTAACTAAAGTAGGTCTTATGTACCTATCATTGGCTCTCTCACTCATAAAAGTAAGATTCTTTGTCTTGCTAAAGTATGGCAAAGATTTTGACAAAGTAACCAATAGCATAATTTATGTCAAATCCCAAAAAACCTTACTGTTAGTACACAAACAAAACAGCCCCTACTATGTGTACTCATGTAAAAGTTTGTTTGAATCATCAACCACTAATTAATTACTACACATACCTTGAGTAAGACAGCATCAGCTGGAGGGATGAAATCCATCATGTCACCCGCGATGAACTCAACCGTGCCACTGCCTTCTCCTTCACTTTCTCCCGGCATGCCATTGCCACCGACGACCTGGGGAAGGTGAAGATCCAACACCGAGCACCGCACATGCGGGAATGCCTTGGCAATGGCCTTGGCCATCGTCCCGTCCCCGCCGCCCACGTCCACCAGAGAATTTACGCCGGCGAACACCTCCCTGCACTCGCTGACGACGGTCTGCGCCACGAACCTGCTGTCAGCCCGCATCGACGCGTGGAAACCGGCGGCGAACTCCGCGTCGCGGCGGACCACGCCCCAGTAGTCGGTGCCGTGCGCCATCATGAACGGAGTCTCCGCCTCCGCCGCCGCACCGCCGTCGTTCTCGAACCATTCAGCTAGGCGTAGAGATGCTACGACATGGAACGGCCCGGGAATACTGGTCATGAACGCAGATAAGCTTGGGTGGCCACCGTAGTCGTCGCCGTCGACGAGGAGGCGAGAAACCGCGGTGAGGTGGTACAAGTACGAGCCTTCTTCCCGTTCCCCGGCCGGGGTCGTCTCCTTTTCCTCTCTGAATATTCCCAGCGTGGCCAGTAACTTCATGAGGCGAGACAAGCATGCCCGTTTGCTTGGGGCGACTGGCAGAGCAGCACACAGCTCGGAAAGAGAGGCGGCGCCGCCATGGTGGCTGATGGTGTTGGGGATTCCGAGCTTGATGGCGCACTGCAGCGCCATGGATTTGAGGTAGCCGAACATGTGGCACGGCACCAAAGCTCTGCCTGGGCCTGCAGGAGCTCTGCGCCGGGCGTCGTTGCCGTCGCTGTGAGGGGCTGAGGGCCGGTGTGGATTGGTTTTGGGCCATGCTATTTGCTCGGACGAATGAGCATGCATGTAACAGTGTGACCGTAGTGTGAGTTGCTTTGCATTGAGCTGATCGTGCCTACGGTGCTTTATATAACCTGATGATATGCTGGCATGATTTTTTTATTTTTTATTACATTCTTCTTTTAGGAAATACGAAATATATCATTTCAATTAGAATTTTAATTTTGAGACCACAAAAATTATGATACTAGCTAGCTAGAAACAAACAAAATGGGGTCATAATTGATTGTCTTTATCGTTTGATTTATTTAAAAAATTAGAGCATTTTTAAGAGCTCCTAGATCGTTTTCTCATCGACAAAAGTTCAAAACCTACCGGATATCTAGTTTTGTGTTCATGATTGAACAACGTACCACTTTTGTTTTCCGTGAGAAGACGGATCTTAAACTCCTACAAAGCCCACTAACTATTTCTCTAGCATGTCCTTAAGCCACATCATCCACACCCACTAGCCATCCATCATTTGCCCACTAGACATTATCCACTAAACAACAACAATTTAATTACTCCATCTATAATTCTTTTTAGGGCGTGTAAAGAGATTTCACAAAGGTATAGTCTACCGGAGATAGGTGGCTGTCAATGAAGTGCAATAGTCTGCATGCATGCAGTAATTTAAGAGTACTAAGGCTCCGATAAAAACAACAAAGCTTTTGATTGGATACTACATGCAAGTAGTGCTTCGTATTTGGAGGGTAAGTAATTGTTGGAGGCTTTTGATTGGACGTTCTTTGGACTCCTTGGTACCTGTTTGCGCCTTAAGTCCTGTTGTTTTGCTTTTCCAAAGTAGAGTACTGTACTAATACACAAGTAAGCTCACAAGGTCTTTGTTTTTGTGTGCTCTCAAGCGATCCCCCATTCATGAAAATAGTTTGTCTCTATAATTCTCCAACAAATATCCGCAGCAACGCACGGGGAATTCATCTAGTTTAGTTAAAGCAACCTGCTTCCAACTGTTATTCTTGTTGTAGGCTATTTTAGAATTTGTATAGTCATATGTGCTATTTAACTTTGTAAAGTACTGTGCAGCTGGCTATCATTGATTTTTTGGTGGCCACAGGAAAGGCAACTATGAGCGCCCGCTATCTGACTTTGTAAAATAGAAGGATTGTCGTGGATCTCTTCTTTTGTAAGGAGTTTTCTGTTTTATAAAATGGCTAAGCAATGAAATTTGTCTACTAATTTTAGCCAAGCTGAATTATTAAAAAAAATACGAGTTTAACTCTTTATTAACAGCTAGCCAAACAAAGATTGGGCCTTCTATGATAATTTTCATTTGACAAAACCCACCACGCCATCGCGAAGCCTACAATTGCATATCCCTACACTCCCATAGCCGAATCTGTTAGATAATTAGGCAATTTTCTTGTCATTTTAATTCCATAAATTAACATTAAAATGATGACATATAAAAGATTAATAGTAGGTAAAAGCATGGCATAACACATGTTCATACCAACGATGAACATGTGAACAAGAAGCATGTAAAGCATATATATAAAATGAATATTTAAGTATGCTACATGTACTGGACTACATATGCAACATAGCAACAGAACTGATGAAACATATGAGCAGTAGCATGTGAAACAGAACAATTGTAAAACAGAAACAGTTATGCGAACATATAACTAGCGAGAATGATATCAAACATCTCATGATACGATATAACAGAGCTGACGAAACATATTTAGAGTAGCATATGAAACGATAGATACGTATCACAGAAACATCTAGACATGGCATATAACTCGGAATAATAACAGAAAGCGAGACTTACGAAATAGTGCAACAGATCACATGACACATATCCATGACCGAATATGAAACAGCAGACACGAACTATTGAAACATACAGATTCAGGAAAACGAAAAACAGGGAGAAGATGAACAGTTCATACCCTGATGATCCCGATCCTTGTCCTATTTCCAGCGACATGATGAGGAAGAGGATGAAGATGAACTTCCCGCGAAGAAGATGAAGAACTCGAGGAAGAAGATGGCGACGCCGACGGTGATGATGACGAACGGCGGTGGCGGGAGTTGGGCAGTCGCATAGACGCTCCCCAAAAACCTAATTGCCGTTCTCCCCGTGCAAGGATCACGAACAGCAAGGGCTTCGGAGGCACCTCGCCCTCTCGCTCTCTCAGGCGCGCGAGAAACGAGATGGGGGAACCTTCTTTGCGGCGAATTGTGCTTATGAGTTTCTCTTGAGTAAAAAGAAGAATGGACCAAGTAACCTTAACCTCTCATGGGGTATACTATATATAGTACACAATGGACAAAAACCAAAAAGCATAGAGCCTCACGGCAAGCAAGCCAAAGGCCTCATCCTCCACGTGAGAATGAGAAGGCAAAGAGCCACACATCACTTGCCTTTATGGAGAAAACAATTCATTTATGTCAATTAAAGATAATGAAAGTAACTTCCATACTCAACTATCATAATTGACAAGAAATGAAAAGTCCATCCGTTCGCTCGCCCGCCCGTGCCACATCACGTCCATGTACCATATAAAATGGTTCACCCAATAAATTGAACACAATAATAAACCATAGAGTTTTATTGATTTATTGAATAAATAAATGGGCTAGGCCCATAATAAATCCAACAATCCCCACCAAACTCTAGGGTTATGACTATGTGGTCCCATAATCACAATTCTTTGATATACCAGTGTTTCGATGGAGACTGTTAAGTTGAACATCCACCTAGAACAAGAGTTTCACCCAGTCACAACTAAACAATGGACTAAGCCTTGAATTGACAGTTTTGTGCGAGCTGAGATTCACTTAAATCCTTTGCTGATACTAGGCTGCATAAGGCATTCCCGCTATTTTGAAGCATATAAGTCACACTTCAGTGCCTTTCATGAGTATTTAGGGATTATCCAAGCCCCATAGACTGTGACTAGCAGTCTGACTCAAATAGGTGTACTCCTTCATAGATGTTCTGTAGGACAACATCTCACCTTTGGAATACATTAAGGGAAAACCAAATCACTTTACGGATAGGAAAGATGAGCATCGAGATGAGTCAAGAAAGGGATCTTTCCTCTCAATCTACTCATAGCTTGTTTCACCACTCTACTTCACGGATCTCCAATCACATAGAGCAGTTACCACTACGGTAGATTTCACGTGGGTCTCATACCCATCTCTCTCGATGCACCTTCTATCACATTGTGTGATAGACCCTTGGTGAATTGATCTGCCAGATTATTCGACGTATGGACATAGTCCACCGTAATAACTCCGGAGGTTTTCAGCTTTCTGACAGATTTTAATCTTCTCTTAACATGCCTTATGGACTTCATGTTATTGCTGGAACTGTTGACCTTTGTAATCACAGTCTGGTTATCATAGTTCATGGAGATAGCCGGTATTGGTTTTTCAACTACCGATAAATCCAACAGGAAATCACGTAACCACTCGGCCTCGGCCCGGCGGTGTCTAATGCCGTGAGTTCTGCTTCCATTATAGACTTCGTTAAGATAGTCTCGCTTGCAAGACTTCCAGAAACAAGACCACCTCCAAGCGGAACACATATCCGCCGTGGCATAAAGCTCATCAAGATCGAAATCCAGTTGGCATCACAATAGCCTTCCAAAGACTCCGGGTTTCCGGTATAACGAATACCGTAGGTCAAAGTACCCTTAAGATACCGCAATACTCTCTCAAGAGCATGCCAATGATCATCTCCCGGCTTAGCTTGCTCACAGCATAAGAGATGTCGAGCCTTGTCGCACTCGTAAGGTACATAAGAGAACCAATGATCTGGGAGTATGTCAATTGATCCCTTGCTATTCTCTTATTCTTTCTTAATAGCACACTAGGGTCATAAGGAGTTGGAGTAGGATCACAGTCACTAAACCCAAAGTGACTTAGAACCTTTTCCACATAATGGGACTGTAACAAAGTTACCCCACCATCACTTTCCTTTATAAGCTTGATGTTAAGAATTACATCGGCTTCTCCCAAATCTTTCATTTCAAAGTTGCTCGTCAACAATTTCTTTACTTCCTCGATCCTGAGGTTTGATCCAAAGATCAAAATGTCATCAACATAGAGGCACAAAGATAACAACCTCATCCCCACCATACCGATAATACACACGTGTCGGCCTCATTCACAGAAAACCGAGATGTCAATGTATTGTCAAACTTTTCATGCCATCGCTTAGGTGCTTGTTTCGAGCCATATAAAGATTTTAACAACCTCGCACACCTTGTTCTCTTGACCATTTGCAATGAAGCCTTCCGGGCGATCCATATAGATCTCCTCTTCTAACTCTCCATAGGAAAGCGGTCTTAACATCCATCGATGTATAATAAGACCTTAAGAGGCAGCCACAAAGAATCAAAGTGCGAATTGTAGTCAATCGAGCAACCGGTGAATAGGTGTCAAAGAAATCTTCACCCTCTTCGGGTATATCCTTTGGCCACAAGCCTTGCCTTGTACCTCTCAATTGTACCATCGTGCCTAAGCTTTTTCTTGAAGATCCATTTGCAACCTATAGGTTGACACCCATAAGGACGGTCCACGACCTCCCAAGTTCCATTTGACATAATAGAATCCATCTCACTCCTTCGCTTCCTTCCACAAGTCGACATCGGGAGAGGAATATGCCTCTTGGATTGTGGATGGTGTGTCTTCCACAAGGTACACTATAAAGTCATCACCAAAAGTTTTAGCAACTCTTTGCCTTTTACTCTTGCATGTGACTATAGTGTCATCCTCCTCAGGGATGTGCACATGAGAATCCTCAGCATGCTCTATTGGAATAGAAAATTCATGCTCATGGCGAATTATAGTCTCATGACTTGTTTCACTAGGTGTATTCTTCATGGGAAACTCATTCTCAAAAAATGTAGCATCTCTTGACTCCATGATAGTATCAACATACATATCGGAACATCGATTTTATAATTAAGAACCTATATCCAACACTGTGGAAAGCATAGCCTAGAAAGATACAATCAACAGTTTTAGGCCCGAGTTTACGCTTCTTGTTGATTGGCACATTCACTTTAGCCAAGCAACCCCAAGTGCGCAAATAAGAGAGATTTAATCTCTTTTTCTTCCATTCCTCAAATGGAGTGATTTCTTTATCTTTCATAGGAACTCGTCAGACATGACATGCTTGTCAATAACGCCTCACCCCACCATTCCTTGGGTAATCCCGCAAAGGCTTAACATGGCATTCACCAACTCGTAAGGTGCGGTTTTTCCGTTCGGAATCCCATTGGATTGTGGTGAGAAAGGCGGTGTCCTTTCATGAACAATACCATGTTCCACACGAAATTATCGAAATCATTGGAGAAATATTCTCCACCTCGATCGACCTTAAATGTTTAATTTTTCTTTCAAGTTGGTTCTCAACCTCAGCTTTATAAGCCTTAAAATAATTAAACGCTTCATCTTTTGTTTTTAAGAGATACACATAGCAAAAACGTGATGAGTCATCTGAGGAAATAACGTTTGCCACCTTTGGTTAAAATTTCATTCATCTCACATAGATCGGAATGAACAAGTTCAAGAGGTGTCAAATTCCTCGCTTCAGCAGCTTTATGAGGCTTGCGAGGTTGTTTTGATTCAACACATACATGGCACTTATACTTTTTAACCATTAAATTTAGGAATTAAATTCATATTTGCTAACCGCATAAGACAACCAAAACTTGCATGACAAAACCGTGAATGCCATAAATCCGACTCATCGTAAATATCAACAAATTCACAAGTTTATTACACACATCATGCAACGATAAGCGAAACAGACCTCCGCAATCATATCCTTTACCCACAAACGAACCATGTCTCGATACAACACATTTATTTGATTCAAGAACAACTCTATAGCCATCTCGACATAGCATAGATGCACTAACAAGATTCTTCTTGATGGATGGTACATGTCGCACGCTCTTTAATGGCACAGCCTTCCCCCAAGTAAACTTCGAATGACCGTACCAACTCCAAGAACATGTGCGCGACCCATTGCCCATCGCCAAGGCGCCGACATCCCGACTGGTAAGTAGAAAACAGAGAGACATCGCACACACATGGATATTTGCACCACCGTCCATCCACCACTCGGTGAATTACAACCGAGAGAACAAATGGTAAAGAGTTACCATACCCAGATGTTCCATCTCTAGTTTCAGTAGTAACCATGTTCACTGATTTGTTCTCCTATTTGTACTTGCGATCATGGCACTCACTTGCCCAATGATCCTCACTGCCACACACAAAGCAGCCACCTTTCTTCTTCTTGTTATTGTTATTGTTGTTTTGTTTCTTGAACTATATAGTATGAGTGGGTTTAGGAGTGTTCTCCTTCTTTTTCTGGTCCTTCTTCTTATTCCACTTGTGGGGTTTCTTCTGCACCACATTGGCAGAAGAGGTCTCAACACCTTTCCCATTGTCCTTTGCTCTAGCCCTCTCCTCAACATCTAGAGTGCCAATGAGTTTCTCAACACCGAACTCTTGCCTCTTGTGTTTGAGAGAGGTGCCAAAGTCCTTCCAAGAAGGTG
Organism: Themeda triandra; assembly: GCA_018135685.1. Taxonomy (NCBI): domain Eukaryota; kingdom Viridiplantae; phylum Streptophyta; class Magnoliopsida; order Poales; family Poaceae; genus Themeda; species Themeda triandra. Next base: position 366,907 of record JAENPR010000584.1, on the reverse strand, counting down.
GCAAAACTTGGCAATAATGCCACCGGCCACAAACTTGTCGTGGGCAAAGGACAAGGAAACAGGTTCAAGTTCCTTAGCTAGTGCCCGAATCTCATGAGCCTGTTCCACTACAGATCGGTTCTCAACCATCTTGTAGTCATACAAATTTGCATGAGATACAGCTCGCTACCAACATCAGTAACTCCAAACTTTCCCACAAGTGCATCCCACAGCTCTTTCCCTGTGGGATGAATGATGTAGCTTTTCTGGAACTTTGGATCAAGTGCTCTAATCACTGCACCTCGAAAGAGGTTGTCTTCAACCTTAAACTTAGCCTCATCCGCAGGAGACAAGTTTTCAGGTTTGCCCTCAGTGGCATTAAAACAAAGCATAGCAGTTAGTCGCGATGAAAATGGATCGGATACGAACGGATATTGCTGATATCATATTTGTTTTCATATTGTACTCGGATTCGGATTCGGACACGGATAGCGTCCGGATACGGATACGAATGTGGATTATGTCGGTTACGAATACGAATAATGAGTATCGAATACAGTGTTGATCGGATTCGGAGAATGTCGAATACAAATATCTACTCGGATATCGAGTAAAAGCAATATATATACATGTCATAGGTGCGCAAACCATTACACTACTCTATTGGTCCATAATCTAAGCGACAAACAAGATGAAGATACAGATACATCATACAAGCTCCGATCTTCATGGCTTAAGTACAAGTAGCAAAGCGACAAATAAGATAAAGATAAAAAGACATCATACAAGCTTCGATCTTCACGCCTTGAGTACAAGTAGCAAAGCGACAAATAAAATAAAGATACAGATACATCATACAAGCCCAATCTTCACGACATGAGTAGAAGCAGCAAGGCTTGGCCTCATGGTCATAGACTCATGGTCATGGGTTGTCTGCATTGAGAACTTCACCCATATCAGCATTTGCATTGGCGCCACCTTCACCGATCTGAGGGTCCTGGAATTGGTTTAGCTCATGGTTGTAGTGGTGCCTATATCTCAAGTGGTTCCACAAATGAAAGGTTCCATGCCTAGGTTCAGCACGAGCTCTATAATTACACCTACTGCATTTCGCCCAACGTTGATTCTCTATGACACCATCTTTTTTATGCCTCTCAGTGAAAATATAATAGTGTTCACAAAGCTTTGACATTTAAAAAGCTATTCAAATTCACAGAGATGATAAAACAAATTATTAAAGGTCAATAACTCATATTCGTAGATGCAAAACATAAATGGGATTAAGAATGGAGCAGCGTACCTTCAACACTCCGAGGACAAGGAGCAAGGATTAGCGGTGGCTGCAACCTGCAAGCCAGCAAGCTAGCAAGCACGTGGCTAGTGGGCTAGTGGTAACCTTCGTCCTTCAACAACCGGCCGACGGCCAGGAAGCATGCTAGGTGAGAAATGGTAGTGGCGGCTGGGCACGGGAGAGGTCAGGAGGAGAGGAGGTGGCTGGGCCGTCTGTGGGCTGTGGCGTTTGGGCCCGACAACCTGTGCATGCTTGAGGGACTCGTCTTTGTTGAGGCAAAAGGTTTTGTCCCACATCGGCTACAGACCACCAGAGCGTGGAGGAAGCAAGCTATAAAATGATGGGCATGGCACCATGATATGCATTGTTTTGTTGGCTGGCTCAATCCGGATAATATCCGGTATATATAGGTCGAATATATCCGAATTATTTTTTGGATAATCCGATATCCACGGATAATGCTGATATTACATTTGTATTTGATATCTGCTTAAGATATCCGTTTTACTATCCGTGTGACAGAACCGACCAACTAACATAATTACTGTTCACTAATTGAGCCACCGTGGCAGCTTAAGTAGTAAACCGCAATCATATTAGCCCGGTAGTCCGTGAAATCTCGAAGGATCTCGAACTTTTACAACATAACACCCGAATCGTAAGTTCAGCAGCCTCCCGTTCACTTAAGTTATTTTTACAAACTTTATAAATACACTGATGGTTACAAATATAACATTTTTACAACTTAGGGTTTTCAAATAAACAGCGGAAGAGAATAATCTTTGCAAATACACTCACACCTACATTTTTAAAATACCGTGCCAGCTCAGGGTTGACTCCTTCAAAAGCATGTAGATGAGATATAAGAGTTGACTTGCCCGAAGTCTAATCCTCCCGTAACGGGATATAAGTCCACCGTGTCACCACCGTGGTAGCCTCCAACCTACAACAAACAACATTGAGAATTGCACCCTGAGTACGTGGGTACTCAGCTAGACTTACCCGTCTTAAACCAGAAAATAAGGACGCTTTGGGGTGGAATGCATGGCCTTATAGTGGACTAGCTGACTCATTTGCGAAAAAAGCACAAGTTATCAAATTATAGATATGTAAAAAAATGAGTCTTTCATTTTATTTTGCATAGCTTATCATTATAACCTATTTATGCTAGGTGAGCACCTATGCTAATAGCAATCACTTGAGTTATTATAAGCAATCAATAGTAACCATGTCCATTTGGCATTATCCAACATCATCCACATAACCAAGATCTCTTGTTCCATAGTAGCATTACTACGAGGCCGAAGCTCGAGTCAAGTACTCACCGTCCGGGAGTGATGGCGATTCGAATCGATTCCTACTCGGTCGAGGGGGTATTCCCCACACAAACCGGCACACCTTGCAAGGACAGTACTTTTGTCACCGTTGGTACTTGTTCGGGTAAAGTCGCGGGACCGCTATGGACCAGCTCTACACCCGGAGGTTGTCCGGAGCCAGTCGATCAAGACGTGTCGCCCACCTGAACGACGCCGTGTAGCTCGCATGGTCTTGCCCACGGTCACTCGGGCCTCGACCACCCCTCGCCATTCGGTGTTCTTGCCTGCATTTCGGTCACCGGCCCAAACAGAGCTACTAGGCTTCGCGGTCGGAATGAGTTATCCTTCCAGCTAAATGTGGGGCATGCGTTCAACATGACTCGAGGGCCGACAACGATCGGTCCTTAATCGACACAGACGGAGTTACTACATTCCAAAACCTTGCAAAACTCCGCCCGGTCTCAATTTTATCCAACACACTTGGTTATAACCAGTTCTCCATCTTATGCCAATATATGTATATCTCGGTAACCACCTATATCCCGCAGCGGCGGAAACCACCCGACGCTACCGATCTAATTAAGCAAGGCTAAGCATTAATATCGGTCCTGCACCTAACAGGGTAAGGGTATTTTAAGTGGACAAGGAACAGATGACATGCAGCAAGGGTTCCAGGCAACTCCTGTAACTTAATGCATTAATTAAACATATAAAAGGACGCAAGTGATATTTGCAAACATAGGAAAAATGCTCCGGGGCTTGCCTTTCTCGAAGAGTTAGTTCGACGATCTGAATCGATCTTCAAGCTGGTTCACGTCTGGTTCCCCGTATATCAGCACCTCCCATGCAAAAACTTCCTTCATGACTTGTCCTTCGGAATCCTTGTCCTTCTCGACGAATCCCTAATCGTGATCCTGAGATGATGCATGTGCGTATGTATGAATACATGATGGTTGAGGCAGATGCACGATCATGAATGTTCGACGATTTATGGATGTTCATACATGACACACTCATTACAATAAATCATGTACACTAATCATCATGAACACTTAGTATTAAGCCTTACATACAATCATCACACCATTAAGCATCACTACCAATCATAAACCTACAATCAGCAGCTCACTAATAAATTCATAACTAAATATCCATAAGTCCTATGGACATGATTGAAGACAATCTGGAAAGCCTATGAAATTCTCCACAAAACACCTAAAGACCTCATCAGATGATTCCCAGGTTAACTACCCTTAAAACACATAACATCAGGACTGATTCTGGCGAAACAGCAAGCAAAACAGCCCTGTTACCCAAATTGTAAGGGTCACAGTTCCTAAACCATCCATCCAATAATCATGAAACTTTAACAGTAGATATCTAAGCTAATACTATAACTTTCATCTATAGACAAGTCACTCAGAAAACCAACTTATCATTGGGTTAACCATAGCACTCTTGGTTTAACCCCTAATTTGTCCAACCATGAGTTGAACAGGAACACCAAGATTGGTTGCTCCTAAAATCCTACCAAAATTGCAGTAGGTACAACATGTCAAAACAAGTGCATCATCCAAATTTCACTCCATTTGGATGAACCTACTGTCCTACACAAAATTCACAAGTGACAGGACAGAAGCCCACATGAAAATACTTTGTACTACAAATTCATGCAAAATAGGGATTTCATTGCATCGTAGACTAACTAGTAGCATATAATGACCTACAAAAATTACCAACCACAGATCATACTCACATAATTGATTTATGATTTATTTCCTTCCTAGCTCATAAACCAAGCTTGAACTACAACTCTATATTTTTTGCACAGAAAGCATACTTGATCTCCTTACCACAGCAACAGCATGATAATAGAAGATCAACAAAGCAAGAATCACATTTTTATGATCATTCTATGATTTACTAGACATTTCCCAATATTAATCCATATCCAAAGATTAAATAAAACTACACAGCAAGGTCTCACAAACATGGCAAATCATATTTTCTACACATAGTTCATCTCCTAATAAAAATCTAGGCACTTGAATCACCCAATTTGGACATGTATAGCTCCCTCTATGAATTTTGGAAGGTTTTATCAGAAACCTGGAAATCAATTTCGGGATTAACTGAAAATCCATATAGGACAAGCACTTTTCACTAAGGCCCCTGAAGTTTCTGGAAACTAACTGAGCCCGGATCTGATAACTACTGTGTCTGCGTCTTTTGCAGGGGAGATTTAACTTTTTACCATTATACTGGTTGTCAAGTCTCCAAATCTCACGCTAACGGTTGGCACTATTTTTTTAGCACCGTTTCGTGCAACCCGCTAATATTTTACCACTTTGGCCGCGTGGCACGCCAGATCACTCATCCACGCCGGCACGGAGGAAATGTCCTCGGTACCCTTCATCATCTTCATGTCCCCTTCTTCTTCCCCGGAGCGCTCTCTTCCCCGACGAGAGCCATGGAGGCGGCGGCCCTTCCCAACGAGCGGCGGCGACGCCCGGCCTCCCCCACCCGTAGCATGGCCCCGTCACGCGGCGGATGGTTTGGCTCCGCCCCGTCCCCGTCCCGCTGGCGGCGCGGTGCGGCCCCGCCTCGTGGTGGTCGGCGTCCTGGACTTTTGGCCGCGCGCGGGGGACGACACCGGCAGCGCGCGACGGACGAGCACCGGCAGCGCGCGACGGACGAGGACCGGCGGCCCTCACCACCGGCAACGGCGCGACTCCCCTGGAGGCGAGGAGGCAGCGGTGGTGGCCCGGCTGCTCATCCCGCTCCTGACCGGCGATGGCACATCGGCGGGGCACCGTTTGTTCCGCCGGCGTGCTCCTTGAGCGGGCCAAGCCGAATCCCAATCCCAATCCAAATCCAATCTCCGGTGCCTCCGCCGCCACTCCACCGCCGCCGAAGAGGCTCCCGTGGCTCGAAATCGCGAAGCCCCGGCGTGCTTCTCCGTTCGATTCGCGTCGGGACCTCGTCTTCCAGATGCGGGCGGGAGGCGGAAGATGAACTTGACGCATGGGGTCCACATGTCGGCGAGAGCAACTGCTTGATCCAAATATAGGAGAGGGATAGAGAGAAACAGGCAGGGGCAGCAAAGTCATTTCCCATGCCCCGACAGCTGCGTTGGCATGCCACATCATCAAAAGTGGTAAAAGATTATGAGGTCGCTCGAAATGATGCTAAAACAATAGTGCCATCCGATAGAGTGAGATTTGGAGACTTGCCCACCACTATAATGGTAAAAAGTTAAATCTCCCCTTTTGCAGAAGAGACCTCACTCTCTGTTCAATTTGAGCCCGAGGCCCCTGGCAGGTTGGGGAGCAGGGGAGGCGGCGAGCTTTGCGGGGCCGGCCACTGTGGCCGTCCTCCGGCCCCGGCGATAGGCGGCGGAGGGTCGCATGGCCGTGGCGCACCCCCTGGTGGTTCCCTCGTGGCTCGCGACAGTTTGTGGCGGCTTGGCCACGGGCGGCGGGCGGCGCTGCCGGTGGCGCTCCGGTGGCGCGGCTCCCGGTGGCTGTGGCTCGAATCTTGCATACGCGCGGCACGCAGTAGGACGAGACGGCGGCGTTAGCATCCCTAATTGGCGCCGAGAAGGCACGCTGCGCGAGCCCAAGCACGGCGGCTCGGCGGCCATGGCCGGCGGCGAGTTTCACCCGAATGGGCCGCGCCGGTCATCACCGCGGGCTTCTAGGCTGCAGCGAGGGTAGAGAGGAGTGTGGCGAAGCTACGCGCGCGCGAGCGGACGAAGAGGCTGCGGCGCGGCGGCAGCGGCGCTGGCCGAGTTTGCCTCGGCGGCGACCATGGCGGACGGCGACAAAACGGCCGATGTGGCCTCAACTCTGCCCGGCTGCGGAGCAGTCCCCCTCCACATGCACATGAGAGGAGAGGAGAGGTTTCCACCACTCAATTTCTCAAACATGGCATGCAGAGAAATTAAGAGTTGAAACTCCTGTCATCAATATAGAGTGAGTGCTAAAAATAAGCACACCACACCAAGCATGCTTAACTGCCCTCTTTTATCCCTCCAATGCGGTACAAACTAAATATACTCACACTTACACACCATAGAGTTATTGATTTATTGAATTAATAAATAGGCCAAGCCCATAATAAATCCAACACCACATTGGCAGAAGAGGTCTCAACACCTTTCCCATTGTCCTTTGCTCTAGCCCTCTCCTCAACATCTAGAGTGCCAATGAGTTCCTCAACACCGAACTCTTGCCTCTTGTGTTTGAGAGAGAAGCCAAAGTCCTTCCAAGAAGGTGGCAACTTGGCAATAATACCACCGGCCACAAACTTGTCGTGCAAAGGACAAGGGAACAGTTCAAGTTCCTTAGCAAGTGCCTCGAATCTCATGAGCCTGTTCCACTACGATCGGTTCTCAACCATCTTGTAGTCATACAATGCTCCCGAGATACAGACTCGCTACCGCATCGCAACTCCAAACTTTCCCACAAGTGCATCCCACAACTCTTTCCCCGTGGGATGGATGATATAGCTTTTCCGAACTTTGGATCAAGTGCGCTAATCACCGCACCTCGAAAGAGGTTGTCTTCAACCGTAAACTTAGCCTCATCCGCGGAGACAAGTTATCGTGCTTTGCCCTCGGTGGCATGAAAACAAAGCATAGCAAGTTAGCCACAGCTCCATCTTAGCTTTCCGAGCAAGAAGTGTTTCCCATCAAAAGGATCGTGCTTCAAACAAGCAAAGAAAACCTCCGACGTAAAAAAGCCTATCATAATTAGGTTTTTGGATTGTTAGACAATTAGGCAATTTCCATGTCTTTTTAATTCCATAAATTAACATAAAGATGATGACATGTAATAAATAATTAAGCATTGTAAACATGATGTCACAAATGTTCATAACCATATGAACCATGTGACAAAAGAACATGTGAAACATACAAGCATGATAACATGATTTGTCTACTAAAGAAACAAAGCATGATATATAATTCATAACAATTATAGCCTCACGGAAAACATGTGAAACAATGTAACTGGACTACCGAACCATACAGCGGATAATATGAAGCAACATGACAGGATTAACGAAACATGCGATATGACAGATCAATTTCAGGAAGATGAGACAGCAGTAAATTGATGAAATAACAGATCATAGCATACGAAATATATTCATCACAGCATATGAAACAACAGGCATGGACTAATGAAACATGCAGAAACTGCATCACGAAAAACAGAGAGGAGATGAACGGTTTATACCCTCCAGAGGATCCCGATCCTTGTCCTGTTTCCATGACGATGAAGAGGATGAAGAACGCTAGACCTCCAGGAAGAAGATGACGATGTCGCCTCCAGGAAGTAGACGACGACGAAGCAGCGGCGGTGGAGATTGGGCAGTCACGTAGACGCTCCCCAAAAACCTAATTGCCGATCCCTCGTGCAAGGTCCCGAACGGCAAGGGCTTCGGAGGCACCTGCCCTCTCACCTCTCCGTGCGCGCGGAGAAACGAGATGGGGAAAACCTTCGTTGCAGCGGAGTTGTGGACTGCGTGTTTCTCTTGTGTTTTCCTTTCTTGAGTTTTGTACCGAAGTCACCATCCCCTTTTATCTCCCACACATGTAGAAGTGAAAAGGAGGAGAGGGGTCACTCACGTTGGAATTAGGGAGAGGAGCAGTCCCCCTCCACATGCACATGAGAGGAGAGGAGAGGTTTCCACCACTCAATTTCTCAAACATGGCATGCAGAGAAATTAAGAGTTGAAACTCCTGTCATCAATATAGAGTGAGTGCTAAAAATAAGCACACCACACCAAGCATGCTTAACTGCCCTCTTTTATCCCTCCAATGCGGTACAAACTAAATATACTCACACTTACACACCATAGAGTTATTGATTTATTGAATTAATAAATAGGCCAAGCCCATAATAAATCCAACACCACATTGGCAGAAGAGGTCTCAACACCTTTCCCATTGTCCTTTGCTCTAGCCCTCTCCTCAACATCTAGAGTGCCAATGAGTTCCTCAACACTGAACTCTTGCCTCTTGTGTTTGAGAGAGGTGCCAAAGTCCTTCCAAGAAGGTGGCAACTTGGCAATAATACCACCAGCCACAAACTTGTCAGGCAAAGGACAAGGGAACAGTTCAAGTTCCTTAGCAAGTGCCTGAATCTCATGAGCCTGTTCCACTACAGATCGGTTCTCAACCATCTTGTAGTCATACAAAAGCTCCCGAGATACAAATTTCGCTACCAAAGATCATCGCAACTCCAAACTTTCCCACAAGTGCATCCCACAACTCTTTCCCTATGGGATGGATGATATAGCTTTTCTGGAACTTTGGATCAAGTGCGCTAATCACTGCACCTCGAAAGAGGTTGTCTTCAACCGTAAACTTAGCCTCATCCGCAGGAGACAAGTTATCAGGCTTTGCCCTCAGTGGCATGAAAACAAAGCATAGCAGTTAGCCACAGTTCTATCTTAGTTTTCCGAGCAAGAAGTGTTTCCCATCAAAAGGATCGGGCTTCAAAGCGAAGAAAACCTCTCGACGAAAAAATGCCTATAATAATTAGGTTTTTGGATTGTTAGATAATTAGGCAATTTTCTTGTCATTTTAATTCCATAAATTAACATTAAAATGATGACATATAAAAGATTAATAGTAGGTAAAAGCATGGCATAACACATGTTCATACCAACGATGAACATGTGAACAAGAAGCATGTAAAGCATATATATAAAATGAATATTTAAGTATGCTACATGTACTGGACTACATATGCAACATAGCAACAGAACTGATGAAACATATGAGCAGTAACATGTGAAACAGAACAATTGTAAAACAGAAACAGTTATGCAGAACATATAACTAGCAGGAACAGATATCAAACATCTCATGATACGATATAACAGAGCTGACGAAACATATTCAGAGTAGCATATGAAACGATACATACGTATCACAGAAACATCTAGACATGGCATATAACTCAAAATAATAACAGACAGCAGCAGACTTACGAAATAGTGCAACAGATCACATGACACATGTCCATGACAGAATATGAAACAACAGACACAAACTATTGAAACATACAGATTCAGGAAAATGAAAAACAGGGAGAAGATGAACAGTTTATACCCTGATGATCCCGATCCTTGTCCTATTTCCAGCGACATGATTAGGAAGAGGATGAAGATGAACTTCCCGCGAAGAAGATGAAGAACTCGAGGAAGAAGATGGCGACGCCGACGGTGATGATGACGAACGGCGGTGGCGGGAGTTGGGCAGTCGCGTAGACGCTCCCTAAAAACCTAATTGCCGTTCTCCCCGTGCAAGGATCACGAACAGCAAGGGCTTCGGAGGCACCTGCCCTCTCGCTCTCTGTGCGCGCAGAGAAAGGAGATGGGGAAACCTTCTTTGCATCTGAATTGTGCTTATGAGTTTCTCTTGAGTAAGAAGAAGAATGAACCAAGTAACCTTAACCTCTCACGGGGTATACTATATATAGTACACAATGGACAAAAACCAAAAGGCATAGAGCCTCACGGCAAGCAAGCCAAAGGCCTCATCCTCCACGTGAGAATGAGAAGGCAAAGAGCCACACATCACTTGCCTTCATGGAGAAAACAATTCATTTATGTCAATTAAAGATAATGAAAGTAACTTCCATACTCAACTATCATAATTGACAAGAAATGAAAAGTCCATCCGTTCGCCTGCCTGCCCGTGTCACATCACGTCCATGTACCATATAAAATGGTTCACCCAATAAATTGAACACAATAATAAACCATAGAGTTTTATTGATTTATTGAATAAATAAATGGGCTAGACCCATAATAAATCCAACAGAATCCACCCTTCCGTAGGTAGCATGAGCTCCATGTTGAGAGCCATCAGGCCTCCACGCCTCAATGCCAGAGAGGCTCCTCGCGTGGGAGGGACTGGAACTGGAGGGAGGCGTGCGTGTGGGAGAGAACCGTGTGGGAGCACGAGTCAGAGACGAAGACATCAGGGAGGGAGCGAGCATGTTCATTCATGCGGAGTGTGGCAGTTGGTGGAGAGAGAGAGAGAGAGGCTCGATATATATACTTATGGGCCGCCGAGGGGGGCCTCGGGCCTTTTAACCGAACTGGCCTCCAAGAGTTCCTCCTCCATAAACGGATCATTTTTGGAGGTGTAAATTGATTTTACAAGATAGAAAATCTTCGCCGTCTTCATAAATAAAATGTTCACCTCTATTAATGAAAACGTTCACCTCCAAAATTCTTCAGGCATTTGACGAGACGGTTGGATTCGTGTCTCTCTTGTTTTTGCAGAATAGAATGCACTACGAGCTAATTGTTTTATCGTTGGAGTTCCTTTCATGTGACGTTGTGGCCATTTGTTTACCTAGCTTGATGTGTACGGTGCTTTATGTTCAAGGAAGTCAATGCGAGCTTTTTTGTTTTTCCTGTTTTGGTATTTAATTAATTATTTTGTAAATTAAAAAACATTCTAAGATTTATTTAGGCTATAGTTTAAGTTTATAAACATTCTTCTAGTACCCCGAGCGGAGTGTTAGACGTGCAAGCTAGAGAGCATGTCGAAGGGCTGCGGATATATATATACACTAGAGCCTTAGCCCTACTCATGCACCAAAATATCTAAGTACTAATCTTCAATTCTTTTGGTCTATATATAGAGTCATATCATCATGATGGATGACTCGATTCATCCTCTCTCATCTCTTGCTTAAGCTACTAGCCTCCGCGCGTTACACCTCCCATCTCCTCTCCTTTCTCTTTGAAGTAATTATTGAGCTTGGTTAGGATAAAAAAAAGCATTGAACGACTAATAACACATGCAGCAAAATTAGAAAGGGATAAAGATATTTATGTTGTGTATTTTAGTTTAAAATTAAGATATCCATCTCAATCTATAAGATGATTCTTTTGTTACAGTATTAAACCTGGTGTGGATAATATCTTGATTTAGTGTAGACGACATGTATACTTTGATAGTGGCCCTAGGCGTCAAACCTGACAAGCTCCGCCAACTGACAATATGTTATTGTTACTTTGGATCTGGGTCTATATTGCCAGCGAAAGGCGGTTAAAAAAGGAGAAAAGAAAATTGATTTCCCTTTTGATTCATTTCAAAACAAAACTATAAACAAAGATTAGTGTTATTGTTGGTGAACGAAACCCTGGCAAAACGAACTTAAATCTTGTAGCTTCTACAGTATGTGTGGTAATTGAACTATTTTTATGCCTTTCTAAATGGAAGGAGAATTTTCTATATAAACTCAAAAATGTATACAAAGAAGAAGAAAAGGGGAAGTAATGTGTTCAAGTATAGTACGACAAGGAAGCGCTGAGATTTTATGCACATATGATATGACAGCTTTATTACACCACCATCACTGCCACATACTACTTCGCCATCTCAACTGATCCGTCCGGGGCCACAAGCAGGACACAGGCGGCGACAGCCCCAAGGTGGGGAGCGCATTGCAAGATTCCTCGCGTCGTTCCGGCTACAAAGCCCTCCTCCCAGGCATCCACTTTCTTCTTCTCGGCAACAAAAGCCCTCCTCCTAGGCTTCACACATACTAGTACTACTAGCATATTCCCCTCCGTCGTCTAGAAGCACGCAGGGATGGCCGGCGGCGGAATTTGGGCCAGCATGGTCGGCGGGTTGGGTAATCTCTTCTTCCTGTCATCTCCCATCTTCTTCCTCACATCTCCCCATCCCTAGGAGGCCCAGGCGAGCGCGAGGCCGCGTTTTCGAGGTAGCCGGTGCACTGGACGCGCGGCGGAGGCAGGCAGAGAGAAGCGGAGCGGGTCGGGCCTGCCTCACGCACCGTGGTCGCCAGGGATGCAGTGGCGGGGGCAGAAAGGCAGGGCAGCACGATGGAGCGCGTGCCCTTCTGCCCCCGCCGCTGCATCCCCGGTGACCACGGCGGCGAGGCAGGCCCGAACCGCTCTGCTTCTCTCTGCCTCCCTCCGTCGCGCGTCCAGCGCCCCAGCCAACCTGCACCGGCTACCTCGAGAATGCGGCCTCGGCGACCACGGCGTGGACTCCTCTCTTCGTAGCGGCGTGGGGACGAGAGTATGTCGGCGACGAGCGGGCGGAGAGGGGGAGCGGAGGATGGACGCGGGGAAGTGGGGACGCCCCACGGCTACCGGCGAGGCCGTGGAGCTCGGAACAGAGGATGGACGCGCGACGGAAGTAGGCGCGGCCACCGCGCGAGCTGACGAGGCGCGGGGTTCTCTGATCATTTAGGCTAGACGAGTCCCTTGTTGATCAATCATCATGACCATCCAAGACTAAATTTGATATCTGACAACAAAAGGGAGCAGCCGGGAAGGCCAAATTCTGTAGAGAATAAATCTCAGTTATACATTGCACTATCCCTGAGAAAAATTTCCAATCAAAAGAAAACCTAAACTGACAAAAAATTCCTAGCACTAACCTTGTCTTTTACGTGGCTTTAAAGCAGCAGCTACTTCCCTACAAAATTAAGAATAGGATTAGAAATTGTAGTTGTCAACCGCCACAGGAATTCTAGGGCGCAGGGCTGGACGTGTGCCGCTGGCAACAAAGGTCGCCGGATCCCGGGCCGCCGCCGATGGGGCGAAGCCCTAACCTAGGCCAGCGTGACCTCCTCGACATAGTAAACCTAACCCATTTTTTAGCGAAACCCTAACCCTAGGGCACATGATGAACATCACCTCCGAGGATCTGCATGGAGACGGAGGAGAGGAAGAAAGGAGAGACCCACCTGCGCCAGCGCGCCGACCGCCCGCGCCGCCGGGCCGGGCAGGCCGCGCCGCCGCTCCTCCTCCGCAGCGCTCGCGCCATCGCCATGGTTCCTTTTTTTATTACGGGAGAAACACGGGAGGGAGAGGAGATGAGGCCGATTCGTTTTTTCCTTTACCGCGGTATATATATGTGACCTGTGGCTCCGGAGCAGCAGCTAGTTGAAGCCTGTAAAAAGCCACAGAAGCTGCTTCTAGTGGAATCCGCTTCGGAAGATCACAACCACATGTTCGAAGATCCGACGGCTACGAAATTCGGGTGATGTGGCCTATTCCCCCTCTCGAGGAGCTGTCCGCACACATATTGTCTTAATAGAGAGAGAGAGAGAGAGCCAAATCGAGGTGCATAAAGGTTTGGACCCCGTAATGAGCAAGTGGTTGCTGCAATCTAAATATAGACCAACAACCGTTAAAGGCGTGATGATGAACTCAAAATCACTGGCTGAACATATTGCTAAGATCACATATCATTCAGCATGCCTCTCCGTCTTCACAGACATTCTTGTACTCTGGTATGCATCATTGTGACTATACATTTTAACAACCTTTGTTTACCATTTTAAGTAGAGGTTGTTTACCATCCGGACACAGTGAGACATTACGCGTGAGATAGGCCGATCTCCATACCTGTGCTTTGGCCCCTGGGGCAAGCTAGGAATTGAACTCATTTTGACCCCATACACTTCTCATTTTGACACTAGGAAAGATAATCACCCAAAATGCCATTTCGTGCTGATTGCAATTTATTTCAGAAAAAATCTTGATAGCCAGCCAAGCAAATTGAACAAGTGATTCAGTTTGAACATATAGAGTCATTTTAAGGTGAATCTAGATCCCCAATGTTTATTGTAGAATATGAATCTTTACTAAATATGCTAAAAGACAAGGCAAAAGAGGGTTCTTGCCTGATCCATGTTAGTTATTTTTTTTGAATGAGATATTTTTATTTTTTTTAATCTTCTTTTTGCAAAAGATAATTAACCAGACAAAATTTACAAAAATGTAAACTTATCACTAACTAGAATGGACATATTTCAATTTTGTCCAGATTGGGAAATTTCACCTACAACCTAAATTTGCATAAATATACGACTATGACCAACGGAAATGGACGACAGGCATCAACTTCATTAGTTCGATGGGGATATATCATCTGCAGCCGACAAACTTCAGTTTCACTCGATTGGAAAATTCACCTACAAGTCTACAACCTGTAGTATAGGTGGTATTTCTTTTAAAAAAATCATGACTTTTCATATGAGTTTAGCTGGACTGCTGGAGATCAAATTTATATAAAATAAATCACAATTTAAATGGTTGTAAGAGAAATCCTACCAATTAGTTTGGTGAAAATTAAATATCACATTTTTCAATTGCTGATAACTTTTTATTTTTGCAATTTTAAATAATTTCAACAACCGTATAAATCTTGAGGTTACATGGGAGCATCAAATTAAAGGAGGGAAGTATCTATTTAATGACCTGGCATCTGTGCCTATGAGAGAGGCTGACAAAGGAGGACAGCGAAGAAAATGTCGATGAGATCAAACTGTGTATAAAAATGCTAAATGGGTAACCCCAGAAGCTATGGATACAGATTTTTTGATTTGAGCGAGGGGTCCTCTTCTTGTTGTCTTTACATCTCTGTCTTCCAAGACATGCACATGGGTGTCCAGTCATTTCACCACCGAGGGGGTTCAATGCTTAATGGTCCAGACTTAGAAAAATCGATGCTTACAACGTACTTCAAAACGAACAGGACATGATAGGGCACGAGGAGGTTAATTCATCTTTTCAGCTCTCTCTGAAGCTTCAATCATGTTTTCCTAAATTTGGCAAGCCTTAATTTTGGCAATCAACCAAATACATACATATGTTTTTTGCCCTAACTTTCACAAACATTGATTTGGCAAGCCTAAGTTTTGGCATGCCATAATTTTGGTTTGACAAGAATTGGATGCCAACTATGTAGGCCCCAAATTTTGGCAAGTCGATGTTTTTTGCCCTAACTTTCATAATTATGGATGCCAACTAACAGGATTATTTGGTCAAACTTGTGGGCACATCAACATGTTGTCTTCATAATGTTCAGGAGTTAGGAGCAACTACTTTAGGATCTTGTGCCTCCATTATGATGTGCTGGACATCAGGTAGGCCAGTAGTAAACATTTTGGCACGTACCTTCTTTGGCTCTTCCTCTGCCTCCTTTGGATGAAACTTTTGCTCTGCCACATTGTCTCCTACAAAACAGAGAGAAATATCTCCCAAGCAAATTCAGAAACAAAAGCAACATATGCAGACTCAATTATGGGAGTCAGAAAACACATCAACTAGTAAGCCAACAAATTCTGAAATTGAGGAAGTCAACCCCAGCCTGCTACTGGTGATGATGACGAGGCACCAATAGATCAGCAGATTACTCACAAGAAAAGAAAGTCAGGGAACCCTTCTGGTGACAGTGAAGATATTTCCATAGCTAAAGAGGCAATTGGGACAGACTTTTCATGTGAGCATCTCCAACAGTTGGGTATTTGGGTTATGCATTCTAGAAATTTGCCAAAAATCTTAAAAATTGCTCTCCAACAGTTGGGCATTTGACTTATGCATTTTGCCAAACTTGGCATTTGAGGGACCAAACTTGGCATTTTTGCATAGGCTCAATGGCTTGGCAATTTTGATATCCCGTGAATCCTGGAGTCCCTGTCCACGCGCGGTGCGGTAGTTTCCCGCGAGGACTCCTCCTCTCCGCGCGACCTCTTCCTTCCCCCGCGCGCGCCGCCTCCTTTCGTCACGCCCCTTCTTTTCTTTCCCCCGCGCGCCACCTCCACCCTTCACGCGACGCTAGGCTAGGAGAGATCCATCGCCGCCTCCTCTCCTTCTTCCACGCGACGCGACGCCAGCTAGCTGGGGAGATGACTAGCTGGGGCGTCGACGCCGCGATGGAGCCGCGATGGAGCCTCGATTGCCAGCAGCAGCGACTTCCTGGACTTGGCGGCGACGGACTCGAGCAGATCTCGACGGCCAGCAGCGCGACTTCTTGGACTTGGCGGCGACGGACCAAAGAAAACTCCCGCGCGAGAAGAGGAAAAGAACCGCGGGAAGCGCGCGAAGAGAAAGAAGATCCCGGACAAAAATAGTTGGGTCCACTATTTTGAAAAATGGCAAGTCAAAAATGCCCAACTGTTGGAGATGACTTTTTTCCCTTTGGCAAAAGGTTTTGAGACTTGGCAAACTCGGCAAACAAAAAATGCCCAACTGTTGGAGATGTTTTTTTTCTGCCTTCTAATGCACCTAGAATGCCTTGAGGCTTGTAAATTCGAGCTACTGACGGTATGGATCAGAGTGTACTTGATAACTATACACTCACCCAGTTTGGGCCTTAACAAAGTTGAATATGACCCACATAATAAACTACCATCCACTCCTGAATTCATGTCGTTGACCGAATATTATAACTATACCAGTGCACCTATGGGAACAACTGGCGACTGCGTGCGTCATGCGCGCTTAGCTACTCAAAACCTACGGGACCAACTGGTAAAAAGTGGTTGAAGTAATATAGTCATTCAATTCAGGAAGGTGCCAGGTACATTAGATAAAAAGGAAGATTAAACATGACCTATCAATAGGATCTACCTAAAATGAACAACCTCGATAATCCTACGAATGTGAGAATTCAGAAAAATAAGTTGAGCAAGAATTTTATATAACAAATGGGGTGAGCTTACTCTCCTCAACTACTGACCTTGGTAAATCTTTATATTACAACTTTTTTTTTCTGTTCTGTACATTAGCTAAGAGCAACTCCAACACTACCCTAAAATCACTTGGCAAATCTTATTTTTTGACAATACCAGAAAAAAGCTCCTCCAACACTACCCTAAAACCACTTGGCAAAGTAGCAATCTTGGCAAAGGGGGGCTAAGAAGGGCTATTTTTTCACTTGGCAAATGGGTTTTTAGACTTAGCAAAACTAGAGATTTGTCAAGTGATGTTTCCCAAAGAGTTGGAGTTGCTCTAAGAGCATCTCCAACAACTTTGTAAATTTCACTTGGTATATTTCGCGTTTTAGCAACTTGGTAAATTATTTAGCAAGTGAAAAAATGAGTCATCTCCAACAACTTGGTATTCCAACTTGGTAAAACTAGAGGATGACTGATGCCATTGCCTACTTCTTCCCCACCGCGCCCTCCACGCGAATAGAACACGACGTTGACCAGCGGGATGGAAATTTTGACTCGCGGTTTCTTGACAACGGCTGCACCAAATCGGGTAAGGTTTGATCCTACGCGATCGTAACGAAAAAGCGAAACTTTTGAGCATTTCCCATCAAAATATTGAGTACTCTAGAGTGCTCGACCATGGCGATTTGAGGAGGGATCAGTTGCAGCTCTAGGCCGAGGTGCTCGCCGTTCTCCTGTGGGCGTCGAAGCAGGCACACATGGCGCAGGACCTGTGGGCGGCGTGGCTTCGGTTCCTGCGGTGGCTGGACAGGACCTCGCGACGCCGGGATGGGACCTCACGACGGACAGCTTCGGCATCGGGACGGACGGCGGGCGGACGAGACCTGGCGACGGACGGCTTCGGCGTCGGGATGGATGGCGGGCGGACGGGACCTCGCGACGGACGACTTCGGCGTTGGGACGGACGGCGGGACGGGACCTCACGACGGACGGCGGTCGCGGCCGGGTTCGCGAGACGGACAGGGGGACGGCTTCGCGATAGCATGCTCTTTCCGCGCGGGGAGATATACGCGCGCGAGGCCCGTGAATACCAACTTGCGATAAATAGCAAGTTGGTTTGAGGAGTTGTTGGAGACGGATTTTTGTGTTTTTGCCAAATTAATAGGAATAGCAAGTTGGTTTGAGGAGTTATTGGAGATGCTCTAAAGGATGTTAGTGTCTTGTAGCTTCAGACCATTTGGCTTGAGGTAGGATCCAAAATCCCCCAATTTATTTTTTTGCCTTGCCAGATCAAATAGTCATGCATGCTTCCATTCATGCCCATGTATGTATGGTCAAGTGTTACAATATAGGGAGCTGTACAAGTGTACCTTTAGCTGAAGGTCCTTTGACCAGTCATTTTATTGACAGTCAGGTGCTTGACTACAAATATCTAGTAATCACTAGTGCTCCAAAGTGGTTTTTGTTACAAACCTACTGTTACTTGTACTTATAGCAATATTTAAATAAAATAAATAAAGAAATGTTTCAAATGCATTAATACATTATAACAGGACGTATATGGTATACTCACATCTGGATAGTTGATAAGCAAAGAGCAGGGATCTTCCAAAAGCGCTGCAATAACACCACAATGCCCCAATTGTACTGATGAAGCTCAGGCAATGCATCTGCAAAGCATAAGGTTGAAAGTATTTGTAGCTGTGCCAGCTCACCAAGCTGGACCGAGCTTGGACCGTATCTCTCAGTCCACTCGATCGCTTCCAGATTAGGAGCAACGATGCCAAACACTGGTTGCCTCTCGTAGAAGCATTTTTTTTTCCGCGACCGGGCCTTCACCCGTTTTTCATTAAGAGGAATAAACGAAAACAACAGGGCGTCAAACCATTGATGTTAGAAAGATGCATACATCAAATGGCAGACAAGAGTTTAAACCTATCTACTGGATACAAGATAAACGATTACATTTTGAACAAATTTTGCGAGCCGAGAACCCAGGAAGCAGCTCATAAGCCGAGGTCCCTAGCGCCCAGTCTTGGCTCTACCCGAACGCAGCCTCTTGCCATGAAGCAGAGCCTGCATAGCCTCTGTGTCACCCGCCAGTGCGACCTGGAACGCGGCCTGGTGAAACTTCTCGAACGTTGCTTCATCAGGGCGTTGCGTCTCGACCTCATACCCGAGCTTCCTCATGAGGACCCACCTTGCCTGCGCGTCCGGCTTGTTGAGCTTGTTCTTGGCGGCCAAGCGGGCACTACGATTGGGCAACCACTCCAAGGTGTCTTCACTGGGACCCGCCTTAGTGATCCGCAACGTCGGTGTGGAGAGCAGCGATGGTGTCAACGGCTTCCTGAAGGAGTTGATGAAGTCGTCGACGGATTCAGCACTAGCGGACGCGTCCGCATTAATGTGCCTCACCGCGTTGCCCTCCGCCGGAACCTCAGTGGCGTCGACGTCGGCGCCATGGTCGGTACCAACGGGTCCTCCAGCCAAGCAAATTGAACAAGTGATTCAGTTTGAACATATAGAGTCATTTTAAGGTGAATCTAGATCCCCAATGTTTATGGTAGAATATGAATCTTTACTAAATATGCTAAAAGACAAGGCAAAAGAGGGTTTTTGCCTGATCCATGTTAGTTATTTTTTTTTGAATGAGATATTTTTATTTTTTAATCTTCTTTTTGCAAAAGATAATTAACCAGACAAAATTTACAAAAATGTAAACTTATCACTAACTAGAATGGACATATTTCAATTTTGTCCAGATTGGGAAATTTCACCTACAACCTAAATTTGCATAAATATACGACTATGACCAACGGAAATGGACGACAGGCATCAACTTCATTAGTTCGATGGGGATATATCATCTGCAGCCGACAAACTTCAGTTTCACTCGATTGGAAAATTCACCTACAAGTCTACAACCTGTAGTATAGGTGGTATTTCTTTTAAAAAAATCATGACTTTTCATATGAGTTTAGCTGGACTGCTGGAGATCAAATTTATATAAAATAAATCACAATTTAAATGGTTGTAAGAGAAATCCTACCAATTAGTTTGGTGAAAATTAAATATCACATTTTTCAATTGCTGATAACTTTTTATTTTTGCAATTTTAAATAATTTCAACAACCGTATAAATCTTGAGGTTACATGGGAGCATCAAATTAAAGGAGGGAAGTATCTATTTAATGACCTGGCATCTGTGCCTATGAGAGAGGCTGACAAAGGAGGACAGCGAAGAAAATGTCGATGAGATCAAACTGTGTATAAAAATGCTAAATGGGTAACCCCAGAAGCTATGGATACAGATTTTTTGATTTGAGCGAGGGGTCCTCTTCTTGTTGTCTTTACATCTCTGTCTTCCAAGACATGCACATGGGTGTCCAGTCATTTCACCACCGAGGGGGTTCAATGCTTAATGGTCCAGACTTAGAAAAATCGATGCTTACAACGTACTTCAAAACGAACAGGACATGATAGGGCACGAGGAGGTTAATTCATCTTTTCAGCTCTCTCTGAAGCTTCAATCATGTTTTCCTAAATTTGGCAAGCCTTAATTTTGGCAATCAACCAAATACATACATATGTTTTTTGCCCTAACTTTCACAAACATTGATTTGGCAAGCTAAGTTTTGGCATGCCATAATTTTGGTTTGACAAGAATTGGATGCCAACTATGTAGGCCCCAAATTTTGGCAAGTCGATGTTTTTTGCCCTAACTTTCATAATTATGGATGCCAACTAACAGGATTATTTGGTCAAACTTGTGGGCACATCAACATGTTGTCTTCATAATGTTCAGGAGTTAGGAGCAACTACTTTAGGATCTTGTGCCTCCATTATGATGTGCTGGACATCAGGTAGGCCAGTAGTAAACATTTTGGCACGTACCTTCTTTGGCTCTTCCTCTGCCTCCTTTGGATGAAACTTTTGCTCTGCCACATTGTCTCCTACAAAACAGAGAGAAATATCTCCCAAGCAAATTCAGAAACAAAAGCAACATATGCAGACTCAATTATGGGAGTCAGAAAACACATCAACTAGTAAGCCAACAAATTCTGAAATTGAGGAAGTCAATCCCAGCCTGCTACTGGTGATGATGACGAGGCACCAATAGATCAGCAGATTACTCACAAGAAAAGAAAGTCAGGGAACCCTTCTGGTGACAGTGAAGATATTTCCATAGCTAAAGAGGCAATTGGGACAGACTTTTCATGTGTCAGGTTGAGCATCTCCAACAGTTGGGCATTTGGGTTATGCATTCTAGAAATTTGCCAAAAACCTTAAAATTGCTCTCCAACAGTTGGGCATTTGACTTATGCATTTTGCCAAACTTGGCATTTGAGGGACCAAACTTGGCATTTTTGCATAGGCTCAATGGCTTGGCAATTTTGATATCCCGTGAATCCTGGAGTCCCTGTCCACGCGCGGTGCGGTAGTTTCCCGTGAGGACTCCTCCTCTCCGCGCGACCTCTTCCTTCCCCGCGCCCGCCTCCTTCGTCACGCCCCTTCTTTTCTTTCCCCGCGCGCCGCCTCCACCCTTCACGCGACGCTAGGCTAGGAGAGATCCATCGCCGCCTCCTCTCCTTCTTCCACGCGACGCGACGCCAGCTAGCTGGGGAGATGACTAGCTGGGGAGTCGACGCCGCGATGGAACCGCGATGGAGCCTCGATTGCCAGCAGCAGCGACTTCCTGGACTTGGCGGCGACGGACTCGAGCAGATTGTTGGTGTTTCTTAGCGTAAGCAGAAAAGTCCGCAAGCGCACGGAAATACCGTTGTAGCACTTCACCCGGAAGTATTCTGGGTATCGTATTTTCCACAAGGAACGGAGTGTAAGAAGTCTCTTAACTAGTTCTCCCAGAGAGATGAGATGAAAAGTAGCTTAGGTGGTGAGGTTTTCTAGTGGTAGAGATCTTAAGTGAAGATAACGTCGCCGCTATAGTCTTACTTCGGCACCGGATAACACTTGGTCTCGCTAAGTGTTGCCGGCCTACGGCTCTACGCCGCACCCGGACGTGGGGATTACGAAGGACGGACGGGGCTGTCACCTCCGCCGCCTACCCTCAACCGTGGAGTGCGAGGCAAACGATGGTAGCTCTAGCTTAGACACCACGTCTACACTATAACTACTACTCTAGCGTGTCGACAAGGCTTACCCGTTCCCGGGGTCCTTCTACTAGAGCACCCGTCACAAGGACGAACAACGAACCCGCAAGAATATAACAAGCAAAGGTAACTTACTCAAGAACTTAATACCACAAGGTAAACACGAACACTTACTCCAAGTAGTAAGATGTCGCCGAGGTACAAGCGAGGAGGGAGCTGACAAGTCCGGGACTCCACCCCGAGGAAGGCTAGGCTTCCCGGAACACTCGAGAAGAGTTGCTCCGCTCTTTCCTCACTCACTCTCTAAGCTTTCTCTACTCTCTAAACTTTCTCTACTCTCTTCTCTCTTGTGTATGAATGATGGAATCCTTCATAGGCGGTTTCGTACCTTCCATGTACAGAAACACCCCGAAACCGCCTTTGGAACGTCGGCATGGGCCTGCAGGAGAAAGTTGGGCCGGTTCGGGCGCCTGCGTGGCGCGGCCGCGCCGCTGGCGTGAGCGCGCCATGGGTAGCTCGGCTGGGCCCCATCTTTTGCAGGCTTGTGGGCCTCATCGTTAGCTTTCCAACGCATATTCGTTTGCATGAATCGGAGTCCGTATGAGTGAGATATGGCCCGTTTACCAAGACCCACTCATGCAGCCCAAGGTGGAGTTGGGTTCTTTCCTCCTTGTCTTGCTATGTGCCAAAATAAATATATTATTTATCTTATATTTTACTCTACTTTTGGCCCATATAATGTGTATTCCATGGTTGACCTGCAAAACAAGTGACTTCACCAAAACTATGGAAATGGTTAGCTTAAAACCCCTATCGGTGTTGTTTTTGGTGAATTCAAAACTAATGTTGGCGGTATAAAACATGAGTTAAGGACCGCCAACAAGCTCCCCACACTTAGTCCTTTGCTCGTCCTCGAGCAAAGTTGTGAATGACTATGGTGGTTCATTCTCCAAATGTTAACCCGCATACGAGTTATTCCAAGCTTCACTTTGAACTCGTGAGCATTCAAAGTGTCTACCAAATTATCTTGGGTAATTGAACAATGGAATAGCCTAGATTCAAATCATCTTACTAAACTCTTGCTCAAAAAACTTGGGTTTTTGATTTTGATAAAGAAAAGATAGCCTTGCTCCTCAAATGATTCTCTCGATCGCTCAAAGTGTATAGCAACCTCACCAAAGGCATTTTGAGAATTTGCCTTCTACCTACCACTAAAAGGCTGAGAGTGGAGTTTTGGATAGGTATGTAAGTGGGCATACTTGTATCACATATATTGTAAGGTCAAGGATCGAACCATACGGAGATTAAGCCATACACCTTGATTGAGACGTGCAAGTGTGTGGGATGGAAAAATGGTTCCTAATTTTTGGATGTTTTTGTGTACTCCATGCATCATGTCTCTCTTTTATTTGAATGATGATGATAAAGGAAGAGTATGGGCTATGAATGAAACAACTTCTTTCTTTTTTTCTCTTTTTTTTTCTTCTCTTTTTTTTTTCTTTTTCTCTCCTTTTTTTTTTCTTTTGGACGGGGACCTAGGGATTTTCCCGTTGATTTATTGCACTATCCTACCTTTCTCTTTGTTCTCTTTTTTTTCATATACATTTCTAAACTATATAGCCCATCTCTGATGAATGACTAACTTGAAATATTGAGAGAGATGCCATGAAAAGAATGCAAGGAGTACTTTTTGGTGGCTAATGAATGCGCGATCCTCAAGATAGGAATCGGCATTTTTATTTGGTGGAGATGGTGCGCAACTCTCATTGTAAGAGTTGGCGGATGGACAGGGGTGCATGTTGTGCGCGACTCTCGGTGTAAGAGTCGGCGTTTATTTGGTGGGTGCAAGTGAATCTCAATCGTGGGTGTAAGGTCATAATCTCTCGTCGGTAACAATCCGACCGAACTCAATGTACGAACAAGCAGCGTATGAAGGTTTTGTACTATAGATAAATCATGTCATATGGCCTTGATCTAGGTACTTCAAAATTATTGAGGAGCATGCTATTGTATTTTGGTTTTGTAAGAGAAACCCCAAGTTCATCACAAGAGAAAGCAACTTTCAAATCATCCTTCTATATCACATCATACAATTACTTAGAGTAAAATGGGGTCCCTAATAACAAGTTGCTCACAAGTCATAGGAATTTTAGCAAGGAATAAAAAGTATGCAAGTTCAAACAACTGGAAGAACAAGATTGGAGCGCCTCATTTTTAGTTCAGAATTATTTTATTTCAGATCTACTAAACAAAATAGAGAGAGAGCGAAAAAATGCACAAACTAGGGTTGATAGTGTTGGACAGTTGTGCACCTTTTCTTGGAGGTGAGTGTGGCGCCTCCCCCACACTTGTTTTTGTACCTGTCCTTTTTATTTTATAGAAAGAGAGAACACAAAAACAAGTGTAGAGTATTCTAACAAAATTATGATGAAATTATTTTGATTTTCTAAATTTGTCAAAGGCAACTAATTTTATCACATCTATCATTTCATTAGAATTAAATGAAGGCTCAAAGAAAACTTTGAAGCAGTGACCGTTTACCTTGAAAGTGTTACCTTTATCGCCCTGAATAGTTATAGCGCCATGTGATGATGTGCTGATGACGGTGTACGGTCCTTTCCATTTGCTTTGAAGTTTTCCTTCACCGAAGAGCTTGACTTTGGAGTTGAATAGTAGGACTTTGTCTCCTTCCTTGAACTCTTTTTGCTTGATTCTGTGATCGTGCCATCTTTTGGTTCTTTCTTTGTAAAGCTTGGCACTAAGATAAGCCTTCTCTCTCTGTTCTTCTAGTTCAAATTTGCCTTTGTCGGTTTCTTCCGCTAGTATTTCGTCCATGTTCCATCTCTTTATTGCCCAATGAGCTCTATGTTCGAGCTCGACGGGTAGATGGCAACTCTTACCATAGACAAGCTGGTATGGTGACATGACAATGGGGGTTTTGTAAGCTGTCCTGTATGCCCAAAGTGCGTCAGGAAGCTTGTCTTTCCAACCTTTCCCCATCTCATCGATCATTTTCTGAAGGATATTCTTGATTTGTTTGTTTGAAGTTTCTACCTGACCGCTTGTTTGAGGATGGTAGGGTGTGGCTATATTGTGTTTTGCTCCAAGCTCCTTCAAAAAGTTGTGGAAGGTCTTATCAATGAAATGAGGCCCTCCGTCACTTATGACCATTTTAGGTGTTCCGAAGCGAGGGAAGATCACTTAAAACATCCTTTTTGCATGCTTGGCATCAGCAGCTCTGCATGGCAAGGCCTCCACCCATTTGGATACATAATCAACTGCAACCAGGATGTACTCGCTGTCATGGGACTTTGGCAATGGCCCCATGAAATCAATGCCCCAAACATCAAATATCTCAATTTGAAGATTGTAGTGTAGGGACATCGCATTGCGGGCAGTGATGCTGCCTTGTAGCTGGCACTTTCGACACCTTCTTATGAATTCTTTAGTGTCATCGTACATCGTCGGCCAAAAGAACCCACACTGCCAGATTTTGGCATGTGTGCGGAATACTCCATAGTGGCCTCCGTATGGTGCTGCATGGCATTTTTCTATTATTTGCATCCCTTCTGCCATTGGTACACACCTCCTCAGCAGTCCATCAGAACACACCCTGTACAGGTATGGGTCATCCCAAAGGTGACATCTGCTCTCAGCTTGGAGCTTCTTCCTGCTTTCCCCGGTGGTACATGACCTGCAACCATGAAATTCACGATGTTCGCGTACCATGGGTGGAATTGTCACCTTCAACAAAGATGCCATCATGTAGGAAGTCGTTTCTTTCCTGCAAGTTAGCGACTTGCATACACGACAAAGGATTTGCAATGATATTTTCTACTCCTTTTCTATCTTTTATTTCAAGGTCAAAGTCTTGGAGTAGAAGAATCCATCGTATCAACCTAGGTTTAGCATCTTTCTTAGTGAGCAAGTATTTGAGTGCAACATGATTAGTGTAAACGAATACTTTTGCTCCAACTAAGTAAGATCTAAACTTCTCGATAGCAAAAACAACTGCCAGGAGCTCTTTTTCTGAGACGGAGTAGTTAAGTTGAGCTCCAGTCAGAATTTTGCTAGCGTAAGAGATTGTGTGATGCTTCTTGTCTTTGGTTTGGCCAAGGGCCACCCCAATAGTGCAGTCACTAGCATTACACAAGATCTCAAAGGGCAGCGACCAATCCGGCGGTTGGATGATTGATGCTGAGATGAGTGCTTTCTTAAGAGTGTGGAAAGCATTTAAGCACTCATCTGTGAACTTGAAAGGCACATCCTTAGCTAAAAGGTTCGTGAGGGGTCTAGAGATTTCTGAAAATTCTTTGATGAAGAGTCTATAGAACCCCGCATGACCTAGAAAGCTACGGATCCCTTTCACATTCACAGGGGGTGGTAGTTGCTCAATAACCTTAATCTTGGCTTTATCTACCTCAATCCCCTCTCAGACACAAGGTGTCCAAGGACGATGCCCTCTTGAACCATGAAATGGCACTTTTCCCAATTAAGTACCAGGTCCTTCTCTTGACATCGTTGCAAGACTTTGTCTAAATTCTCAAGACAGTGGTCAAAGGTCTTTCCATAGACTGAAAAGTCATCCATGAAGACCTCCATGATTTCTTCAATCATGTCTGAGAAAATAGACATCATGCACCGTTGGAACGAAGCGGGTGCATTGCACAATCCAAATGACATTCGTCGATATGCAAACATTCCATACGGGCAAGTGAAAGTTGTCTTGCTTTGATCATCGGGGTGGATGGGAATTTGGTGATAACCCGAATATCCATCAAGAAAACAAAAGAAAAAATGCTTCGCTAACCGCTCTAACATCTCATCAATGAAAGGCAGTGGAAAGTGGTCTTTCTTTGTTGCCGAGTTGAGTTTTCGATAATCTATGCACATTCTCCACCCCGTGACGGTTCGTTGTGGGATTAACTCATTTTTGTTATTTTCTACGACCGTCATTCCTCCTTTCTTGGGAACCACATGGACAGGACTAACTCAATCACTATGTGGTACAGGATAAATAATCCCGGCGTGAAAAAGCCTGAGGACTTCCTTTTTCACGACTTCCCTCATCGCATTATTCAGCCTTCGTTGAGGTTCTCGAGTTGGTGTACTAGAAGGGTCTATGGGAATGCGATGGGTACAAAGTGTTGGGCTTATCCCCTTGAGATCCTCCAGGGAATACCCAAAGACTGTCTTATGTTTTTCTAGAACGGTGATGAGTCGGGTAGTCTCCTCGTCACTAAGCTTATTGCTAATGATGACAGGAGTTTGTAAGTCACCATTCAAGAAAGCATAGCGTAGTCCCGTGGGTAGGGGTTTAAGCTCAACTGGAGGTCGTATCGGTTTTTCCTCCTTCGGTAAGTCTATTGTTTCTCCTAAGCCATCTTCTTCTTTTATGAAGAATTCAGCCTCTTTTTCTAAGGACGACTCAGGTGAGTCAAAAGGTACAACCGACATGACTTCCATGGGCAAGTCTGGGTATAGGGAGGTTCGGTCATCGAGTTTTTAGCTCGAGTGACTTGGATGGAAAAGGTGTCCCTCCCCAATTTTATGTCCGGGTCCCCTGTTTTTGATGGGTAAAAGAAAAGTTTCTCTAGGGGATGCCCTATCATGATGTCGAAGTCCTCGATGTCAAAGACATGAAAATTAAGGACCAATTCGACATTATCATGATGCACTGTTATGTTATGCAAAATCCCACATCCTTCCAAGCTAGATCGTGGGGCAATTCTGAGAGATTTGTTTGTTGGAGCAAAGGGCTCATCACCTAAATGGGTGAGCGCAAAAGATAGTGACATGAGATTTGCTCCAACTGTGGGATTATAGAGCACATCCACCATGATTCTAAACAATTGGCATTGGATGGTCAAAGAAGGGATGCGAATCTGAATTTCTTCAGAAGAAAACTCCACTTCTTCTGCCCATTCGTTGCTCAGTATAGAAGTCAACTCCTTAATGGATTTCTTCAGAAAAGCTTTATCTAGGGGATCACAAGGAGTGACAGGGATTGGTGGTCTCTTTTTGCATGGGTATTTTGAGGTGTTACCGAAATCTTTGAAAAACTCATCCTCAAATTCAGGAAGTTCCATTTGACTGGAAACTTCCTCTGTGGCTTCTGGTTCAGGAGAGGTAGTCTCTATCACGGGTTCGGCAATTGCCGAAGAGACTTCCTCTTTAACTGGCCCAGGTCTCAAACCGGATGGGTTCTAGCGGGGGAGTGTTCTCTAGAATACGATTTAGGAGAGCTTCTCCTTCCGCTGTGGTCTTATGCATAAAAGATCCACCGGCAGACGCATCGAGCAACAGGGCAGATTCTCTGCCTAACCCTAGCCAGAAGTGTTGTAATAACACATGGCTCGGAATAGACAGGTCAGGACCTGACCTGGTCAGGGTCAGAAATCGGTCCCACGCTGCTCCTGTAGTTTCATTTTCTATTTGTCGGAAGTTGAGAATCTCTTGTCGCAGGGAAGTGATTCGAGATATAGGGAAGAATGCAACGCAAAAACTATCACGAAGTTCTTCCCAATCTCCATTTACCTTTCCTACGGTTTGGTCGTACCATTGTCTCACCCTCTCATTGAGCGAGAACGGAAACAACTTCCAACGCAACGTTTCTTGTGACATGCCACAAATGGTTAGGCATTCACAGAGTTGCTCAAACTCCCTTAGGTGATGATATGGGTTTTCATAATCCAAGCCTAAAAAGACTTGGTCTGAACCATGGCTATGAAGCCAGGGCGGAGTTCATAGCTAGAAGCCGTGATTGGCTTCGATGATTTTGGTGGCTCTAAGAACTCGCCCTTTGGAGCACCAAGATGTTGGATAGAAATTTGTTCCATTGGAAAAATGTAGTTTTCTTAAAATAAATGAAAAAGAAAATGACAGGATACACGGGATGAACTAGGTTCGGAGATAATTACGACAACCGTTCCCCGGCAACGGCGCCAGAAATGCTACTTGGTGTTTCTTAGCGTAAGCGAAAGTCCGCAAGCGCACGGAAATACCGTTGTAGCACTTCACCCAGAAGTATTCGGGGTATCGTATTTTCCACAAGGAACGGAGTGTAAGAAGTCTCTTAACTAGTTCTCCCAGAGAGATGAGATGAAAAGTAGCTTAGGTGGTGAGGTTTTCTAGTGGTAGAGATCTTAAGTGAAGATAACGTCGCCGCTATAGTCTTACTTCGGGCACCGGATAACACTTGGTCTGCCAAGTGTTGCCGGCCTACGGCTCTATGCCGCACCCGGACGTGGGGGATTACGAAGGACGGACAGGGCTGTCACCTCCTGCCGCCTACCCCTCAACCGTGGAGTGCGAGGCAAATGATGGTAGCTCTAGCTTAGACACCACGTCTACGCTATAACTTCTACTCTAGCGTGTCGACAAGGCTTACCCGTTCCCGGGGTCCTTCTACTAGAGCACCCGTCACAAGGACGAACAACGAACCCGCAAGAATATAACAAGCAAAGATAACTTACTCAAGAACTTAATACCACAAGGTAAACACGAACACTTACTCCAAGTAGTAAGATGTCACCGAGGTACAAGCGAGGAGGGAGCCGACAAGTCCGGCACTCCACCCCGAGGAAGGCTAGGCTTCCCGGAACACTCGAGAAGAGTTGCTCCGCTCTTTCCTCACTCACTCTCTAAGCTTTCTCTACTCTCTAAACTTTCTCTACTCCTCTCTTGTGTATGAATGATGGAATCCTTCATAGGCGGTTTCGTACCTTCCATGTACAGAAACACCCCGAAACCGCCTTTGGAACGTCGGCATGGGCCTGCAGGAGAAAGTTGGGCCGGTTCGGGCGCCTGCGTGGCGCGGCCGCGCCACTGGCGCGAGCGCGCCATGGGTTGCTCGGCTGGGCTCCATCTTTTGCAGGCTTGTGGGCCTCGTCGTTAGCTTTCCAACGCATATTCGTTTGCATGAATCGGAGTCCGTATGAGTGAGATATGGCCCGTTTACCGAGACCCACTCATGCAGCCCAAGGTGGAGTTGGGTTCTTTCCTCCTTGTCTTGCTATGTGCCAAAATAAATATATTATTTATCTTATATTTTACTCTACTTTTGGCCCATATAATGTGTATTCCATGGCTGACCTGCAAAACAAGTGACTTCACCAAAACTATGGAAATGGTTAGCTTAAAACCCCTATCGGTGTTGTTTTTGGTGAATTCTAAACTAATGTTGACGGTATAAAACATGAGTTAAGGACCGCCAACACAGATCTCGACGGCCAGCAGCGCAACTTCTTGGACTTGGCGGCGACGGACCAAAGAAAACTCCCGCGCGAGAAGAGGAAAAGAACCGCGGGAAGCGCGCGAAGAGAAAGAAGATCCCGGACAAAAATAGTTGGGTCCACTATTTTGGAAAATGGCAAGTCAAAAATGCCCAACTGTTGGAGATGACTTTTTTTTCCTTTGGCAAAAGGTTTTGAGACTTGG
This sequence comes from Themeda triandra, assembly GCA_018135685.1. Taxonomy (NCBI): domain Eukaryota; kingdom Viridiplantae; phylum Streptophyta; class Magnoliopsida; order Poales; family Poaceae; genus Themeda; species Themeda triandra. Next base: position 336,297 of record JAENPR010000584.1, on the reverse strand, counting down.
CAAACTCCAACAAATGGCAAACAAAAAATGCCCAAATGTTGGAGATATTTTTTTTCCTGCCTTCTAATGTACCTAGAATGCCTTGAGGCTTGTAAATTCGAGCTACTGACGGTATGGATCAGAGTGTACTTGATAACTATACACTCACACAGTTTGGGCCTTAACAAAGTTGAATATGACCCACATAATAAACTACCATCCACTCCTGAATTCATGTCGTTGACCGAATATTCTAACTATACCAGTGCACCTATGGGAACAACTGGCGACTGCGTGCGTCATGTGCGCTTAGCTACTCAAAACCTACGGGACCAACTGGTAAAAAGTGGTTGAAGTAATATAGTCATTCAATTCAGGAAGGTGCCAGGTACGTTAGATAAAAAGGAAGATTAAACAAGACCTATCAATAGGATCTACCTAAAATGAACAACCTCGATAATCCTACGAATGTGAGAATTCAGAACAATAAGTTGAGCAAGAATTTTATATAACAAATGGGGTGAGCTTACTCTCCTCAACTACTGACCTTGATAAATCTTTATATTACAACTTTTTTTTCTATTCTGTACATTAGCTAAGAGCAACTCCAACACTACTCTAAAATCACTTGGCAAATCTTATTTTTTGACAAAACCAGAAAAAAGCTCCTCCAACACTACCCTAAAACCACTTGGCAAAAAATAGCAATCTTAGCAAAGGGGCTGACCGGGCATATATGCGCGCGTCTGGGGCACTTGGCAAATGGTACATGCGTCATCTCCTTCACGCGACAGGAAGAGGAATCACCAAGCTGCATGCGTCCCCACAAAAAATTAAGACATGTGGACACTAATTTTCAATTTGCCAAGCCCAAAATAGCAAACTGTTGGAGAAGAGCTATTTTTTCACTTGGCAAATGGGTTTTTAGACTTAGCAAAACTAGAGATTTGCCAAGTGATGTTTTCCAAAGTGTTGGAGTTGCTCTAAGAGCATCTCCAACAACTTTATAAATTTCACTTGGTATATTTCGCGTTTTAGCAACTTGGTAAATTATTTAGCAAGTGAAAAAATGAGTCATCTCCAACAACTTGGTATTCCAACTTGGTAAAACTAGAGGATGACTGATGCCATTGCCTACTTCTTCCCCACCGCGCCCTCCACGCGAACAGAACACGACGTTGACCAGCGGGATGGAAATTTTGACTCGCGATTTCTTGACAACGGCTGCACCAAATCGGGTAAGGTTTGATCCTACGCGATCGTAACAAAAGGCGAAACTTTTGAGCATTTCCCATCAAAATATTGAGTACTCTAGAGTGCTCGACCACGGCGATTTGAGGAGGGACCAGTTGCAGCTCTAGGCCGAGGTGCTCGCCGTTCTCCTGTGGGCGTCGAAGCAGGCACACATGGCGCAGGACCTGTGGGCGGTGTGGCTTCGGTTCCTGCGGTGGCCGGACAGGACCTCGCGACGCCGGGATGGGACCTCACGACGGATGGCTTCGGCGTCGGGACGGACGGCGGGCGGACGAGACCTGGCGACGGACGGTTTCGGCGTCGGGGCGGATGGCGGGCGGACGGGACCTCGCGACAGACGACTTCGGCGTTGGGACGGACGGCGGGACGGGACCTCACGACGGACGGCGGTCGCGGCCGGGTTCGCGAGACGGACAGGGGGACGGCTTCGCGATAGCATGCTCTTTCCGCGGGGAGATATACGCGCGCGAGGCCCGTGAATACCAACTTGGGACAAATAGCAAGTTGGTTTGAGGAGTTGTTGGAGACGGATTTTTGTGTTTTTGCCAAATTAATAGGAATAACAAGTTGGTTTGAGGAGTTGTTGGAGATGCTCTAAAGGATGTTAGTGTCTTGTAGCTTCAGACCATTTGGCTTGAGGTAGGATCCAAAATCCCCCAATTTATTTTTTTGCCTTGCCAGATCAAATAGTCATGCATGCTTCCATTCATGCCCATGTATGTATGGTCAAGTGTTACAATATAGTCATTTTATTGACAGTCAAGTGCTTGACTACAAATATCTAGTAATCACTAGTGCTCCAAAGTGGTTTTTGTTACAAACCTACAGTTACTTGTACTTATAGCAATATTTAAATAAAATAAATAAAGAAATGTTTCAAATGCATTAATACATTATAACAGGACGTATATGGTATACTCACATCTGGATAGTTGATAAGCAAAGAGCAGGGATCTTCCAAAAGCGCTGCAATAACACCACAATGCCCCAATTGTACTGATGAAGCTCAGGCAATGCATCTGCAAAGCATAAGGTTGAAAGTATATGTAGCTGTGCCAGCTCACCAAGCTGGACCGAGCTTGGACCGTATCTCTCAGTCCACTCGATCGCTTCCAGATTAGGAGCAACGATGCCAAGCACTGGTTGCCTCTCGTAGAAGCATTTTTTTTTCCGCGACCGGGCCTTCACCCATTTTTCATTAAGAGGAATAAACGAAAACAACGATAACGAGGCGTCAAACCATTGATATTAGAAAGATGCATACATCGAATGACGGGCAAGAGTTTAAACCTATCTTTTGGATACAAGATAAACGATTACATTTTGAACAACTTTTGCGACCCGAGAACCAAGAAAGCAGCTCATAAGCCGAGGTCCCTAGCGCCCAGTCTTGGCTCTACCCGAACGCAGCCTCTTGCTATGAAGCAGAGCCTACATAGCCTCTGTGTCACCCGCCAGTGCGACCTGGAACGCGGCCTGGTGAAACTCCTCGAACGTTGCTTCATCAGGGCGTTGCGTCTCAACCTCATACCCGAGCTTTCTCATGAGGACCCACCTTGCCTGCGCGTCCGGCTTGTCGAGCTTGTTCTTGGCGTCCAAGCGGGCACTACGATTGGGCAACCACTCCAAGGTGTCTTCACTGGGACCCGCCTTAGTGATCCGTAAGGTCGGTGTGGAGAGCAGCGATGGTGTAAACGGCTTCCTGAAGGAGTTGATGAAGTCGTCGACGGATTCAGCACTAGCGGACACGTCCACATTAATGTGCCTCACCGCGTTGCCCTCCGCCGGAACCTCAGTGGCGTCGACGTCGGCGCCATGGTCCGTACCAACGGGTCCTCCAGTGCCAACGATCGGTCGGGGCTCGATGTCATCAACGACGTACGGAGCAGTGGCCTCAACGACGGTCTCTGGTAGCTCCGCGGCGGTGTGGGGGCCGTCCTCGACGAAGCCCGCGACAGCCGGAGCGGCCACCACCGCAGTCCTGCCTGCCACCGCCTCTTCATCCATGGGGTCGAAATCCCTTCGTGGTGGAGGGTCCGCCGCGGGCTGGGAGGCCACCTGTGGCTGCACAGCACAATCCTGCAAAGAAGTCTTACGACCTCCGGCCACCCACAAAGTCACCTCGAATTTCGAAGCAAGGTGCGCCATGAGGTCGTCCAGCGCGGCCGCGTCAGTAAGCGTGAGAAGGACAAGAGGACTAACGGTCTCACCAGCCGTGGCAGCGACACTCTTGATAACGCAGGCCTCAACCCAAGGGCGCCCTACGTCACCCAGAGGTGGACAGGATGGTGGCGAAGTGGTCAACGTTGAAGAAGCGACAAATGTCTCCCTCCTAGGACGGCTGACGTCATCCAGCGGAGGAGATACAGGCGGCTGGTGCGGGGACGAAGACGACGACGTCTGTACCAAGTCCTCCCGGCTGTGGCGACGCGCCGAGGCCGGCCCTCGCTTGTGGGGCCGCGCACGGCCCCTCGTGCATGCCTCGGCCCAATGGCCAGCGCCCTGGCAACGAAGGCAGCGCGACGAAGAGCGACACTGAGCGGCAATGTGGTCCCACGCGAGGCAGTTGAAGCAACGGCCCACCAACTCCGGCGGCACTGGACGGCGTCGCCTGGGTGTCGCCTTCTCCGACGAGCGGCGATGACGGCGCCCCACGACAGTCCTAAAACCCTCGGCGTCGACGCAGGTCCGTGGGTCAAGCCTCTGGTGCACTGGGACCCTCGGCGCCTTCTGCAGGTCGAGGCGACTATGCGCGGTCACCCGCACAGGATGCGGTGGTGGTGGTGGTGGTGGTGGTGGGGTAGTGGACCTGCGCCGCCGACGCCGCCGCCGACGCCGTCTCTCTATCCCCGCAGGTGGTGGTGGTGCGCCCTCCACGTCGGCAACCCTCATAGCCACAGTCGAAGGAAGAGGCGTGGCCCTAGTAGCCCTACGCGCAACCTTCAAGTACGACAATCGCGGGGCAGGAGCGCTCTCGTCATCGGAGATGCCTTCATCTGGGTCATCCTCCGCCCAGCGCTTCGCCTTTGGGCGCCCGACCGAGGTGCCGCCAGGAAGGAAGGGGGCAGCGTGGGGGGGAGAGGGACGACATCCTCGAGGGTGGTACGGCCGGCGGCTGTAGAGTTGTCGGCGACAGCTTCGGCGCGCACCCCAGGTTGACGGTGGCGGCCACCGTTGCCGAAACCCCATTGTCAAGATCGTCTTCATCGTCGTCGTCGTCGAAGACGTCCTCGACTATAACTTCGTCCTCAGACAGCAGCTTCTTTGCCTCAGGTTCGCTTCCCACCTCTGTGTGCAGGGGAAGGACGACGAAGAAAGAGGCGCCCACGACGGCCACATCGGTGGCGGCACCCGGCGGCGTTGCAGCTGCCGCACACGCTGCAACGGCCACTGTCTCCCCAATCGACGACGGCGAGCTTGCGGCAGCACCCGCCGCGACGGCCACCGGCTCCGCATCGTCCTCTGTCCTGGCCAGGCGCTCGCCGGCGTCGGGCAACGGCAACGGCGGCGCCCCCTTCCGTGCGCGCGGACGGGGCTGGGGAGGGGAGAAGACGAGCAACTCGCCCTTCGGGCAGGGGGTCCGGCGAGACCCCGCTGGCGGCGGCGACATGTATATGTCTAGCCCCGTTGCAATCTCCCCTTCCTCCAGCAGCCCCGCCCCCAGGGACGCGGCGCGAGAAAGGGCGGGCTCCAGACCGGCCATGATGGGGACACGGCCCTGGAGGTGACCAAGGGCGTGAAGGGAGCAAGGTCCGCCGGCTTCAGCCCGGAGACAGTCGATGACGGCGGCGACGGGGAGATCGACAGGTCGACGCCACCGGGTACAGTCCGAGCCGCAGAGGCAGCACCGTGGGACAAGGGGGAGCGGAGGAGGAGGGGCTCCCCAGAGCCGGACTGACGGGTGGAGGTGCAGAGGCCGGCGGTGGCCCTGCTGCAACCTGGGGCAGGATCTCCACGGAGGAGGGCAAGAGCACCTCAAGAACCCTATGGATCGATAGATCGGGCGATGGGGCCCAGGATCTGTAGTTGGCTGGAGGGGAGGCGGGGAGGGGAGGCTGGTTGAGGCGGAGGCGGCGGCGCCGTGCCATCGCTGGGAAGAGGAGGGGGTCGGGAGGGGGTGGGTCGGGAGCCATCTTCGTCCCGCACCGTCCTTGTAGAAGCATTTAAAGATTTGCAGGTCTGTCAGCATTGGAGACACGACACTGAGCAGCTGTAACCCGTCCACAGTATGCAAACGCAAGCTTAGGAGAGAGCCTGAGCAGATAGTGAGTTTTTTTTTTTTTTTGAATTTAGCAGATAGTGAGTTTGTACACCCGAGTGTCGAAGAGGCACAGCTGTCGTTTGCGGCAACGGACGAAGAGCCACAACAAATGCGGGCCGACAGAGCCCACGTGCACTCTTGGACCGGCCAGGAGCCACATATGAGGCCCAAGAGGCCCATCTGCTGCGATTCCTCTCGAAGGCGTCTTCGTGAACTCGCACGGCACAGGGGCTCAGAAAGTCACGCCGTCTTGGAATAGGCCCCTGCCCCGGCAGCGGCGGCGGCGGGAGGAGAGGAGGAGGGAAGCGAGCCGGTGAGGGGATGGCGCAGCCGAGCAAGGAGCCGTGCAAGAAGGAGGCGTGCGACATCCAGGCGTGCCTCTCCAAGAACATGTTCGACTCCAGGAAGTACGCACCCCTTTGCTTCCCATACCCCCAAAGAGCTCGATTGCTTCGTCGGCCTTCGTCGGTGTATGGATAGTTGGTGATTTTTGCTTGGATGGGATGGCGCCGTGGGGTATTTTTAGCTGAATTCGTGTCTGCTGATTAGGTAGGAACGGGTTGGCCTGGACCCTGGAGAAGTAGATAACCTTTGCAGTCATTTGAGATTGATTAGTCTTGCACTCTTGCCATGATTTACGATCCAGTTGGGGTTATACCGTTCGTGAAATTTAATCAGAATGACTGAGAACAGTTTTTTTCTAGTTTAGATTATATATGCTTCTCACTACTACTGCGATTTAAATTTCTGTTCTTTATTTAGGCACAACAGAAATTAGACCTATATAAACGGTCCATAAATGTTAGGATCTTCAATCAACATGGGGCGTTTGGGCGACATTGGGGTGCGTTTGGGGAATGATTGAGTATACCTTTTTTATCAAATACACATCATTGTCTTTATCAGCACTAAAAAAAGTGGTGGTATTTTAGTACTTCTGGTTTTGTATATTGTCAGGTGTTAACACCCAAGCATACATTTATGAACTGTCAATACCATGCATATAATAATTTTCTGAATCATGGTCTATATGGATGCTAAGTTAGGTAATTTTTTATGAGATTATACTCTGGTGCGCTGAAGTTCCTTATTGTTTTATTTCTTCAGGTGTGTGAGAGTTATTCAGTTACTTCAGTCATGCTGTGAGCAGTGCGAGTACAAATCAACACACTGTGGTTCCGTGGCCGGATTACTTAAGAACATTTCTAAGTGATGAAACAATACCAAAATGGTTCACTGCAACCACTGAATAAAAGTAAGTTTCAAGACATTTTAGAACTCTCTGGTTACCACAGTTTGTTTCTGTTTCTACATTGTCTCAGTGGAATTTTAAAATGAAGTTTCATCCTTGTGTAAGGTTTCTAACTCCTAGTTTTATGCAAATAACAGCATAATAGAAGTATGATGAATTTGAGTTGTTTATCCTGGTAAAAGGTTGTCATATTTATCTTGAGGGCATCCATTTTTTATCACTGCCTGTGTATGGTTAATACTTGGGGCCCGTTTGGTAAGGCTCCGGCTCCTCTAAAAACTGCTCTGACTTCAGCTCCAATGAAGGAGCAACTTCTTTAAAGGAGCTGGAGCCCTTTTGAAAAATGTTTGGCAAATGGCTTCTCCTGTTTTTCTAGAATGGAAATGTCTATAGTGCCCCTATCTCTTAAATTTCACTGTTTGATGTCAATTAGTAATATGAGTTTATTAGTGAGGTCATCATGATTTTTCACTAAAAAATACAGGTTTTGTTTTTGAAAAAGAATACAACATCAAAAGAATATGAGTATGTGCTATTCCAATCCAAGCATAATTAATTAACATTTTTTCTGTACTTCCGCAACACTATCTGTGTACATATCCATGAGCCCTGAAAACCAAAGTTTATTGACATATATGGGCGAATGATAACACTGAAAGCTAAGTTAGCTTGAGGGGAATTTGAACTTTGGCATTTCTTCTAGATACGCAAGCAGAATCATGTGCTACTTGTTCTTAGATAACTGCATTGCGAAGTTGGCCATATGCTGCCATGTGCAGCCAAGGATAGCAGTAGCTGATCAAATCCCACTTGCTTTTCTCTATTCAAGAGAAGAATAGCAGGAAAAAAAAATCTCTGTGAGATCCAAATATGGATAACTTCTTTTGCTATAGTGAAGTTTTGTAGTTTTGTAATAGCTCTGTTGTAACTTATAGCACTGATTTTCTGATTCATGTAGAGATTGTTTTTGGGTTTTTTCTGGTTTTATCTTTTGAGACTGTTTTCGTATGCTGGCATCCTCAGCATTTTTTCCTTTTTTAGCGTTCTATGTTTTCTGTTATGCTGCATGGACAGAAAACCTGTTTTGGCTTTCTATAAAAGCTAGGTATTACCTCTTTCAATAAAATGTAGAGGTTGATTTTGAAAAATAATTGACAGAGAATTGCTTTTACAGGTTCTGTTAGGTTACCTTAGGACTCTCTGGGGGGCACGGCAATCTCTCTTATGGATTAAGGTATTGTACAATATGTCAGTTCATGTTGCCTTGTTCTACTGTTTGCCTGAGCCTACCTTCAAGTTTCAGTTTCGATACTATTAAAAGTGTCTTATTTAAGAATGTTTCTTCTTCACACAGGATGACTCGTAGGGGCATCAGTAGTGCAGACATCCTCAACCTGCAGAATGATGCTCTGGTCGCCGAATTGTTTGATACTGAGTTGAAACAGCAAATATGTTTGTTAATGATCAGTATACCTGTGGTATCCTTTATAGTTCTTGAGCTCCTCTACACATGTAATCCCATGTTCCTGTCTTGAACAGCTAAATAAGTGAACCCCATGTTACATATCATACAATTATCCATATGGAGAATCTTAGTGACCCCAAAGTTCTCTATACCATTTCAATGCTTACACTGACATGTTCTGTGGCAAGAAAATCAAATCAGGATAACATCTAGGACGATAACTTATCTCTTCAGCAGAACTTGTGATGTAAGATATGATTCGAATAAGCAAACTCCGTGGGGTCATTTCAGCATCACCAGTTCCAGGTTGCTGAGAAATACCAGTACCCTGCTTGAAGCAATTCAGTGTTTGTGTTGTACTGCCACGTACATGAGTTGTCTATGAGTCTGTTGTCTGTAGCCAACAAACCTTTTTGGCTTTTGCTTGTGGAATGAAACTTGAGTTTCTGTGTGATGCTATACCTACCACTACCAGGCAAGTGTATAAACCGGTATACGATGCGATGACTTCAAGCTGCTGATCAAGCTCAGGACATTCTTCTACAACTAATTCCTGCTGTCTACTTGGGACCAACCGGTTTGTTGGTGCGTCCTCCACCGCCACTCCACATGGCCGTTCCTTAACTTGTTGCTCAGCTTCGATAGATGTCATGATTCAGTGATGCATTATATATTTGGTCCATCCTTTTATGAAAAATGATAGGATTGCATTTGATAAAGCGGCTTTAATTCTTCTTTACGACGGGTTAGCGACATCTAAACGGCTGAAAGCCGAAGCAGAGAAGATTGTGACTAGGAGTGCATATGTTGAATTTTCGAAATGTGGATCCTCTTTTTTGTCATTTTCGCAACTGTAGCTGAGTCAGACAGTTTTGATTTCTGGTCAGAAAAGCTATTACTTGGATTCGGCGATGTGATTAGCACACCTAATTTAGATGTTCTTCAGTTTCCATTTGCACGGTTTACTTGAACAATCGTGTCATTACTTTAGCTGAAGAAGATGTTGAACTGAAATTGGACTGAACTTGATCTTTCGAAAAAAAAAATGGACTGAACTTTGCATAACTACAGATTATACTGCACGCTTTACAAAAGTAGCATTCTACTGACGAAACATCTTTGGAATATGCATGAAGCTCAGGAAACAAGTTGACAAAAGATGCAAAATCTGACTGATTTTACAAATATCGTTCGATGCAGAGTTCTGATAGCTGCCCTCAGTAAAGATCTTGCAGCTCGTCAAACTTCAAGCAAAACACAAGGCATAACCAAAACTTTGGCCTAATCAGACTCTCAACAGTCACACAACTACACAAGCGAAGAACTTCTAAAAAGAGAAACAGAACATTCATCAGCAAAATCCAAAAGGTCACTCCCACTGACAGCTCTGAACAAAGTTCTTGGTCCTGTGCTACCGATGGAAGCATGTATTGATCAATTGATCACCTCCGTATATACACCTGACACAGCATCATCATCATCATGAACTCATCAAAGACTCGATTTTTCAGCTGCATCAGATCGGCGGCGCCTTTCTAGACGGGGCGGCGCCGGACTTGTGCGCCAGGAAGAGCTTCTTGAGCAGCCGGAGCATCATGAGCAGGCCCATCCTCCGCCGCCGGACGACGGCGTGCTTGCGTGTCTCGAAGGCGCCCTCGTAGCCGTAGCCGTCGCCTTCACCGCCGGCGGCGAGCCAGGACTCCTTCGTCGCCCACGACGGCGTGCCCTTGGTGAGCGGGCACGGCTGCGCGGCGCGGGCCAGCTCCTCGTTGAAGTCCTCCCACAGCATGTCCATCTTGTCCTCCACGGCGAACCGAGCCGAACCGTGGCGGTGGTGGCCGTAGCCACCCAGCTGCTGCTGGTCGCTGCCGGCGGCTTCTTGCGGCTCCACAGCCGAGAAGCTCCTCCGGTGGTCGTGCTCGTGCACGGCTGTGTCAACGACGCTGCCGCCGGGGACGACGAGCCACGGCGACGCCGAGGGGAAGTGGGGGAATAAGGCGACCTTCTTGGCGTTGTGTTGCTCCAGTGGGAAGCTGGGGAATGTGAACTCTTCCATTGCTGCAGCCTACAAACCTCTCTGTCTAGCTCTGAAGCTCTGAGTCTATGGAAGCTGGTGCTGGAATGTGTGTATATGAGGAGTGGTCATGGAGGTTGCAACTTCTTTATCTACCGTTTCTTGACATTCTTCCCAGAGATGGAATGGAAACGACTAGAAAATAGAGCATGAGAAGAACAAGAAGGGATAATGACTTAATCTAATTGTCTTCTGTAGTTCAAATTGAAGTGATGGGTGGCAAATGGGGTTATTATAACATGGTGATGGCGGTTGGTAAGATGCTTGGCAGCTGAGATTGCTGTATCAAGTAATGCCAATCAGACAAGCACTAAGAGCAAAAGCAAGGGACCTACATGTTTGATGCTTCATAATTACAAGGTCATTATCTTTATATATATAATACTACTGCTAAAGTCTAGGAGCAAAAGATAATGACTGAATGGGCCCTCAGAATGTTCAGCACTTAGTTTGAACATTACCTTCAACTGCTGGTGCTGAGCAAAACATTTAAAATAAGAGTAGAAAATTAGTGTGAGGTAGAACTGCAGAATTAACCAATCATTCAGGGAATGTATCTGGGTTGCATTTTCTTTGCAATATCATAATTGGGATGCTTACCGGTGGTGGTTCAAAGATTTGTTTGTCTTATCACTTGCAGTTTTCTATTTGCAGGAGGAGATGTCGTGGGGAGGTTTTTTGAATGGTCTTGGAGGGAGGAGGAGAAGAGAATAGAAGCAGGCAGGCAGTGCTTTTCAGCTAAAGTCAGCGCTCGCCGCTCACTTTACTGACAAAGGGTAAAGATGGCTGCAGTGGGCGGCCGAGTCAGCACAGCATCGGTGGTGGCACCAGTTTGAACGTTAGGCCTTGTTAGATGCTTAATTTGGAGGTCAAAAAAACAGCATTTAGCATTATGCAAAAAAGAAGATTTTCTATCATATCAAATCTTAGATATATGTATGGAGTCTTAAATGTAGATAAAATCAAAAACTAGTTATGCAGTTTTTGTTGTCTTTCTTGAGACGAATATTTTGGCTAATTAATTAATGTTTAGGCAATTTTTATCAAATACAAACAAAAACGGTACAGTGCACATTTATATTAAAATGTCAATTTTGCCACTCCAAACTTTGGATCTACGGAGTAAACAAGACCTTAGGCTGACACCTGTGAGACAAGTCGGTCTGGCTCGCGTGACTCCCCTTCGTCGTCACATGCAATTGTATTGTAGCGGCACAGGACAGTCAAGACCGAGAGATATTACAGAATCCGATTAGACGAAATGATTCATTACCAAAAAAAAAAAAAAATATGACCATCTAATTTATGAATTTAGCACATAGAGATGCCAGCCATCTAGGGTGCACCATGTTAGTAAACAATACATTTGACATTAGCAAGCAAGTTGAAGAAGAAATTAATGGTTGCACTAATAATATGGAGGTAGTCACAGTTCCCATGAATATTACTTCCTCAAGTGATTCGGTGAGTACAACGCCTAAAGAAAAAGGAGGCGCAAACAAAAACTTCAAAACGCAAAAGAACTTGGCTCGATAAGAAGTGCAATAGTGCAAAGAAAAGAAGCAAGAAGGGGGATAATGGTTTAGCGATATGTATCAGCACCAAAAAAAAACATCATTTCTGTTTATTCAGTTGTGTAATTTTATTCTTTTTTATTCAAAGGCACAAAAAAAACTACAGCATTGGCACAAGACACTACAACAGTACAGGATATGCCTTCTATCACTTCATGGCCCAATGAAGGGATGATTGATGAACCATACTTGACTATCAATTCTTTCTTTAAACTATTGATGGTAATATTTCTGAGTGATGATTTTTCATGTCTAGAAATGTGTAAAGAGTTTAATACTTTGTTCTTTTATTCCTCACACAGAGAGCATGGGGTGATCTCAATGCTGATTTCTAATAAGAGGGGTGTGGTTTTTTTTTTTTTTGAGCTTTTGGCACACGCATCTCCCATGTTGAATTCTATTTGGAGATCTGCCGACAGCCCCCAAAAGAAGGGACATTACTAAACGTCGCAGGTGTAGAAATGGCACGGAGGGAAAGATGAAATTGTAATTGTAGATTTTTTTTTTTTGACTCCATTGCAATTTTTGGACATCATCATCATAGTATAGTTTGATAATTGTAAACCAAACTCCGAAAACTAATGGCCTAGAGAGACTGCGTGTGCTCTGGCCCTCTGGTGGTGCACTGGTGGGCTTCGATGGGCTGGACTGTGTGGCCTGCGGCCATTGGTCGTTTCGGGTGAAGTTCCGGCGCACACGCGTTTAATAGTGTCTCGTTCTTGTATCTGGTCAACCTTCCCCTTTGTCGCCTGAGGCTGAAGATGCTGGTGCCGAAAGCTATCCACCCAATCTGGAGCGAGCTCTAGCGGTCGCGGCGGCGCGAGTCCGAGCTCCCGCTGTGGTGCTCCTCCCCAAATCGGCAACCAGAAGGGCTTCTCGTCGTGACCTGGTGCCAATTCCACTTATCCAGTCTATCCCATTTCTGTTCTTGATTCCATCCCGCGGCACCTTCGTGCCCCTTTGAAATTGGTTCCAGATGTAATTTTTACACATTTTCCCAGCCTAATTCATGTGAAGCCAAGGGGCCGTTGAAGTGACGGAATTGACGATTTGCCGTCGGTTGGGCGAGTCGGTAATTTTCCGCTCAAAGTGCTGCTAGGAGCATCCTACAAGCTGCTGCCGGAGGCTGGAGGAACGGAGACGGAGAGGAGAACCATGGCCGAGATCGCTGACGTGATGCACGCCTCGTTCGTCCTGGATGCAGCACGCCAGGAGCTGTCATGTCGTATGCTATGGAGTGGCGTGAACAGGCATGTGATAAGCAGTTTTATGGAAGAGATGGCGGCAGTGCTGCAGGAGGCGGTGATGCGATGGCGGGGGGCTAAGGGGGAGGAGGAGACGTTGATTGAGGAGGCGGAGAGGCAGTCGATTAAGGATTGGCTGAGGCGGCTCAAGAATGCCGCCTACGGCATCAGGACCATGGCCGAAGACAAATCATCCTCGATGTCAGAGGTATGCTGCGCTTGCAGTGGAGTATCTAATTCATACTGTGATAACTTGAAGCTCATTTATTACTTTGAATTCCCTGCTCACCCAACTGGTATTGTGTCAAGGGCGTCCGTGCCCAAGATAGCTCGACCGCGGCTACGGAGTTCGTAGCCTCGTTCCGGCGAGGTTTTACCCCTCTGCCGTCGGCTTAGGTAGTTGGAGAAAGGGAGAGAATTAGGGATAACTTTCTTGCTTGATTGTTCAATCCGGATTACAGCAATATATGGCCTATGGCCCAAACCAATCTAGAGATAATTGCTCCTAAATTTGTGGAACTGAAAAAGGGAAACTACCCTATCTTCCTCCTCTGGCCACTGGCGGCTGGCTCGTCGTGCGCCACTCTGGGTGCGCTCGCTGCGCGTCGAACGTCGCGGGCCCGCCTAGGTGCATCCACACATGACATCCCCCCCCGTCGAGGCTCGGCTCGTCCTCAAGCTGGAATGCCGGGTACTTGGCGTGGAATGCTTCGACGTCTTCCCAAGTGGATGATGCCGCTGATTCGCCCTTTCATTGGATCAAGACCTGACAAACACCACGGGCGAGCCGATAGCGCACCGCGCGTTCCGGCTCCGGGGCGATCGCGCCATGGTGTACTGGTGGCAGTGGAGGAGGGGCATCCGGCGGCGGTCCCTCGAATTTCTTGAGGAGTCCCACATGAAACAAATCATGCAGTGGAGGAGGGGCATCCGGCGAGCTCGGGGAGGCAGGGCGAGGCGAACTGCGACCTCATTGATCAGCTCGGTGACTTGGTAGGGGTCGTATTAGCGTGGTCGAAGCTTGCTCGTCGTGGCCTGTGGCATGGACGCCGCCGCGCGGTGCCGGAGTCGGAGCATAAGCCACCTGGCGGTGACCCGCGTCGTAGTGGCGCTTCTGCAGAGCCAGTGCCTGATCCAGGCGGTAGGAGATGTCAGCGAGAAATTCCGCACGTTCCTCCATGCTGTGGGCCACAACAGCCACCCTCGTCTCGCCCGGCTCGTAGGAGCGGATGGACGGCGGGTCGCGACCATAGACGACACGGAATGGCGTGTCGCGCAAGGACGTCTGGTAGGCGGTGCTGGAGACGAATTCCGCCCACAGAGCCAGCGAAGCCACTGACTGAGACACCGCAAATACATGATGATGACGCTGTTAGCAGCCTTCGATTGACCATCCGACTGAGGATGGAGTGCGGTGGTCATGTGCAACTTGGTGCCCATCAAGCGCATGAGCTCGCGCCAGAACGTCGAAGTGAATACAGGGTTGCGATCCGACACCATCGACGGCGGTACTCCGTGGAGGCATACAATGTCGGTGAAGAACGCCTGGGCGACGGATTTGGTAGAGTACGGATGAGCCAAGGGGACGAAGTGGTAGTACTTGCTGAATCGGTCCACCACTGTGAGAATGACGGACTTGCCGCGCACCCGGGGCAGCGCCTCGACGAAGTCCAGAGCAATGTCCGTCCAGACGCCCTGCAGCACGGGAAGGGGGAGCAGCAGGCCTGCTGGATGCAGATGCTCAGACTTGTAGCGCTGGCAGATGACACACACATGGACAAGCTCCTGGACTAACTGCTTCATGTTAGGAAAATGGAAGTCGCGGCGCAGCCGGTGCATCGTGCGCTGGACGCCCTCGTGCCTGTCCTCGTGCACCGCGAGCATGATCTCCTGGACCAGGGGCGAGGTCGGAGGGATGTAGAGCCGTCCGTTGAACTGCACCATGCCATCGGCCAGTGACCAGGGCGCGCCGTGGGCACCACCAGAAATCTCTTCGCGGAGCATGACGAGGGCTGGGTCCGTGTCCTGGGCATGGCGAAGGTGCGTGACGAAGTCGAAGCGGGGCGCCGAGAGGGCGAGGATGGCGCCGTCCTCCGTGTCGTGGCGTGACAATGCGTCGGCCACCGCGTTCGCCGAGCCGGGCTTGTATTCCACAGAAAAATCAAAGCCCAGCAGCTTCCCCACCCAATGGTGTTGGGGAATCGTCGCGAGGCGTTGATCCAGCAGGTACTCGAGGCTATAATGATCCGTCTTCACGAGGAACCGACGCCCCCATAGGTACGACCTCCAATGCCGAACAGCGTGGACGAGGCCGATGAGCTCACGCTCGTAGGCGACGAGGGTGCGATGTCGTGGCGCGACCGGCCTGCTGAATAAGGTGATCGGATGTCCCTCCTGGATGAGTACTGCGTCGAAGCCGTGAGAGGAGGCGTCACACTCGACGGTGAACGGCTTGTTGAAGTCCGGCAAGGTGAGGATGAGCGTTGAGGTGACCTCGGACTTGAGGGCATCGAACGCCGCAGCCGCTGCGTCGTTCCAGGAGAACCCGTCCTTCTTGAGGAGAGCTGTCAGCGGGGCGGCGACGGTACCGTAGTTGTGGACGAATTTGCGGTAGTATCCCGCCAAGCCGAGGAAGCAGCGTACCGCCCTTGCTGAGCGGGGAACAGGCCAGTCGCGGATGACTTGCACCTTTGTTGGGTCCATGGCGACCCATGTCTCGGAGATGACGTGCCCGAGATAGGAGACAATGGGCTCGCTGAAGGCACACTTGCTGCGATTGATGAAGAGTTGGTGGAGACGAAGCTCAGACAGCACAGCGCGGAGGTGTCGAAGATGATCCGCCCACATACGGTTGTAGATAAGAATGTCATAAAAAAGACAAGGACGAAGCGACGCGGGAATGGCCGTAGAACGTCGTTCATGAGCGCCTGGAATGTCGCCGGGGCGTTGCACAGCACAAACGGCATCACCAGGAACTCATAGAGTCCGTTGTGGGTCCGGAACGCCGTTTTGTGGATGTCGGCGGGCCGCATCCGGACTTGGTGGTACCCCGACCTCAAGTCGAGTTTGGTGAAGAAGCGGGCGCCGTGGAGCTCACCGAGCAGCTCGTCGACGACGGGGATGGGGAACGCGTCCTTGACGGTGAGTGCGTTCAGAGCTCGATAGTCGACACAAAAGCGTCACGCGCCGTTCGCTTTCTTGACGAGGATGACCGGTGACGAGAACGCGGAGTCGCTGCGACGGACGATGCCTTGCTCGATCCTGGCCGTGCACTGGCGTTCCACCTCGTCCTTATGGGCAGCTGGGTACCAGTATGGGCGGACCGCTACCGGCTGCGCTCCCGGTTTGAGGACGATGTTGTGGTCGTGGCTTCGTTTGGGTGGGAGGCCCCATGGTTCAGCGAAGACGTCCTCGAACCCGGCGAGCAGCTCGTCGAGGAGCGGCGCGCTGGTCGTGGCAGCGCAGGCTTCCAGGACGCCAGGGGATGGAAAGCCCGACCAGCAGACCGAACGGCCCTGGTGCTGGAACGCGACCGTGTCGGCGCTGAAATCCCATACGAGGCGCCCAAGGGTAGCCATCCATTGGGTCCCCAGGACCACGTCGTAGCCTACAAGGGGCATGACAAAAAGGTCGACGCAAAAGTTAATATTTTCGATGACGAGCGGTGCGTGACGGAGGACGCCGGGGCAGGGGACCTTGTCGCCGTTGGCAACGGTCGCCGTGAGCCGTGGACGCGGCTGGACGGCGAGGCCGGTTCGCACCGCGGCGGCCTCGGCGATGAAGCTGTGGGTGGAGCCCATATCCAGGAGGGCGACGAGGGTTGTCCCGCCGAGGGTGACTTGGACCTGCATGGTGTTGCCCACGGCCACTCCGGTGACCGCGTGTAGCGAGAAGACCGGAGACTCCGTCTCTGGCGCGTCGTCACCTGCGACGGCGGCGGCGGCGTCCTCGTCCTCCACTGCACTGTCCAGGAGGAAGAGGCGCTTGCAGACTTTGTTGTGGCCGCGGTTGTACTTCTCGTCGCAGTTGCAATAGAGACCGAGGCGGCGACGCTCCTCTTGCTCGGCCTGGTTCAGTCGCTTGACCGGGCGGCCCTCCACAGACACCGTCGGGGCAGCGGCTTTGGCGGCCGGCTGGAACGCTGGGGTTGAACGTGGCTACGGCCCGAGCAGGATCCTCCGCGACGAGGATTTGGATGGCGCGATGGTGTACGGCTCTAGCAACTCCAATTGTCGGGCGAGGCTCATGGCGGCTGCAAGCGTTTGCAGGTTCAGCACCTGCATTTGGAGACTGAGCGGCGGAAGCAGACCGCCCGTGAACGCGCTTTCTTCGTCGAGACGGCCGGCGCGGGGGAGCAGGGCCTGAAACCGGTCCTGATACTCCTCCACGGTGCCCGTCCGGCGGCATGACGACAACTTGAAGAGAGGTGCCGATCGAAGTGGTGGCCCGTAGCGTAGGTTCAGGAGCTCCTTGAAGCGGGGCCCCGGCGGAGTCCCCTCATCGGTTTGGACTTGCATGTACCACAACTGCGCCCCATCTTCAAGATTGTACGACGCCATCCACAGGCGTTCCTCCGGCATGATCCGCTGTTGAAGGAAGAACGACTCGCATCTATTGATGAAGATGAGCGGGTCGGACTTTCCATCATAGCGCAGGAAATCAAGCCGTCAATGTTTGGGTGGCCGATCTTGGTGGTGTTCGCCGGCGCTCGGCTTGAGACCCGAGGAGGTGGAGATGTTGGTGAGGGAGGTGATGGCCTTGGCGTTGGCGGCGAGGCGGCGGGTGGTGGAGACGATGACCAGGACAATGAGGATCGCTGGGACCGTGATACCAGGTTGTCAAGGGCGTCAGTGCCCAAGATAGCTGGACCGCGGCTACGGAGTTCGTAGCCTCGTTCCGTCTTCGCCGGCGAGGTTTTACCCCTCTGTCGTCGGCTTAGGTAGTTGGAGAGAGGGAGAGAATTAGGAATAACTGTCTTGCTTAATTGTTCAATCCGGATTACAGCATTATATGGCCTATGACCCAAACCAATCTAGAGATAATTGCTCCTAAATTTGTGGAACTGAAAAAGGGAAACTATCCTATCTTTCCTCCTCTAGCCACTGGCGGCTGGCTCGCCGTGCGCCTCTCTGGGCGCGCTCGCTGCCGTTCTGCGCGTTCCGCGCATTCCGCTGCGCGTTGAACATCGTGGGCCCGCCTACGTCGGGTGTAGGTGCGTCCCCACATGACATATTGGTGCACACATGTGTTGATGCTCTTTTGCTGCTTCAACAGCTTCCACTTTGATTAGCCAGCTAGATGGAATTATTCACGGATTGGAATTGTTAATGAGCTAGTGTTCCTTTTCAGATTGAAGACAAGATTAAAGCAACGCTGGAAGAGCTAAATGAGGAGTATTGGAGTTTAGGATATGAGAGATTACCTCTTGCGAGCTGCATGGAGCATCCATGTATTGGGCCTTTTTTTGGTCAAGAAACCTTTGATGTCTTCGTAGGAAGGGATTATGACAAGCAGAGAATAATTGATTTGTTGATACAAGCAGAAGCAGAACATTCCATTATTCTTCCTATCTTTGGCCTTGCAGGCGTCGGTAAGACAATGCTAGTCAAACAGCTCTTCCATGACAACAGATTCCAAGACTACCACAAAGCCTGGGTGGATATGTCGTCCATGTATTACTTCAACTTGAATGAAATTGCCGCAAGTATACTCTCTCAAGTACCACGACGAGAATCATATAAGGGGGAGCCTGGACTTGACGAGCTGTTTGTTGGTGGTAAGATGAAGCTGCTTGTTATTTTGGATGGCCTATGGGAGACATACCCCACTCGGATGAACAAACTGAAGCAGTTACTGTTTGACTTCGACATGAATCTGATTGTGATAGTAACCACAGCCAGCAAAGCCATCGCAGACCACATGTCTGTTGCCATTAAGCCATACTGGCTACGTCCATTGAGTGATGACATGTGTCTGGCAATAATCAAGCGGACAAGTGGTTTTGAAGAAAGACACAGCAAAGACAATGCAGTGGCTGGGGAGAGCATAGGGCTTGAGATTGCGACCAGGTGTGGGGGTCTACCACTGGCAGCTCAAGCTCTTGGGTGCATCCTGCAGTTTGTGAACCCTCAACAGTGGGCAGCAGATATGACCTGGAATTTTGGAGCATGGCATTCACCACCACCCCTTCATACCATCAGCATGCTTTCCCACTTGATGACAGCCTATCAGCGTCTGATTCAGAATTCGGAATTTAGGAGATGCTTTGCTCTCTGTGCATTTATCTTTCCCAAGGGAAAAGGCCACAGCATAGTCCAACATGACCTGATTCTCCAGTTTTCTGCTTTCCATCAGTATGATTATTTCAAGTCAAACGCTGTGCGTGACCTGTTGGATAGCTCATTCCTTCTCCATGAGAAGTCACCTTCAGTAAGTTACTGCTAGATATATCATGACTTTTTTTCTTGCAAATGTGAAACTATGCTGTTTAATTTCTTCACTTCAACCCACCATAAAGTACTAGTTTTAACTCTTCGATAGCTGGACACCAGATGAGCACTAAGAGATGTTTTCAATGTTCTCTTGCACAAAGATATTTCCTGTAACACTTTTAAAAAACGTTTGTCTAAAAAAAATCAAGTAGAATTGCATGGTACATTACTTAAATTGCAGTATTAAGTGGTGAGCAATACTAGAAAAGAACTCAGTATTAGAACTGTACATAGAGCAAATGTATATGAGTTGTTGGATGTTGAACTAGTCGCTGAAAAACAGAAAAGAAAATGGCGTTTTGAAGATTAAGATCCCCTGTGTGCACCTTTAGCTTGCTGCTTGCCATTTGATATGATGAGACGTGGTGGGTGAGCCCAAGGATGAATGGAGGTGGAGCGGGGTAGATTGTAGTGGATAGCAGTAGTGAGGCGGCATAAGATACTTACTTACTGTGGAGGGACTCATTCCTGGCCACTGCAGGATGCTCTGATTAGAAAAGTTTAGACAAATTTCTTTCTTGACTGATCTATACTTCTAATATAAACAACCCCGACTATCTATTTCTCTAGGCATTACAACGTGTCCACCTCAGCATCCACTATCAAACTCACTTCTAATATAAACAACCCCCCACTATCTATTTCTCTAGACATGCAACGTGTCCACCTCAGCATCCACTATCAAACTCACTATCTATATCTCTTAATGCAATGTGTCCACCACACCAATCCACTATGATTTGCCACTAGCAATTTATCTTGACATCTAAGGTGCAATTTATCTTTTATTCCTCCTTCATGCCCGCTGTAATGCGTGGGGAATTCTCCTAGTTCTTCTAATGAAGGAGTCCTGCCTCTAGGAAGCTATGTGATACAAGAACTTTCAGAAATAACTAGTGCTAAAAGTTCATAGTTAATCAACTAACTATGAAGTAAATGAGCCATCTTTCCATTGATGCAATCCAGATATTATTCCTGCACAACATCTGTTGTTGACATTTTCCGATGTTGGGGCTGATGTTTTCATATGGATGCATATGCATGCTTGGCATGGGTCTTTCATGACTGTATTTGATACTCACTAATGCATCCTATGTGTTAATTTGTTGCAGTCTATTGCAGAATATGCTAAGGAAAGTGCAAGGTTGACAATGAATGACCTGGTGCATGATTTTGCCAGATATGTTTTAGGGGACAGGATGATCGTTGTTGATGGTGGAAATGGGGTACCGTCATCTCATGTCAATAGCAGCAACGCCTTCTGTGCAATTGTCAGTAATTTGGATGATGGAGCCCCGTCAGATCTGTCAAAAATATTACCTGCAGGGACAAGAGCAATCCGTTTTGAGGGCTGCAGTAAAATGGTGCTCAGTGACAGTGCATTTTCATTTGCCAAGGGCCTTTGCTTCTTGGATCTAAGCGGATGCTCTGTGCAAAAGCTGCCGTTTTCAATTACTGAATTAGAGGAACTGAGGTATTTGAATGCTCCAGATATCCAAGACCCATTACTTCCAAGGCAAATCACCGGGCTCTCTTTTTTTTTTTTTTTTTGAAACAAAGGCAGGAGCTCTGCCGCTCAATTAAGACGAATGAATATTATGTACAAGAAGGTTAGCCAGACGAGATGCCAGAAGGCACCCGGGCTAACCACCCCACGCGACGCGGCTGAGCACAAACACAATACACTGTCATGGGTCATCGTTGCCGAGCATGGAAGCCAAGGCGCCGGCGGCTCCGACTTCCCATGACGGGCCACGCACCGTCACCCCCGACGGGTCCGAAGCTAACGGCCGCCTCCGGTCATCGTTGCCAAGCTCAAACACCGAAGAGCAGCTCCGACTTCCAAACACGAGCCCTCACCCCAACATCGAATCGTGACGATAATCCAAATGCGATGCCTTCGGGAAGGGAATGGCGATGATGGCGCCACCACCGCACGTCCATAGTGGACCGGGTTTTCACCCTTGGAAGACATGCTAGAGGGGAACACGCGCCCCAACGGGAAGCGGCGCCCAAAGGCGTCGCCGTCGCCAAGGCCTTCGCCCAAGAACCCTCAAGCACAATCGCCACGTCGCGAAGCCGGACCCTTGCCACCCTTCACCGCCATCGCCGCGGTCTCGGAGGGGCATCGACGCGCGGGCCGCACGCGGGCCGCACCCGCAGTGCGTCGGTTGTCACCCTCCGATCGGGCCACGTAGAGGCGGACTGACTCCGCCGCTCGCGTCCACCGCCGCACGCCGAGGCCGCATTGACCAACGTCGTCGGCTCCGGCACCCGCCGATGTCGCCGCCCCGTCGCGCCCAGCGGCCACATGGCGTGTGCCCCACCAACGGGGCGCCGCCCCATGCCCCGGGCCGCCGAATCGGGGACGCCAGCCCCGAACCCGTCGTCCTGCCCGTCGCCGCCGCCCATCTTGACCCCCGCCGCCGCACCACCCCGGACCCGACCCACCGCGAGTAGGCAAGCGGAGGTTGCCGCCGGGCCACAACCAACCTCGGAGAGGCCTAGCCATGGCCCCGCGGCCAAGGCCGTGGGAGGAGGAGCGGCGAGAGAAGAGAGCCGCCCTCGCGCCCGCACACGCCTCGGCCACCGCCGACGTCGTCCGCACCGCCGCCGCCGGCCGCCGCAGCCGCCGCTGGCCGGCAAGGTAGATCCGGCCGCCGGGGACTGGATCCGGCGTCCCGGCCACCGGATCTGGCCGCCCGGGACCCAGGCCGGCGACCCCAGCCATGGCTGCAGCCGTCGTCAAGGATGGAGGAGGGGCACGCGCGGAGAAGAAGAGGACCCCGCCTCCCCTGCGCGCGCAGCCCCTGCGCTAGCGTGGGCACCAGCCGGCGCCGCCGAAGCTGCGGCAGTCATCCCCGTCGAGCTCCACGCCGGTCGCACGAGGGATGGACTGCCGGCCGCTGCAGCACGCGCCACCAACACGAGAGGAGGGAGAGCCCCGCCGCCACCATCACGACCGGCCGGACGGCCATGCCGGCGGCCGGCTCCGGCAGCGGCGCGGCGGGAGAGGGGGTGAGGAGAGGGAGACCGGCGGCGGGCCTGGGAGCCGCCCGAGTCGCCCCGCGTGGGGAGCGACGCGGGGGTGGGATAAAAATTCCAATTATGTTCCCATCATCTATCACCGGGCTCTCCAGATTACGTTACCTGAGCCTGCGTGGGTCTTGCAATCTCGCATTCCTTCCAGAAACTTTTGGGAGGCTTAAATATTTGCATCACCTGGACCTGTCAGGCTGCTTGAGTCTGCAAGCATTGCCTGCATCAGTTACGGAATGCAAAAAATTGGAGGCGCTGATACTGTCAGGCTGCTCAGGGCTTCTAGCATTACCTGACCCAGTCATGGGATGGCGCACCATATATTTGAAGCACCTGGACTTATCAGGCTGCTCCAGACTACAAGTATTGCCCAAATCAATCACGGATTGCATGAGTTTGAAGTACCTGGACATTTCGAGGTGCTCGGGTCTAAAAATCCTGCCAGAACCATTCTACAAGCTTACAAATTTGACATACTTCAACCTGTCGTGCTGCTGGGAGTTGCAAGAACTGCCGAAATCAATAAGTTTTTCCTCATATGTAGAGCATCTGGACCTGTCGGGCTGCTTTTGTGTAAGAGGGATAACGGAAGCTCTGGATGGCCTTACCGGGCTTAAATATTTGAACATATCTCACCCATGTGGCTATCACGTCGAGGACTGGTTCCATCTCCAGGGCCTAGATGATGTCCTGCCCAAACTCACAAAACTTCGGTTCCTGGGCTTATCAATGTGCCTGGACCCCTTCTACTACGCCTTGCCTCCAGTGGCAAGCGAAAAGTTTTTGGAGGACTGTATTATTGGCCTTGACAACCTACAGCATCTAGACCTGTCCAAGAATAAATTTCTTCTCAGTTTACCAGAAAGGTTGGGTGACCTCAAAGCACTACGTACGCTTGACCTCTCAGGCTGCTTTAGGCTACAGAACCTGCCAGAAAGAATTAGTTCCCTGATAGAGATACACCTCTCAGGCTGCCTACAGCTCACTAGCATCACTAATGATAATGCATCTTATCTTCGCGAAGACAGTTCACATGAGGCACAACGTGAGCATGGAAGCCGCGTTGCTGGAGCGGTTGAGAATCAAGACATGAGAAGCACATCTCAAGATACTACCCTCCGAACAGACCTGTCTGCTGGAGAGCCCGAGATTACACAGAGTACAGACGCCTTAGGGAAAGAGACGGAGAGATATAAGCAAATTAAATTTTCAGAGATAGATAATTATGATCCGAACAATGATCCTTACCTGACATGAACTAAATAGAAGTTGTTCTTTCAAGGGTTATGTAGACTAATGATTGGATGAGAGGGGTTGATTTAATGTACATGAACTCTGCTGACTGTCTATGTAGTAGGATGAAATGTGTTTTAGTGGTCGATGTGTTGAACTTTGGTGGTTAACACTCAAAAAAGATGGTAACGACGATAGAGACGCTAGAGCAGATCCACCAAATTCCCGGAGACATTGACGCCCGCGTGCTTTAAGTCAATATATGTTTATCTTTTTTTTCGAAAGGGACGACGAAAGATTTGTCACCTAATTTTATTAGACGAATAAAAAGAAAACAGAACAAAACAACCTGTACAACTATGTTTATCTTTTATATTATTCTTTTCAAGTTCTATTATGCCTCCCTGTTGATAAATATTATCACTATGGGCTATTGTGGGTCAATTGAATAGTTCCCGTACAACACACGTGCATTTATCTAGTATCTAAATAAATATGGTGCCATTGCACAATTTTTTTTTTTGAGCATGGTGATGGGGCTTGGGGCGAATGGTTGGTGTGGTTTTGCACCGCGAAAAAAAGACAATGGGAGCCTATGCTTTTTTTTTTCATTGGCAGTAGACGTAACATGTATCGCTAGTCAAATTTATTATGACTTTATGAGAGATGGTAGAAATAACTACATTGCCTATGAAAATATATAGTTATACAAGCGGATGTTTCATCGACAATAGAAAGGCACTATTTCACTGGCCTTTTCCACTAGAGGACGCGTAGTCGCCATTACAAACTCTACGATAGTACTGACCTGACCAACTTCTGGGTAATTCGATTATGAATCTACTTTTGCATCTTTTGTATACTATAAACATGCATACAATTTAGCTAATTGTTAGTTAAGATTTACAAAAATCTGAATTTTGAAACCAAATATGCATTATACATTGCCAGATAGAGGGTTTGTAAGCATTACATTGCTAGACAGAGGGAGTACAATAATCAGTTATAGTACTGGTCAAAGATAATTTTGGGCTTGTTAGCGGATGACGTCTGCGGTCCTGCTGTTATATGTTCTGTTGCTCTCTTCTTTATTTCTTGAACGGCATCATCATTTACCTTCAATTGTTCATACATTTTTCTTTTCATATGAAAACTCAAGTGAACCTCTTTAAGACTCTGAAGGTTTTCTGTGCCAAGGAGGCCCTCCAACATTGTGAAACGCACCTCAAGCCTTTCAAGGTTTATCATGGCATTCTTTGAAAATATTAATAAGGGCATGCGAGGAGCAGAGAAGCGAAGAAGCTTAAGTTTCTCAAATCCATCAGCCGGAACAACTATACCTCCATGGACGCCTGACTTGTTGCTCTCAATGATGGCCATCGTCTCTCTGTCCTGCTTTGCGGCAGTGAGTGTAAAGGAGAGAGAAAACAATGCCTTCAGATTGCTGAGCTCCTTCAAGTTATCTTCTTCTAGAAGTGTCACCGAAAGAGTTAACTTGTTCAAAGCATCAAGTTGTGTGATCCAACCTGGGAGCTTAACCATCTTGCCAGAAAGCTCAAGGGCAATAAGGAATCTTGGTGGGGGAGATAGATCACTTAACGATAATAGAAACTTAGACGAGTCCTCATCTTCATCGATTATGAGGGTGTGCAGAGAATAGCCACAGAGGTACTCGATAGAGGACCTTAAATCTTTGAAACCCATATCCCCGTCCTTGAGGTTGAGCTTATAGATGGCAAGCTTCCTCAAGTCAGTCAAATGATGCAGGTCCGCCGATCCTCCAACGAACTCAATCCCAGAGAGTATGCGTAGGGCCTTCATCTTGTTATTCTTCTTCTCAAACGCTTCTTGTGGGAGCTTCAATGCCTTGCGAGTTCTTCTATCTCCACCAAGCAAGTTGATCAGCCGTTCCAGACTGCACACAGTTTTAGGTAGCTTAACTACATTTGTTTCCCTGATGTCCAGAGTTTCCAGATTGCCAAGCTTTCCAATCTTCTTTGGAAGTTTCTTTATATCAGTTCCTCGGAGGCTTAGATATTTTAGAAGAGGCATGGAGCATATGTCTTCGATGTGATGATCTCTGAAATCCCTGCAGCCTTCCAGATCAAGAACCTGTACAATTCCAAAGTTGAAGGAATGGGATGGCAGCTGGTTCAAGCTTCCAAACATGGTCAGAGATCGGACATGAGACAGGTTCATCTTGTCTGTGTCCTTTGCACGTTTGGAATCGCTGATTTGCAGGGACAGTCGACGGACCTTAGTGCTTGGTAGATGCATGAGCCAGTGACCACCAACTACAGTTATGAAATTCTCTTCGCTCGCCTGGGATACGATGTGCTCGAGAACCATGTCATGGACTAAACATTTCTTCACCTTGCCGCTACTGCTGTGCTCCACTGGTCGTATTATCTTCCTCCTTACCAGATGGCTGAAATACGTCTCAGCTACATCCTCCACACTCATCCCCTGCTTCTCACTGACAAAGCCTTCAGCCATCCATCGCCTTATCAGACGCTTCCTACTAATTCGGTTACCCTTGGGAAATATACTCAAATACAGGGAGCAAGTCTTTATTTCAGAAGGCAAATCATTGTAGCAATAGCTAACAATCCTGCCTAATTCCTCCTGGGTTAGGTTTCTCCTGATATCCTTACCCGTCACTGTAGTGTTCGAACTGACCCCTCGATTCAACAGTTCCTGGAGCCTTTGCTTGTCTGGAAATAGAGAAGTACAAACCTTATCCCAATCAATCTGCTTCTCCTGTGTATTGCAGGCCACAAAACCAGCCATGACAACTATGGCCAATGGCAAACCCCCACACAGCTGCCAAAATTTGTCTGGAATACGGACATCTTTGCTTGCCTGTGATTCAAGGAAGGCTTGCTTAAATAACATCTCTGATTCTTTGGGTGGAAGAGCGGTGAGTTTATGAATTAGATCTGCATCATTTTGTTTACTCGGCTCAGCAATAGCCTGAAACCGTGTGGTAACTATTATTCTGCTTCGTTTCTTGTGCTCGTTTTGTGGAGGAAACGACTTGCGTATCTGGTCCCACGTCGTTGCAGACCATAGATCATCGATCAACACCATGTAGCTGCCAAGAAAATAAAATTGTGGGACAGAAAAGTTAGTCATACTCATACACCAATATCGATCAGTTGTGCTCAAAGACATGCAAAAATACCGCTTGCATAGGGCATAGGCCTTTTTCATTGGCCAATGCCCATGAAAATTCCTCTCTAAAAAATAGGCCACAAAGCATAACACTGTTTTAGAAAAGGAAAATAAAAAAGCTATTTTACAAATGGAGCATAATAAGCCTCCGGGGCTGGATGGATTCCGGCTGAGTTCTAGCAAGGTTCTTGGAGGTAATAAAAGAGGACATCATGTTCCTCTTCTCGGAAGTCCATAAGGGTAAGCTACCTCTGTTCAGTCTCAACTTTGATACAATTACATTGTTGCCAAAGCAAAAAGAGGCGACACAAATCCAACAATTCCGAACCGTTTTGCTTGCTGAATATTAGTTTCAAAATTTTCATAAAAGTTTTTAATAACTAAATAGAGTGGTTCAGAAGGTGATTCAACCTTCTGAATAGAGTGGCTCGGAAGGTGATTCAACCTTCTCAATCATCTTTTATGAAGAGTAGGAATATTTTGGATCGGGTGGTTATTCTACATGAGATTATTCATGAAATGCATAAGAAGAAGTTGGATCACGTAAACTTTGGGAAAGCCTACGATAAGGTTAAATGGTCTTTTCTGCAACAAACATCAAGAATGAAAGGGTTTTCACCAGTTTGGTGTAGTTGGATCTTGGATTGATCAATTTGTGAGGGGGGCAGTGTTAACATCAAAGTAAAGGATGATGTTGGACATTCCTTCGAAAGTAAGAAAGGGGTAAGACAGGGAGATCCCATCACCTATTCGCTTTAACCTAGTGGTGGATATGTTAGCAACTTTAATTTTCTGGGGTAAGTCTAATGGAATAATCGAGTGGTTCCCATATTTGGTTGATGATGGCCTTTCCATCCTGCAATTTGCAGATGGCACCATTTTGTTTTTAGATCATGATTTGCTACAAGCCAAAGAGCTCAGTCTAGTGCATAGTACCTTGAGCAATGATCAGGATTGAAAATAAATTTCCATAAAACTGAGTTATTTCGTTATGGCACAACCAAAAATTATGAGCAGGATCATACATGCTTGTTTGGGTGCTCATTGTGAGCAATGATTAGCATTCTTTTGAATCATATTAAGCTATCCAAAAGGATTGGCCATGTATTAAGGAGAGGTTACAGAGAAAACTCACTGGCTAAAAACGAAAATTACTTTCAATTGGTGGGCGACTTATTTTCATTAATTCAGTGCTAACTAGCTTAGCCATGTTTATATTATGATTTTTTTGAAATCCCTAGGGAGTACTTCAAAAATTAGATTACTATCGCTCCTGCTTTTCTGGCAATGTGACGAATACAAGAAGATATATCGTTTGGCTAAATGAAGTGTTCTATGCACACCAAAGACTTTGCTGTGCTAGTTATACTTAACCTAGAACTTCAAATTAAATAGATATCTTTTGAGTAAGTGGTTGTTCAGATTAAACAATGAGGATGGGTGTGGCAAAACCTTCTCAGAAGGAATATTTTGTCCAATAAATCACTTACATAAGTGTAGCATAGGCCAGGTGATTCTCATTGTTGGGCAGGCCCCATGAAGGCAAAGAAGGATTTTTTTTAATCTTGTGCCACTTTTAGGGTGTAGAATGGGAAGCAAGTGAGATTTTGGGAGGATGTCTAGTTAGGTGACAAACCTTTTAGAGAGGTTACCCTAACTTATTTGCATTTGTGAGACAGAAAGACGATACAGTGGCAAATGTCCTAGGACTATCCATGTGTCATTATTTAGACGTGGTTTGGTTAATGCAAATCGGACCGTTGATTTGACTTAGTGTCAATAGTCGTTCAAGTGCATCTCACAAATGGGGAAAATGGTTTCCGATGGAATCTTAGTAAAAATGGTTGGTTCACAGTTCAGTCTATGTACAAACCTTGATTAGACAAGGCATTCTCCCTCGAAAGGCCCTCTTTGAAAATTAAAAATATCATTAAAAATTAAGATCTTTCTGTGGTATTTATTAAAAAAAGGAGTAACTCGATGAAGAAGGAAGTGTCACTTGTTGTTTTTGTAGTTCCGTGAAAACTATACGACATAGCTTTGTTTCTGGCCGGCTCCAAGGCGGCGTTCTCCTAGCTTGATGACGGCATGATGGGGACGGTGCGGTTCGACGATGGCTCGAAGGTGCAGATTTGAGGCCGCGACACTGTCACGAGCACCACACAGCACGCACTGATGGACGCCTACTACATCCCCCAGCTGAGATCAAGCATCGGATAGCTGGACGAGCACGAGTGTGAGGTGTTCGGGAGCAAGATCCTGTGGATTCATGACCGAGAGCGACAACTTCTCACTGAGGTAAAGTGATCCCGTGACCAGCTGTATCTGCTCGACTTGAAGGGGGAGTAGCCCATCTGCCTGGCGGCACAGTGCAGCGCACAGAGGAGTCATGGCTGTGGCACGGCCACTAGGGCCATCTCAGCTTCGACGCACTGGCAAGCTAGAGAAGATGGTCTGGGGGCTGCCTCACATCGAGTACGCAAGCGAGTTGTGCGACAGACCTGATCGAGAAGCAGAGGAGGCTGCTGTCCCACAGACAACGAAAGTACTGCACGGCAGAGGCCCTCAAGCTCGCACATGGCATTTTGTGCGGGCCAATCATGCCAACGCATGGAAGGCACGTGGTGGTACTTCATCTTGCTCGTGGATGATTGTAGGCGCTACATGTGGCTGCATCTCCGAGCGAGCAAGGATGAGGATGGATCATGGGGGCGAATTCACCTGTGGCAGGGGTGGTGCGCAACCACACCTCGCCGTACTCGCCACAACAGAATGGCGTGGTGGAGCACGGAACCAGACTGTGGTCCACGTGGCTTAATCCATGATGAAGGGGAAAGAAGATGCCGACGAAGTTCTAGAGGGAGGCAGTGACCACGGCGGTCTTCATCCTCAACCGCACGTCCACCAAGGCCCTAGAGGGCAAGACACCGTCGAAGGCTTGTTCGGGCGCAAGCCAAACGCCTCCGTCCTCAGTATGTTAAGGCGTGCCGGCCACGTCAACAACATGAAGCCCTTCCTCTACAAGTTGGAAGACAAAAGCACTCCCATGGTGCTCTTGGGCTACGAGTAAGGCAGCAAGGCCTATTAGACCGTCCACAGCGTTGAGATGCTTCAAAAAAATTTATCCCTGACACCACGCCTCGATGCCTCATCTGCTTGTATAGCCACAATGTGGACATCAGTGCTTCACTGTGCCTGTGGGCCCCACAAAAGACTTTCCCATCTTATCTCTTCCTCCCGAGGCCTCCTCTCCATGGCAACATGTCGCCACGCCCCGGTCTTCTTCCCCGGCGAGCCTCGCCACCAAACTCGACGGCCTCCCCGACGCTGGGGTCGCGCCGCTCCAGCACGGCGCCGCTCCTCCACGCCCGGCCCCAGCCCGCCTCCTGCAGCTCCCAGCCCGGCACTACGCAGAGCCCTTGCCGGCGGCCTCCCCGACGCTATGGTAGCACTGCTCCTCCACGCCCCGCCCCAGCATGTCGCCTGCAACTCCCAGTGCGGCACCGCGCAGAGCCCTTGCCGGCCATGGCCTGTAGCTCCCAGATCGAGGAAGAGGACAACGACGGCAGCTCCGAGCGCCGGAGCTTCTTCTCCCGTCATGAGCGCGGCTCCGAGCAGCGGAGCTGCTTCTCGCCGTTGCGGGCGCGGCCGTCCTTCTTCCCGTCGCGGGCACAGAGGAATACTATTTTTAACGTTTGAGGCACCGGTGAACGGACATGCATCGGTGCCCAGTTTTTCTCAATCTCAGCACCGGCTACAACGTTACCATCGGTGCTTCAAACAGGAGAGAGAGACTTTCGACACCGGTAAGAAGCAACATTGTGGCTAGTCTTAGCCATTCAATCTAAGGGAGGCAAAGTGGTGATCTCTAGGGATGTGGTGTTAGACAAGATGGTGGCCTGGTATCAGGAGGATCTGGGCAAGAGGGAAGCGCACGACATCAACGGCACATTTGTTATCGATCACTTAGCCATCCATGGAGGTGGAGACACAGGAGCAGAGCAAGATGTGCACGCGCCAAGTAAGGTAGCCACGGCAGAGCAGGTGGAGCCACCAAGTCCAATCGCAACGGGAGCAAGCAAGCGGTCTCCACTACTAGTTCATTCTACACTACCAGCCCCTGCTTCGGCAGAACAGGGGACTCTGGCCTCGGCGTCAATCGAATCATCTCATAGCCAAGCAACATCGACAAGTACGTGGATGCCTTCCATGACGACGAGGAGGTGCAAATCTGCCACGTGGACAATAATGTAGGTGACACAGGCCAAGGCTTCGCGAGTCATCTCCTCGACGATCTAGAGCTGCTACTCGTCAACGCAAAGGAGCTGCCCACATTTGCGTTAGCTGAGCGCAACGCAAATTAGCGGTGGGCGATGCTGGACGAGACGAAGGACATCAAGGACGGACATGGGAGCTCGTCGATCCACCAGCGGGATGCCGGCTGATTGAGCTCAAATGGGTCCACAAGGTGAAGCGGAACAAGCACGTAGCCATTGTCAAGCACAAGGCGCGCCTCGTCGCCCATAACTTCATCTAGAGGTCGGCATCAACTTTGAGGAGTTCTTTGCGCCGGTGGCACGCATGGAGTTGGTCTACCTACTGCTAGTGCTAGCAGCGGCGAAGGATTGACACATCCACCACCTCGACGTGAAGTCCGCTTTCCTTAATCAGGGGCGGATCTACACCCCGGGCTAGGGGGGCTGTAGCCTGGGGTGGAGACTAAATTTTCTTCTTGCATGTCTTATGCAACCATGTAAAATCTTAAGTTTTAGCTAAAAATAGCCTCTCTCATGCAGTTTTTAACTAATTAGCCCCCCTGAGGAGGTGTCTCTAGATCCGCTCCTGTCCTTAATGGCAATCTCGCGGAAGGCGCTCTACGGGCCGCGACAAGCCCTGCGAGCATCGAACGCTAAGCTCGACGCCACAATGGGTGAGCTTGGGTTCACCCGCTGTGCAATAGAGCACGCACTCTACATTCGAAGATAGGGGAAGGAACTCATCATCGTCGTAGATGTGGACAACTTGATCATCACCAAGGTGCGAGCAGATTACATCGACAGCTTCAAGCGTGAGATGTCTTCGGATGGGTCTTGGCGCGCTCTCGTACAACCTGAGCATCGAGGTGAAGTAGGGGAGTGATCCCATCTCCCTAGGACAACACACTTATGCAGAGAAGCTACTGCCTACTGGAGCATGGAGGCATGGCGGATTGCAGGCCAGCCGTGACTCCAGTCGAGGAGAGGATCAAGCTGTCAAAGCACAGCACAACGGTGAAGGTCGACATGGAACACTACCGGAGTATCTTTGACGATTGGATACGTCATACGTGAGTCGCTTCATGGAAGATCCTCGTGTAGATCACTAGACGGTGGTGAAGAGGCTGCTAGGCTACATCAATGGATCACTTGATCAGGCGGTCATCTTCCGCAAGCACGGCGGTGGAAGTAGGCTGCAGCTCACGGTCTTCAGCGAGGCCCTACCCAAGTCCAGTGAAGATGAGCCAGGGCTCATTGTTTCCAGTGATGCAGACATGGCAGGTAACATCGATGAATAGCGAAGAACCTTAGGCGTACTTGCCTTCCTTGGTTCAGCTCCAATTGTGTGGCAATCACTGAAGCAATAGATGGTGGCGCTGTCAACATGTGAGGCGGAGTATGTTGCAATGGCTACAGCAGCATGCCAGGTAGTTTGGCTGCGCCAGTTGCTGGGTGAGTTGATCGGCGAGAGGAAGCTCGCCCGCCAACGTTGATGGTGCCAAGAAGCCCACCATCGCCCTCACCAAGAACCTTGTCCTCCACGACTGGAGCAAGCACATCGGCATCAAGTTCCACTTCCTCCAGGACTGCATCGATGGACGACAGATCGTCATCGAGTTTGTCGAGACCGGTAGGCAACTCGCTGAGTAACTCAGGTGCCTTAGGTTCACGGAGCCGAGGAAGATGATGGCATGAATGAGGTGCTTAGGGTTACCAACAGGGTTATGAGAAGAATTGTAAGACATAATCTGTTGTTGATCACCCTCTTTGAATCTGAGCAGGCAATCGGTCACCTCTTGGTCAATATAGAGTGTATGGCATTAGGCCTCTCTAGTACAGGTAGTTGGTAGGAAATACATTAGCCATGTTTGTAGTGGGCTTAGCCATGTACTAGCAGTACTAGGAGTAGATCGGGCTATAATCGGCCATACTCTTGTGTACCTTATAGTTGATACAAGAGTTGTATATATACTACACCATAGGCAATACAAAATTCACTTCAGCTGAAGCCACATTCAGTTCAGTGTCTTCAGCCAGGGCTGTTGCCTGTGTTGTGTGTGTGCTGAGCTCAAGGCTCGTCTTCTACCTTTAGCCGAGTGTGTGGGTAAGCTAGCTGCTTACGTGTGCAGGGAGTGCAGAGACCAACATATCCCAGGCTTACGCTATTCATACTTACTCTAATAAAAAACTAATAAGATGTAAACACGAGTAACAAATTGTCGTCCGGAATGAATGAAACAATTAGGAATCTTGGGTACGCATTACGTACCTATTTTCCATGAAGTGCTCCCTAAGCTCATTGATGAGCTTATCTCGCCTCGTCACATCATTTGCTTCTTCTGAAATGTCGGCGCATCGGCACTGGGCCATGACGGCCGATGTGGCTCGCCTGACATGAGCTACACAGCCTTGGACGGCTGATACCAAGCGATTGTCCTCTGATCTATTGTAGCGTTCCTCATAATCGTTGCTCTGCACCTTGACTTGACTCTTAATACTGGTAAGGATTGCCTCGATGTCGGAGCTCTGAGATACCGTCACAGTGGCACGGTGATCAAATCGATCCCCAAATTTCTGATACAAAGCAGTGGCGATGCTGGTCTTGCCAACTCCTCCGAACCCGACGATGGACAGCACGCCGTACTTGTGCTCCTCGTTGACCACCCACTCCTCCAGCTTCTCCATATCCCTGCCCACTCCCACAGGGTCCTTCATAGAAACGAGCTGAAGGCTCCTGTCCTGGTTCCCAGCAGCGTCGAATCCCACCGCGGCGGTGTTGCCACCGCCGACCCTGGGGTTCTCCACGCCGTACCTTTGGCGGCGCTCGCTGATCTGCTGCGCCCGCATCTTGAGGATAGAGATCTTGGCGGCCATGTCGCGGCGAGGCCACCAGGTGAGGACCTCGTAGATGCTGTTGACGAGGAAGTAGCAGCTCATGTCGCTGGGGAGGCCGTGGATGCGGTGGCTCGAGTCGTCGATGCAGTCTTCGATGTCGTAGGTGATATCCCGGATCTGCTTCATCCAGTCCTTCATCCGGTGGTCTTGCCCGTCCTTGGCAGCCCCGAGGTCACGGAGGAAGGACCGCATCGTGGCCAGTTCGTCGCTGATGTACTGCAGGTCGCCGCCGACTCCCCTGATCAGAGTGTACTCCTCGGCCAGAAGAGCGCTTAGCTTGCTCAAGACGGACTTCATAGTTGACTCCGAAGCACCCACCACCAAATCCATGGTGGCTTCTCTCGCCCTCCTTCCCTGCTACAAGCTGCTAAAGCACTATGGGTAGGAGCGGGGATTTATCTGGAGAGGAAGATGGATCTGGCTACGGTGGAACTGGAATAGTGCCAAGGCAAGAAGAAGGGTCACCGTGCTTATTGTCAAGTCAACTTGTGGTGCCCAATGGCAAGGAATGAACCAAGACAAAAGGCGCAGGCATCGATACCAATAAACTAACAATAAATTAAGGTGGAGGCAATTATTATTGTGATTTTACGTACACAGACTTTACTTTGATTAAGCTACTAAAAAAATATTTATTGAGGCCCAGCACTCGATGCTTAATTTTGCCATAGGTACTAGCTCGTGCTAAGATAGCATCCACTCTCCAGTGCAGAAATTTTAATATCTAACTTATATAAGGCCAGTCTCAATGGGGGTTTCACCGTAGTGTAAATGCACGCATTAAATACATGACACATCGCCAATTTGATTGAAACGAGGAGGAGAGAGAGCCATATGGTTTCACCATGGTGGCGGGTGGCGTCGTTTCCCAGGCATTGAAACCCGAATGAAACCAAAGACTTGAGCCGTTTCATCTCATCGTCCCATAAAGGATTAAAGTGTATGATCCCATACACACGCGCAATTAAGTCTTTTCTAAGTCGGGAACGTGCGTTGAAACTGTTGCATTGTAGAGGGTGTTTTAATGTTTGTTTAATGGAGACTTTGTTAGCGATTTTGTTTAGAAAACAAAGGTCGACACCATGACCGAGACTCTTCTTAACTTATGTAACCATCAATTCACATGCCTTTCAAAATATAACTTATATCGTACTAATTGTTTTCAAATTTAGGCTTTTCCTGTATTTATCTATTTTAATAATTTTAGAAATTCATTTTCACTGTTTGAGACAGAAAAAAGACGTTCTTCTCCTCAGGGTGTGTTTGACTGGGTATTTTGGTTGTGGCTTTTGCCTTTAATAATTTTAGAAATTCATTTTCACTGTTTGAGACTTCTCCTCAGGGTGTGTTTGACTGGGTATTTTGGTTGTGGCTTTAAGCAAAAGCTCAACCAAAGCGCTCAAAAGTTAGAGCTTTTTTTGTCAAAAGTCGTTTTCACCCTAGTACAAACTCAAAAGTATCTCCACCCTTACTTTTAGTGGCTTTTGGGGTAAAAAATTACCCACCTGCCACTGGTTATGAACTTACCCCTTCGTTTTTCTTTTTTCTATTTGCGTTCGTGGATGAAGGAAGGGAGAAGTCCTCCGTCTGCCTGTCACGCCTCTCGGCTCCGCCGGCGGCGGCCCTCTCCTAGCGCGCCTTCCCTGCATTGGCGAGCCACTCCCAACTCCGGCGCAAGTACCATCATCGGCACGCCTTCCCCGCACCAGCGAGCCCCTCTCAACGGCGGCGCATCTCCAATTTGGGCCGGCCGACGCGGGCCTCTACTCCAGCCCCGGTGAGGACCTCCGTCCCCCTCGCTAGGCATGCCGGTGTCGGTCCTTGCCCCCAAACCCCGGCAAGCCGCGCGCAGCCCCCAACCCCGTCGAGCCGCACGCCGCCCCCAACCTCGTCGTGCCACGCGCGCAACCCCCAACCCCGTCGAGCCACACACAGCCCCCAAAGGCAGGTCCCAGGGGTAGCGCCTCCTGGCCGGACCTGCCTGTGTCCCATGTGGAGGCAACTGGGAGCCCATCCCTTGGGCGAAGGCGGAGGCGGTCGGCGATCCCAGCCCCCTCTTCCCGGTGAGCTCCCTCCCTATCGAACCCAACCTCCTCCCAATGTAGCACTTGAAGAAGAACAGAGAAGAAGCTGACGAGTGGGGTCCACCTGTCAGTGACATTGACGTTTCAAAAGCCACAGCCGGTGAACCAAAGAGGCTTTTAACTCCCTCATAGCTGCTTTTCCAAAGCTACTTTTCATAAAGCCACAACCCATAGATGCTTTTTCAAAAGCCACAACCGAACCAAACACACCCTTAATTTCACAAGTCTCGCCTGAGACTCGCGCGACTCGCACCAATCGCAAAGTCAGACACTCGCGACGCAGCCTCCCTTCGCCGTGACCTGTTGCTCCTCAGCCGCTCCCGAACTGGCCGCGCCAAGAGCCGTCGGTGAATTGGCAGCGCATGGCGCGCGCGAGCGGCCGCTCTGTCACGCCCTCGAGGGCCCGCGCGCGACACCGAGCTCGCCCCTCTACGTGAGCAACAACCCCTATGGCCTCTGAAGCCATGGATGGGTGCTGAAGACAAATCTGACAAGCAAGTCCCACCTGTAAGTGATGGGAATGAGATTAGACCACCTAGGACGCATATAAGTGGCTATGGAATGAGGGGGTGCGGTAACATATTTTCCTATGCCTCAAATAGTGATAAGAGCCCATGAAATTACTAAAATAGGGAAAATCCTCGAAAAGACTAAATTTTAAAACAACTAGGATCATACCCGTGCGTTACCACGGGAAGGGAAAATCTTTAGCACAATATTTTAAGTTCACATGTTAATTTGAGTTGCATTATTACAGTACATAAGTCCACGGTAAAACTTTAATTTATCAAATTTGAGTTGCATTGTTGCATTATTGCAATAAGTCCAAAACAAGCATGGACAAAAGGACAATCAAATAAAATTGACAGTTGCAGTTGAAATTAAAGGAAGCAAGTTCGCTATACATTCAAGTAAGTATAGGCAATCAACAACTTAGCTTGAAAGAGGGCTCCCTATGGAGGCTCAAGCAGCCACTCCCATTGAGGTAAATTAGGATAGGCCGAACCAAGTCCTCCAACAACCTTTTCTCTTGTAGTAATGTAAACCATTCACATAGCTGCCCTTGTTCTAGAGGTGCTCATAGCCTACTCGCTTTTAAATGTATCTTGCAAGCAACTGGATCTCATCGATTCCTTGCACTACGTGAAAAAAACACTACGGAGCGCTTCCCCTTTCACTTTGTAAGGCGGCTCAATCACCCCCCGCCCTTATAGTGGTCGTGGTCACTATAAGGGCGGGCGGCCGGTGATTGAGCCGCCCCTACAGTGGTCTGTAGGTGTATAAGCGGTTTTAAAAAATTTCAAATTTTGTAAACGATGTCGGATGGAAAAACTTTCTATATGAAGTTTGTACATCTCAAAAAGTTATGAAACTTTGTAGTTGACAACTTTTTGATTTGACTTCATCTTGTCATGCGAAACCTACATTTTAGTTTCTCAAATTTAAAATTCAAATTTTATAAACGATATCGGATTGAAAAACTTTCTATATGAAGTTTGTACATCTCAAAAAGTTATGAAACTTTGTAGCTGAAAACTCTTTTATTTGACTTTATCTAGTCATGCGAAACCTATGTTTTAGTTTCTCAAATTTAAAATTCAAATTTTATAAACGATGTCGGATGGAAAAACTTTCTATATGAAGTTTGTACATCTCAAAAAGTTATGAAACTTTGTAGTTGAAAACTATTTTATTTGACTTCATCTAGTCATGCGAAACCTACGTTTTAGTTTCTCAAATTTGAAATTTAAATTTTATAAATGACCTCGGATGAAAAAACTTTCTAAACGAAAGTGTAAATCTCGAAAAGATATGAAAGTTTGTAGTTGATGACTTTTTGATTTTTGACTTCATCTTGGGCCTTGAATAAGCAAATTACTTTCGGTTGGGTACAATATGTGGAGAACCAAAACTATACGAGACACATCGATGGTGTAGTGCGGTGGTAAAGGGAGGAATCGCGCGCGTGAGGTCGTGGGATCGAATCCGGGTGATGCAAAGTCCGAAAAATGCTCAAAAAAAATGGTGTGAATAGAGTGGCATGGTGGTTGATCAAAGTGGAGGGGCCCTTCTCGGATTTAAAAGATTTTTTTGCTATTATTTTTGGGTTTTTTCTGATTTTTTTAAAAAAAATGCACTGTAAGGGCGGCTCATGTTGAACCGCCCTTACAGTGCTGGAGCACTGTAAAATCGGTTGCATAGGGGCGGCTGGCCCAACCGCCCCTATAGTGGCCAGGCAGCCGCCCCTATAGAGCAGCTGTGGCGTAGTGTTGGGTAACATCAGTGTATAAAACATAATATATGGAATGGCCAGTTATGGTGGTGCTGATAAATGTATTTGCAATCGTTGGATCTCAATGATTCCTTGGGTAACATTAGCTAAAGTTTAATATATGGAAATTAGTGTGAACAAGTGGAGAGTGAGTATTATGACTCAGTCTACATGATATCTTACATGCTGGTTTGTTTGAGACTCAATCGGGACCACGACAAAGCCACATGTTCATGCATTGTAATGATAAATGCAAACAATCAGCCAATTTAAGGGGCTGTTCACGAAATATGAGGAAACAATCCACATAGAAGTAAACATCTTTATTACAAAATAGAGTTATCATTGCCTTCTTTTAAAAACATTTCATTTTCAAAAAGTTGCCTGACAGTTAGAACTTAGAACCGCTAATAGTATATAATATCAAGAGATAATTGAATGAATCGAAACTTACTCCTCTTCAAATTGTAAAGTCTAATCTTCTCAAAATAGTTTCAAGACAGACTTCATAGGCTATGAGGGTTGACAAATTAATAGCTCTCACACCAGCATTTTTAAAAAAATTAATGGCTCTACAGTGGTCCACAGCTAACACTTTTACAAAAAAACAAAAGATCACTACTCCTATTGGATAAGCTAATGCAATGAAATTATATGCATCCTGAGCCAACTATTTAAGGTGTGTCAATCAAAGCAAAATAGCATGAAAAAACAGCCCCGCTTCACCCTGATTAGCAGCAGCGCTCTTAGTGCTTTTTTAATCCTTAAAACTGTAGCATTGATAACAAAAAATAAATACTCCCCTGGCATGTACACTGAATCTGTACCGAGAGTAATATTCAAAACGCGATACCTCCCATAGTACTTGAACAAAATGTGTTTAAATACTCATTGGAGAGGTAATGAAAAGTTGTATAACTTTCGTTAGTCGATACTATGGGAGCTTTCGTTAGTCGACAGCTATGTTCAACAGTTAGATGGACAGAGCTAATTAGACAGGGCTAAATTAACAAGCACGGATGGAAAAGTGCTTTCATTCTCTACCTAAAGCAGACGAGAAACTTGCCCTCGTCCTGCCCCTTCCCGCCTTCTCCGCAGGTGAATCAACATGAAGAGGGCAACGATCTGCAACCGAAGAGGTTCATTGGGATAAAAGAAATATTATACCACATCCTCATCCACGGAGATACATGTCACTTGGATTGATCGAAAGACCACATCCTCAGCCACGAAGATACAGCTCGCTTGGATAGATGGAAAGGCATATGGTTCATACCTTTTGTCGGGCAAGAGGTTGGAGGCGCGGAGACAGATGCAGCGAGCCGCCGCTAGGGGAGCCACGCCGCGCGACGAGGAAGTGCCCCGCCGTCTCTTCCGTCCGCGAGGAGCCGCGTCGCCGGCGCGAAGAGGAGGCGCCACGGGCGGTGCGGTAGTCCCGGTGGGGTAGGGGCAGCGGGCCTTGCGGCGGTGCGCAGAACCGCGAGGAGCCGAGTCGCCGGCACGGAGAGGGAAGCGGCCGGAGGGAGGGCGCCGGCGCGGCGAGGGCAACGGGCCCGGCGGCGCGTAGAGGCGGCGGCACCGGAGGCGCGAGTCGCGATGGGGAAGGGGGCGGAGGGTGTAGGAGTTGAAGTCGGAGTAGCAGTTGCAAAGGGCGAGGGCAAGCCGCTACTGCTCGACGAGCTACGGCCACCCCTTGAGCTTTGACCGAGCGGGATGGGCTGTGGTGATTCCGGATTGGGATTTGGGACTCGGGAGGAAGACGGGATTGGGAGGGATGGGCGGTGACTGTGCGTTGAATGGCCAGGAGATGTGATTTGGTAGGTACTCCAGTTTAAAATTGCTCGGCGGACGATGTGAGCGAGCGACATGCGAAGTCGGGCGGGGCATGCGAGCAAGCGAAATCCTGAAAGCCCTGTCAACGATTCCTTTTGAGTTTTATTAGTAGTAGAGATTCACAAGACATGAGTCATATTTCCAAAGATACGCATTAAGAGTTATATTACGAGACACGCGCGAATAACGGGTTAGAATTTAAAATTTCTCTCTCCAATGTGATGTACATGTTTTTCTTCTCTCTCACCTCCTAGCATACTTGTATCTCTTTAGCATCAACCTTGAAGCTGCTGTTAGGAGCTTAAAGTTTCAAGATACTAGTATCACGGTAGATTTGAAGTTGGAACATCCTGGCTTTAAAAGGTTACAATTTTGTACTCGATCAAGTTTTACTCCTTTCGAATTTGGAACATACTATAGACAAGTGTGCTGTGTATGTCACCTGCGGTCCTAATTCCTAAATATAAAAAATAGTAAGTATTTGTAGAGTGTAGACACGTTGAAAAATCCATCGTTGGCCACCTTGGCCCGCGCCGTTGCCGGAATTATGGAATCGAGCTGCTTGTTGGCCGTGCACGCCGCACGCGCACGCGCACGGACACCACACACCACCAGTACACCACCAGCCACGACCGCAGGGTGCCCCGGCCGGGTGAAATCCTACTAGTAGCCACGGTGCGCCCGGTGGGCTGGCACCCTGCGTGTGCCGGCGAATCGTTCGGTCGCCGGAGCGGAAATCCTTTGGCTCCAGTTCTCGAAGTCGGAGGCCACGCGTCTGGCGGCGGCGCCACAAGGGGCGAACGAGATGGGTAGAGAAGCATCACGGCCGGGTTCCGCCGCCCACCCGCTCAGCCTAGTTCCTGGGCGCCGGCGGCGGCGCCTGCCCGAAGCGCTGTAGATCCGGTGGGATCGATCCCCATTCCGGCTCTGGGTAAATCAGTCGCCGCCCTCACGGTCCCGGCGCCGCTGCCTGGTCCCGTTCCCGTCCAAGCACCATAGTAGATGGTCTGGTCTCTGGTGGACTTCTGGCAGGCAGCGAGCCAGACCGGGAAAGTGAAGTGAAGTTCCCTCCACCGTGTCTGTCACGGTGCCGTGCGGTACGCGCTCGACGTCGCTACCTGCGTCCACCGCTTCATCAGGTAAGAAGATGCCAATCCCGTTATCCCAATCATCCTGTGCTTATACATTTCATTGCCTATATCTGGAACTTTTGATGTAGCAGTCTTCGTCAGTAGTCTGTCAAACAGGAATAGATGTGCCGTACCTTACTCGTTAGTCCAATCAGTTAATGCTGAACCCAGACCCAAGTGAGTGGACACAGGAAATTATCAAGAAAATTGTTGTTTCTAACTTTGACTGAGAACTGAGAACCATCGCATGTATTTTTGAGGAATTTTAAACTACTGGTTAAGATGTAAGATGTATATAACTAACTTAACTGGGAAAGCTCAAGATAAGACGAGGTGAGTATAAGAATCCACAGCTCTAGCTTTCAGTTGGGTCATTTTCTCGTGCACAAGAAACAGACTATGCAATACATACATTAAAGAGCCAATTCAGATGACAACCTTATGCACTAATCTTGTTTGTTGTTTAGCATGGCAAGTTTAAAGCCTCTCTATAAACCTTCTAAGCTGCTGAATTTTATCATCAGAACCTTAGAGACACTGGCGGAGCTTTGTTAGGGCTATAATTTTAGCAGAATTTGGAAGTTTCTCTTGGGAATATTTCAGCAAAATTCCAGATAAATCATTGCACTACATATAGAGCACAAACTTACGCCTTGTTTTTATTCATATATGACGAGATAAATGACACAACCAAAGAATGAGACAGCTTTGGATTGCAAAACACGAGAATAGAAAATGATGACCATTATGCAACCCTGCCAAGTCTCAAATACTAGTCTTTGCAGGCCCCATGGTCTAGCCTTTGCTCACGTTTCTCAGTTCCAACAGCTTTAGGTCTCCAAAAAAAAAAAAAAAAAGAAAAGGAAAAAAAAGAGTAAACGGTGTTGTACACCAGTCAGTCAACGTGTATCCAACCTAAACCCCTGGGAAGGGGCACTAGAAAAACGTCAATGAAATTATAACAGTTCACTTCACAGTCGTAGTTGGGTGTTTTTGGATCACATTTCCACGACAAAAACCCAAGGAAGCCATGGGCGAGCACTTCCAGAATTAAAATCCTGGTGAAGATCAGCTGGCATTATTTGAACTGTGGAGGCCTGCTGGGCTTGAGGAGGAGAGAAAGAGGCGAGGCAGTTAATCAAGCGGGAGGCCAGGAACTGGGGGATGCCCATGGTGGAGAGGAGGTATGTTCCCTGTGCCAGCGCTGGCTTCTTCCTCCTACGGCTGCTGCTGCTGCTGTTCTTGTTCTCCTTCTCTTTTCTTGGTGTGCCACCGGCTACCGCCGCACAACACCTTCCAATAAACACAACACAATCAGACATCATCTGGGCTATTGCAAGCCTGGTGAACTCTGAATCCGCCACCAATTGGAACACTGCAGACCAGAATCCATGCACCTGGAAAGGAATCAGTTGCAGAAATTCCAGTTCTTACTCGGTTGTCACTAGCATCGCCTTGTCCAACCATGACATATCCGACTCCTCCATCTTTGTCCCCCTTTGCCGCCTTGGCACCTTGCTGTCCCTTGATCTCTCCCGAAATTTGTTCACAAATTTGTCTGCCCAGTTCTTCGCCTCTTCTTCTTGCTACATGAAAGAAGGGTTGCAGTCACTTAATCTGAGCACCAATCAATTGTCTAATTCGCTCAGTGATTTATCAAGCTTCCCCCAGCTAGAAGTTCTTGATTTGTCTTACAATTCATTTGCCAGCAGAAATCTGAGTGCAGGTTCTTTTCCCAAATTAAAGAGCTTCAACATTAGTTTCAACAAGTTGAATGGTGATGTTCTTCCTACCAGTATGGTCGGCTCTTTGCTGGAGTTGGTATTGTCTGGTAATCAACTGAGCGGTCCAATTCCTCTGGGCTGGATCACCAAGCATATAAGGATGTTGGATATGAGTTACAACAATCTGAGTGGGTCGATCCCCTCAGATTTCTTCTCGCATCAGGGATTGCAGAGTGTTGATCTTACTGGTAACATGCTTAGCGGAGCTATTCCTGGCACCTTGTCTCAAAGCCTGTACCGCTTGAGGCTTGGTGGAAACCACCTTGGTGAGAAAATCCCAGTCTCAATTTGTGATACAATGGGCTTGACTTATCTTGAGTTGGATGACAACCAATTGACAGGAAATATACCTTCAGAGCTTAGCAAATGCAAGAACTTGTCACTGTTGAATCTGGCATTAAATCGTTTGCAGGGTTTTGTGCCCAATCTTATTAGCAAACTTGGTGAACTGGTAGTTCTGAAGCTTCAAAATAACAGGCTCAGTGGGCCTATTCCACCAACATTTTCCGACTTGAAAAGCCTAAGCACACTGAATCTCAGTCAGAACTCATTCAGTGGAGAGATACCAAGCGGAATTTTCAAGCTGCCAAATCTTTCAAACTTGTATTTGCAGGAGAACAAGATCAGTGGTCGTATTCCGATCTCAGTCAGTTCATCACAGAATCTAATTGAACTCAATCTGGGGTATAATACTCTGAGTGGTACCATCCCAACCATGCCATCCTCTGTGAGCACAGCTGTTCTTAATCTTAGTCATAACTTTCTTACCGGGCCTATTCCTTCAAACATCAACTCTTTAAGTGAATTAGAGATCCTTGATCTTTCAC
Organism: Themeda triandra; assembly: GCA_018135685.1. NCBI lineage: Eukaryota > Viridiplantae > Streptophyta > Magnoliopsida > Poales > Poaceae > Themeda > Themeda triandra. Next base: position 292,176 of record JAENPR010000584.1, on the reverse strand, counting down.
ACAACTCATTCAGTGGTTCTATACCAGATGGAATTATGAAGTTACAAAATCTTTCCAGCATGAATTTGCAAGCTAATAAGATTGACGGCATGATTCCAAATTCAATCTCATCGCTGAAGATTCTAATCGAGCTGAACCTAGGGAACAACCTGCTAACAGGCCCCATCCCTGAAATGCCAGCCAGCTTGAGTACAGCACTTAATCTTAGCCACAACCTTCTCAGCGGGAACATTCCATCAAATATCGGCCATTTAGGTGAACTAGAGATTCTTGATCTTTCATACAACAACTTGTCAGGTCAGGTACCAACCTCATTTGGGAATCTTTATAGCTTGACAGAGTTGGTTCTTGCTTATAACCAACTCTCTGGGCCCCTTCCAGCACTTCCTAAACATGCGGCAGTCACTATCACTGGAAATCCTGAACTTACAAATCTAAATCGCAATATTGTGGACACTGGAAGTAAGGAAAAAAGGCACACTCTTCTAATAATCATCATTGCTGTGGCTGGTACTATTATGGGATTGTGTTTGAATGCTGTTATTGTTACATTGTCATTGTCCAGAAAAGTTTATCGTATTGAAAATGAACATTCACCAGCTGAAGAGGGTGCTACTCAAATCATCAATGGCAGCTTTGTAACTTTAAACAGCATTGGCACCACTGCAGTTAAGTACATGAAAGAAAAGCAGGATGCCTGGCGAATCACACCTTTCCAAGCTCTGAACTTCGAGCTTGCTGAGATATATCAGGGATTAACAGAGGAGAACCTTGTTGGCACTGGTGGCTCAGGGCATGTGTACCGTGTCACATACACCAACAGGCACAACAGCAGAATTGGGGTGGTGACCGTGAAGCAAATACGAAGCTTTGGGTCCCTGGACGAGAAGCTGCAGCGTGAGTTTGAGTCTGAAGCTCGCATCCTATGCAACATCCGGCACAACAACATTGTCAAGCTGCTGTGCTGCCTTTCTGGCACGGAGTCAAAGCTCCTTGTGTATGACTACATGGACAATGGAAGCCTGGACAGATGGCTTCATGGGGACTACGTCCTGCTGGACTGGCCCACAAGGGTCATAGTGGCTGTCGGGGCCGCACAGGGGCTGTGCTACATGCACCACGAGTGCTCACCACCGATCATTCACCGGGATGTCAAGACAAGCAATATCCTACTGGACTCGGAGTTCCGGGCTAAGGTCGCGGACTTTGGGCTGGCTAAGATGTTGGCGCGGGCAGGGGAACCCAACACAATGTCTCTCATAGCGGGATCATTTGGCTACATGGCTCCCGGTAAGCATCTTCTTTTGGTTTGTTTTAGTGGATTTCACTCTCATTTTGTCAAATTCTGTACAGTAATTGGGCTAGTGGCTACTGTTTAATATCCACAGAATATGCTTACACGATGAAGGTGAACGAGAAGGTGGATGTCTTCAGCTTTGGTGTCGTGCTCCTGGAGCTCACAACCGGCAAGAAGGCCAACGATGGTGGTGAGCAGGGCTCTCTGGCAGAATGGGCAGGCCACCACTTCCGATCAGCAGCGGGCATTCCTAATGCTACAGACGTCTGCATCAGATATGCAGGGTACACTGATGAGATTGAGACCGTGTTCAGGCTGGGAGTGCAATGCACTGCCAACTCGCCGTCATCACGTCCAACTATGAAGGACGTGCTGCAGAATCTGCTCAAATGCAGTGAGCAGACGCTCCAGAAAAGCAGACTGGAGTGTAGTTAGATTAGATGCAGCTCCGTTCTTGCTCCCATAGCGAGCCACCTCTTTGTATATTTGCTTTTACTTTCCTTTCATTTTTGAACCTTTGCATTTTGTTACCAGTTTGCTTTGGAGCAAAAAAATCTCCATAGATTGACTTTCGTTGTACAAGAAGTGCCCCAAGGTTAAGTTCCCTATAACAATTATGTGTTTTTGCCCTTTGTGCTTCCATGAGTTGTACCTGGCAAAGCTGAGATTTTTATTGAGATGGAGGGCGCGAAACAAAACACCAGACTGAAACATTTGGATTTCTAGGTTCTATAGAAGCTGAAAGTTTCTTAAACCAAAATGCAGTGTATTAAGTATAGTACTAAACTTCACTGTCACGCGACTGACAGTGGACTTGGCGGACTGTGACTCTAGCCGACACTACTGGTTTGGGATGCATTTGGTTGGACAGCCCGTTGCAGTAGTAGAGCCCACGGTCCTCGATTGATTCATTATGGTGGAGTTCATTATTTCCCTATCTACTAGTATCTGCCAAGGCTTCAAATTCAAATTAACTGGTTTCAAATTGAAGTTTGGTTTGAAACAAAGTGTTTTTTTATGCGCATGCTAAGCTGTTGTTTGTTTTTTTATCATAAAATTCATTTACATGTGTAGGGGTGGTGCAATTAGCATCAATAAAAACAAGGGGATCCAAATCCAAATCTAAATATGGTTTGTGCGTAATCTATACCTTTTATAAAGATAAACCCCACTAGTGAATTCTCTCAACATGCAAACTATCCACATCATCAATCCACTCAACAATCCACTATAAGTTGCAATTATAGCCAACTAGCACATAATTAAGATAGTTTCTCTTCATCTACTAAAATGCATTTAGTTGTCCACAAAGATATGTCAAATAATTTATCAAAATTAATTGAAGATAGTTTCATTCAATTGTCCACAAAGATGTCTCAAATCATTCATCAAAATTAGTTCAAGATAGTTTCATTCGTATAACTATAAATATAAATAGTCTATTTTTTTAAAATTATGCTGAATACCCGCAGAACGCGGGTATCCACCTAGTATCTCTATTTTTTAGAGCAACTTCAATAGACTTTATTTATTCCTCTGTTGGTAGGAATAATGATGATTAAAAAACACACTCCATTAAAGAGAGGTAGTGGAGTTTGTTCTAGAGTGTGCATTAGAGGGCAAAAAGGTATATACGTCGGTTTTTATTCAAATGATTCTATAAATAAAATTTTAATGAGTAAGTTTAAATAGTCTCTTAAAGATGCTCTTATATTCTAGAAAATCTTGTTCGAATTTTTTTCTCCCTCTTTACAAATTGATACGAGAGTATTCCATGTTTGTTGCCACTCTAGTTGAATGGTTTTGAAGCTAATTTCCAAGTCAAAAATTACTAAACGGCTACTTTGTTTTTCATTTTCTACTTCTAAAAGACTCATTAAAAAGCTTTTGGCGTTCTTTTTCAAAAAAGAAAAAAAAACCTTAAGCGACGGTGGGCCCGGCGGGCTGGCCTCGTCGATTGGTACGGCCGGCGGAGCGGAGATCCTCCCGGCTACAGTCCCCTTCTTCGGAGTCGGAGGTCACGGCGTCTGGCGGCGGCGCAGCAAGGGGCAAATGAGATGGACAGCAGAGCATGGGGTTCGCCGCCCACCCGCCCGGTTCCTGGGCGCCGGCGGCGGCGCCTGCCTGTAAACCCTTGGCAGCGGCGGGCACCACTACGTGAGAACACAGCGGCGATCGCCGGAATTCACCCTGACGCCGGCGGGGCAAACCCCCACGCCTTGGCGATATGTTGTATTACTGAATGAAGATGGTTTGTTCCCCGATCCGGGTTCCCCTTATTACAATACGGCCTCGGGCCCACATGTCATAGGAATAGATGAAAACGTATTCTGGCTACTACGCCTATTACATCGAGTAACGTAATCTTCACACTCCACGATCAGTAGATGTACCCGGTGTTCCACATATCACAACTCAAGCCTTACACACCAGATTACACGCCAGTGTTTGATACTTTATCATCCATTTCTGATCTTTCAGTTGCAGATACATATCCTCTGGAGATCCTTGATCGGCGTATGGTGCGCAAGTACACTGCCTTGAAGGGTGAGCACCCTATTGAGGAATGCAGTGATGTATTGTACCATAACTCTGCCAAGGATAGCCATGAGTGCCAAGATTGAGGGGATTCATGAAGTGCACACCTCAAATACATCTCCATGCATTGGTTGACCCTCTCTGACTGGCCATCAGTCTGGGGGTGGTATGATGTGCTCATGTTGAGGGGAATTCTATAGACTTTGAACAACTCTCTCCAGAAGTTGCTGATGAAAACTGGATCTCTGTCTGAGACAATGGACAGTGGCAGACCATGGAGCTTGACTATGTTGTCCATAAAAATCTGAGCAATAGTAGCAGCAGTATAGGGGTGTTTAAGTGCTATGAAATGGGCATACTTGGTGAGTCTGTCCACCACTACCAGTATGACATTGAAGCCATTTGACTTGGGCAGCCCCTCTACAAAGTCCATGGTGATGTCTTGCCACATACCTTGTGGTGTTGGCAATGGTTGGAGTAGTCCCATAGGATTGTGTAATGTAGGTTTTGCATGCTGGCAAATCTGGCATTGTTTGACAAAATTGTCCACATCACTCCTCATACCCTTCCATGTGAAATATCTTTTGAGTCTATGATATGTTGCTGGGGCCCCTGAGTGGCCACCAATTGCACTGGAGTGGCAGGTGGCTATCAGCTTGGTTTGGAGAGTTGTATTGTTGCCTATCCACACTTTATCCTAAAACCAAATGATTCCCTTGCTCAGAGAGTAACCTTGATCATCTGGGCTTGATATTGTCAACTTCTGTAACAGGGCAGTTGCTTTAGGATCAGTGATGTATGAATTCACTACCTCCTGTACCCAGTCAGGTTTCACCACAGAAACAGCTTGTATGGCCATGAGATGAGCTACTCTTGAAAGTGCATCTGCTGCAAGATTATCTTTCCCTTTCTTGTAAACAATTTTGAAATTCAGGCCCATCATCCTGGTCATGGCCTTCCTCCGTAACTCGAATGCAGATTTTGCTCCTTGAGATAGGCAAGAGATTTGTGATCTGTCTGAATAATAAACTCTCCCCTTTCCAGATAGTGCCTCCATTTTTCCACAGCCATGATGAGGGCTAGGAACTCCTTCTCATAGATAGAAAGCCCCTTCTGTTTCTCCCCTAGTGCTTTGCTCAAATAAGCTATAGGTTGTCCTTTCTGCATGAGGACAGCTCCTATGCCATCTTGGCATGCATCAGTTTCCAGAGTAAACTGCTCATTGAAGTCTGGTAGTGCTAAAACTGGGGTTGTGGACATTGCCTTCTTGAGTGCTATAAAAGTTGTTTGGGCAGATGGCGACCACTGAAATTGTTTGAGTCTGAGGATTTGTGTTAATGGCTTAGAAATCAGGCCATAGCCTTTCACAAATTTCCTGTAATATCCAGTTAAGCCCAAGAATGCCCTGAGTTCAGTTGTTGTTGTTGGAACTGGCCAGTGTATCATATTGTGAATTTTGGATTGATCAGTGGACACTCCAGCTGCTGAAATTATGTGACCCAAGTACTCCAGACTGTCCTGTCCAAAAGTACATTTGGACTCCTTCAAGTATAGATGGTGCTTCCTCATAGTTTCAAGCACCATTTCCAAATGTTCCAAGTGCTCCTCCCAAGATTTGCTGAAAATGAGGATGTCATCCAGAAAGACAAGCACAAATTTCCTTAAGTATGGTTGCAATACTTCATTCATGACACATTGGAAGGTGGCTGGTGCATTAGTCAAGCCAAATGGCATGACTTTGAATTGGTAGTGGCCATGGTGTGTCTTGAATGCAGTTTTGTGTTCATCAGTAGAGAGCATCCTGACTTGGTGGTAACCTGATCTGAGGTCTAGCTTGGTAAACACTTTGGCACCAGCAAGCTCATCTAGAATTTCATCTATCACTGGCATTGGAAACTTGTTCTTGATAGTAATGTCATTCAATTTTCTATAGTCAATGCAAAATCTCCAAGATCCATCTTTCTTTTTGACCAAGAGGACTGGTGATGCATATGGACTATGACTATGCTCAATCAGACCAGCTTGAAGCAACTCCTTCACCTGATGCTCTATTTCAGTCTTGTGTATTGGAGAGTAGTGGTATGGTCTTGAGTTGGGAGGTGTTGAGCCAGGGATAATAGGAATGGCATGATCATAGGCCCTAGGAGGGGGTAGTACCTTGGGATCAGCAAATACATCCTTGTAGAGCAGCAAAAGGTCCTGCATCTTGTCCTTAGAATCTGAAGAGGAGCTGTGCTGTTCAGGGGATTGTGGTGGGATTGAGCCGACCAAGACAAAGGCCCAGACATCATTGCCCTTGGTAGATTTGTAGACCTGAGCAGCTGAGATTGCAGATGGTTGGAGAGGTGGTTCAAACACAGCTTGAAGCTTCACTTGCTTGTGACCCTCAGGGAACTCAATTGTGCCAGCTTGCCAATCAAAGTTCATTTGGCTATGTTGAGTTAACCAATCATATCCCAGAATGGCATCATATGGATGCATATTCAATACAATCATATCTGTTGTGAATGTTTGGCCCTGACAGTAGCACTGTAACTGGGATACCATCTTATCTGTTTTCATAGCTTGGCCATTTGCCAAATTGACCAGCCTAGGTGCTATGTCCAATGTAGGTAGCTGGGCAAGCTCCACAAATTGTGAACTGATGAAACTGTGTGAACTACCACTGTCTATCAGAATCAGCAACACTTTATCTTTCACTTTGGCCTTGAGCTTCATACACTGAAAATGATCCTTACTGGACATGGCATTGAGGGACAACTGGTGGAGTTCCTCTTGGAGAAGTTCTTCAGCAGCTATCTCATTGAGTGTGTCATCAGGTAATTCCTTGTTCATATCCAAGTCATTTAATGCAAGAGCATTGACTTGTGGTTTTCTCCTGGCCTTGCAGACCTCTAAGTGTCCAGCCACAAATTTTTCACCACAGTTCATGCAGAGCCCATTGGCTTTTCTATGATCCCTTAGCTGCCTGTCATGCCAAAAGGTGGGGCTTTGTGGTTTGTTGTCTCCTCTGTTGGCATTGTAGGTTCTGGGCTGATAGTTGCCTCTTCCAAATTTTGGTTTATCCCTCTCTTGAACTTGCTGTTGGATTTTTGCCAACTGAGAAGCCTTTTGAACAGAAGTAGGCATCTGTGATTCAACCATGCCTCTGATATCTGGTTTCAGTCCATTAACAAAGTGTTGTGTGAAAAATTCTTCATCATAGCCAGCATTGTGCATTGTTATCCCATACTGAAGGTGTTCAAACTTGTCTGTGTACTCCTCTACAGTTGCTGTTTGTTTTAGGGCAAGCAGATCATGCATGAAATTCTTGGAATCATGTTGGCCAAATTGTTGCATGACTTCATGACAGAAATGTGTCCAGCTTCTGAAGACATTCTTTTGCTTGAAGGCTTGGTACCACCTTGCAGCTTTGTCCTTCAAATGAACTCTTGCAGCTGTGACCCACATACCTTCAGGTATTTTGTACAGCTCAAAGTTATCTGCACAATTGTCAAGCCAGACTTTGGGATCATCACCACTAAAGTCTGGGAAATCCATCTTTGGCATGACATTCCTGGGTAGCCTATGGTCCCCCTGATTGTCCATATCTGTGACATGCTCCCTCACTGTGTGAACAGGAGGTGGTCTAATCTCTTGCCTGAGTGTGAATGGTTGATCTGATCTTAACTGATGGGAAGTAGTGGCTTCTTCTTTCTTCTTGCCTTTTGCAAATATATTCTCAAATGGTGGCTGATCTCTAATCAATGAATCAACATCTTCTTCATCAAAGACTGGCTCTTCATCAAAAACTGGGGCTGCTGGCTGCTTCTCTCTGGGTTCTACCAAATCCCTCAGCTTGAGGTTGATCTTGGCCACTTCATCCCCATTAGCCAGCACATGCCTCCCTATAGTCTGTTGTTCCTTGGAATACTCATCCATAACCGACCCATAGAGATCCATTTGAGCCTTCATCTCTTTTTGCATCGTGTTGGTTTCTGCTACCTGACTGAAGAGCAAATCAAAATTCTTTTGAAGCTGCTCCCACTTGCTGTTTTCTTCCTCCGAACGCCGAGTCATGGCGTCAAGCAGGATCTTTGTCTGAGGAGATGGTGCAAGCCCTGTCTTTCTTTTAGGAGCCAGAAGGAACTAGCAGCAGGTTCAGCTCAAAGCCTCCCCTGTCGAGCTGCTTGTCCCGGATCACCGCCGCCTGGGAACGAGGCACCGCCGAGGGATTTTACACTGGGATACGGGCAGTGCAAGCACAGGCACACGCACCCGGCAACCCAAGCTAGTGGACGTTCCCCCTCCTTACTCCTCCACACCGAATTCCACAGATTGACTCCCGGAATTTTACGCACAAACAAATGCTGTGCAACCCTCGTCTACTGCGAAATCGGGCAAAATTGGGTAGAAAAGAGTGAGCTTGAGGATGCTCACCCACACTGTAGTCACGGATGTTGAAGATCTTGACGCCGACTGCCGGTCGAACACCTTGAGTGCGTTCTTTCACGCCGAGCTTGGTGTCGCCGAATCACCGTCAATTGCGCGTTGCTTGCGTGGTCGTGAGGATCCACGACAAGCTGAGGTGGTGATGGCGGTGGTGGTGGCGGTGGTGGTGGTCGTCGCGGGTTGGTGTCCGCGGCGGACCGGTAGTTTGGCGGCGAGAAGCGAGCGATGCTCCCTGTCCCGAACGCCGAGGATAGCCTTGCTCCGGTACCAACTGTAAACCCTTGGCAGCGGCGGGCACCACTACGTGAGAACACAGCGGCGATCGCCGGAATTCACCCTGACGCCGGCGGGGCAAACCCCCACGCCTTGGCGATATGTTGTATTACTGAATGAAGATGGTTTGTTCCCCGATCCGGGTTCCCCTTATTACAATACGGCCTCGGGCCCACATGTCATAGGAATAGATGAAAACGTATTCTGGCTACTACGCCTATTACATCGAGTAACGTAATCTTCACATTCCACAATCAGTAGATGTACCCGGTGTGACACTGCCCGAAGCGCAGTAGATCCGGCGGGATCGATCACTGTTCCGGCTCTGGGTACATCAGTCGCCGCGCTTGCGGTCCCGGCGGCGTCGCTGCCTGGTCCCGTTCCCGTCCAAGCATACTAGATGTTCTGGCGGACTTCTGGCAGCGAGCCAGGCCGGGAAGGTGAAGTGAAGTTCCACTCCGCCGTGTGTGTCACGGTGCCGTGCGGTGCGCGCTCGGCGTCGCTACCTGCGTCCACCGCTTCATCAGGTAAGAAAATGCCAATTCCATTATCCCATTTATCCTACGCGTATACAATTCGGCGCCTATATCTGGACCTTTTGATGTAACTTAAGTCTGTGTCACTAGTCTGTCAAACAGGACTAGATGATGCCGTGCGTTTACTCGTTAGTCAAGTCAGTCAACCCTCAACCCAGCCCAGACACAAGTGAGGGGAAAAGGAAAAATCAAGAAAATGATTGTTTCTATCTTTGACTGAGAAGTGAGAACCATCACATGTATATTGACGAATTTGAAACCACTGGCTAAGAAGATGTAAGATATAACTAAATTAATGGGAAAAGCTCAAGAGAAGAAGGGGTGAGTATAAGAATCCCCCAGCTTAGCTTTGAGTTGGTCATTCTCACAGGCACAACACACTATGCACTAATCTTGGTTTTTTTTTTCAGCATGGCAGGTTTAAAGCCACTCTATAAATCTTCTAAGCTGCTGACTTTTATCATCACAACCTTAGAGCCACTGGTGGAGCTTAGATAGGGCCATAATTTTAGCAGAATATGGAAGTCTCTCTTGGAAATGTTTTCAGCAAAATTCCTGATAAAATCTCTTGCATGCCGTATAAACTTACACCATGTTTTATTCATATATAAACAGCGAGATTAAATCACACAACTAAAGAATGAGACAGCTTTGGCTTGCCAACGTCTCAAATACCATTCTGTGCAGGCCCCATGGTCCAGTCTTTGCTCACGTTTTCAGCTCCAACATCTTTGGGTCTCCCTCACACAAGAGTAAATGGTGTTGTACGCCAGCCAGTCAATGTGTATCCAACCTTAACCCCTGGGAAGGGGCACTAGAAAAACATCAACAAAATTATAAGAATTCACTTCACAGTAGCCTTGGGTGTCTCTGAATAACATTCCCCAATAAAACCCAAGGAAGCCATGAGCGAGCACTCCCAGAACTCAAAATCCTAGAGAGGGAGTAAAAAAATCTCATGTCTTTCTCCCTGTTTTAGTTGTGGTAGTGAAGATCAGCTGGCATTAAGGAAGAGGGAAAGAGATGAAGCAGTTAATCAAGTAGGACGCCAAGAGTTAGGGGATGGCCGTGCTGGAGAGGAGGTATGGTCCCTGTGCCAGCCATGGCTTCTTCCTCCTACGGCTGCTGCTGCTGCCGTTCTTGTTCTTCTTCTCCTCCTTTCTTGATGTGCCACTGGCCTCCGCACAACACCTTCCAATGAACACAACACAAGCAGAAATCATGCGGGCTATTGCGAGCCTGGTGAACTCTGAATCCGCCATCAAGTGGAACACTGGAGACCAAAATCCATGCAACTGGAAAGGAATCAGTTGCAGAAATTCCGGTTCTTTCTCGGTTGTCACTAGCATCGCCTTGTCCAACTATGGCCTATCCGACTCCTTCATCTTTGTTCCCCTTTGCCGTCTTGACTCCTTGCTATCCCTTGACCTTTCCAGAAATTCCTTCACAAATTTGTCCCCCCAGTTCTTCGCCAATTCCTCATGCTTCATGAAACGAGGGTTGCGGTCACTTAATCTGAGCATTAATCACGTGGCTAATTCGCTCAGTGATTTATACGGCTTCCCCCAGCTAGAAGTTCTTGATTTGTCTTACAATTCATTTACCAGTAGAAATTTGAGTGCAGACTTGGGTTATTTTCCCAAATTAAGGAGCTTCAACGTTAGTACCAATAAGTTGAATGGTGAGATTCCTACCAGTATGGTCGGCTCTTTGGTGGAGTTGGTATTGTCTAGAAATCAGTTGAGTGGTTTAATTCCTCATGGCTTGTTTAAATATGGAAATCTCACTCAGCTAGATCTCAGTCAGAATAATCTAACTGGTGTTGTCCCAGATAACTTCAGGAGTCTCTCCAAGCTCGAGACTTTGCTTCTTTCAGGCAATAATTTGACTGGGGAAATACCAGAGAGTTTATCAAATGTGACAAAGCTGTCTCGGTTTGCGGCTAACCAGAATAATTTTACTGGTCCAATCCACAGCTGGATTACCAAGCATGTAAAGATGTTGGATCTGAGTTACAACAATCTGAGTGGAGCGATCCCTCAAGATTTCCTCTCACAGCCGGGCTTGCAGAGTGTTGATCTTACCAGCAACATGCTTAACGGGCCTATTCCCCGCAGCTTGTCTCAAAGCCTCTACCGCTTGAGGCTTGGTGGAAACCAGCTTGTTGAGAACATCCCAGAGTCAGTTTGTGATACCATGAGCATGACCTCTCTTGAGTTGGATGGCAATCAGTTGACAGGAATTATACCTCCAGAGCTTAGCAAATGCAAGAACTTATCACTGTTGAATCTGGCATCAAATCATTTTCAGGGTGTTGTGCCCTATCCTATTGGCGATCTTGACAAACTGGTAGTTCTGAAGCTTCAAAATAACAACCTCAGTGGGCCTATTCCACCTACACTTTCTGATTTAAAAGCCTAAGCACATTGAATCTTAGTCAGAATTCATTCAGTGGAGAGATACCAAGCGGAATTTTTGAGCTGCCAAAGCTTACAAACTTGTATTTGCAGGAGAACAAGATCAGTGGTCATATTCCGATCTCAATCAGTTCATCACAGAATCTAATTGAACTCAATCTGGGGTTTAATATTCTGAATGGTACCATCCCAAACATGCCAACCTCTCAGAGCACAGCTCTTCTTAATCTTAGTCATAACCTTCTTACCGGGCCTATTCCTTCAAACATCAACTCTTTAAGTGCATTAGAGATTCTTGATCTTTCACACAACAACCTGTCTGGTGAGGTGCCATCTTCACTATGGACCCTGCAAAGCCTGACACTGCTGGAACTTTCTTATAATGATCTTTCTGGGTCTATTCCTAGATTCCGTCAAAATATGGATATTGATATTGTCGGTAATCCAGGTCTTGTAAATGGCACAGGAAACAATCATGACACTCCTACTACTGGTAAGGGAAAAAGGCACAATATTGGCATCATCTCCACAATTGCTGGCGTTCTTTTTGGATTATGCGCGCTTGGTGCTCTTGTATATCGTGTTGCTCAATTCATTAACGGCACCTTCATAAGTATGAACAGAACTGACACCACTACACTTGAGTACATGAAAGAAAAGCGGGATGGCTGGCGAATCACACCTTTCCAAGCTCTGAACTTCGAGCTTGTCGACATACCTCAGGGATTAACAGAGGAGAACCTTGTTGGCAGTGGTGGCTCAGGGCATGTGTACCGTGTCGCATACACTAATCAGTGCAACAGCAGAACCGGGGTGGTGGCTGTGAAGCAAATACGGAGCTTTGGGTCCCTGGATGAGAAGTTGGAGCGTGAGTTTGAGTCCGAGGCTCACATCCTATGCAACATCCGGCACAACAACGTTGTCAGGCTGCTGTGCTGCCTCTCTGGCACGGATTGCAAGCTCCTTGTGTATGACTACATGGACAACGGCAGCCTGGACAGATGGCTCCATGGGGACTACATTCCTTTGGACTGGCCGACGAGGGTCATAGTGGCTGTCGGGGCTGCGCAGGGGCTGTGCTACATGCACCACGAGTGCTCACCACCTATCATTCACCGGGATGTCAAGACAAGCAACATCCTATTGGACTCGGAGTTCCAGGCTAAGGTCGCAGACTTTGGGCTTGCTAGGATGTTGGCACGGGCAGGGGAACCCAACACTATGTCTGCCGTTGCGGGATCATTTGGCTACATGGCTCCCGGTAAGAATCCTCTTTTGGTTATTACTCTCATTTTGTCGAATTCTGTACAGTGTACAGTAATTGATCTATTGTTTAATACCCGCAGAGTATGCTTACACGAGGAAGGTAAGTGAGAAGGTGGATGTCTTCGGCTTTGGTGTGGTGCTCTTGGAGCTCACAACCGGCAAGAAAGCCAACGATGGTGGTGAGCAGGGTTCTCTGGCAGAATGGGCAGGGCACCACTACCGATCAGGGGCGAGCATCCCTAAAGCTACGGACGTCTGCATTAGATATGCAGGTTACACTGATGAGATTGAGACGGTGTTCAGGCTAGGTGTGGAATGCACTGCCAAATTGCCGTCGTCACGTCCAACCATGACGGACGTGCTGCAGATTCTGCTCAAATGCAGTGAGCGGACGCTCCGGAAAAGCAGACTGGAGTGTAGCATGGAGTTAGATGCAGCTCCATTCATGATTCCATAGCGAGCCACTTCTTTATATATTTGCATTCACTTTCCTTTCATTTTCGAACCTTTGCATATGTTACCAATTTGCCGTGGAGCAAAAGTCTCCATGGATTGACTTTAGCTGTACAAGAAGGCCCAAGGTTAAGTTCCACAACAATTAAAACAATTACATGTGGTTTTGCCCTTTACATCTTGCAAAGCTGATGTTTTTATTTAGATGGTGGGTGCGAAACCAGAGGGTGTGTTTGGTTGGCTTTTGGCTTTGGCTTTTGCCCCCAAAAGCCAAAAGCTCAACTAAAGGGCTTAAAAGCCAAAGCTACTTTTGGGTAAAAACAACTTTTACCTTAGTACAAACTTAAAAGGAGCCTCATCCCCTGCTTTCAGCTACTTTTGGATCACAAAATTACCCACTTGCCACTCATTACATAGAAAACGGTTCGTTCTTTTCTCTTCTTTTCCCCATCCCTCTCTCCCGTCGCGACAAAGCACCGTGCCTCCATCTCAGCTCGCTGGAGCGCCGGCGGCCGACACTGGCGCCTCCGTCCTCAGCTCACCGGAGCCCCGGCGGCCGGCACCGACGCAAGTGGGAGCTCGACCGCCGCCGCCTCGGGCGCGGGAGCCCGGCCGCGCCGCTGCGGGGCGTGCGCGGGAGCTCGGCCGCCGCCGCCTCGGGCGCGCGGGAGCCGTCCGCCGCCGCCTCGTGCGAGTGCGGGAGCTCGACCGCCGCCGCCTTGGGCGCGAGCGGGAGCGTGTCCGCCGCCGCCTCGGGCGAGCGCGGGAGCCCGACCGCCGCCGCCAGCGCGGGAGCCCGACCGCCGCCGCTGCGGGCGCGCACGGGAGCTCGAACGCCGCGGGAGCTCCCCAGTTTCTCCTCTCGCCAGATCTGAGGGAGATAAGGTCTTGGCCAAATCGATGAAGAAGGAGCTGACGAGTGGGTCCCGCTTGTCAGTGAGAGAGTGGGAGATTTGGGTGGGAAGGGATGTGAATGACAAGTGGGGTTTGCTGAACAGTATTCTCAAAAGCCACAGCTCCTCAACCAAACGAGCTTTTGGCTTTCCCACGCCCCACATCTCACAGCTGCTTTTCAGAAAGTCCACAGCTGCTTTTCCAAAAGTCATAGCCCAACCAAACACACCCTGAACTAGTCTGAAAGCTGATGTTGAGTCTTGATGTTTAGTTAGAAGGATACAGTGGTTCTGTTTTTAGTTTTTCTTTAGAAACATTTTTTATCTTTTATAGTTGGATAAATGGAGGGTGTGATTGGTTTGGTCCACACCGGCACTGTTTATCTCTTGTTGGGCCTAAGAATATAGTTAGACCAAACTATTCTTAGGCCAAAATTAGTCTGACCATATCCATTTCAGTTTCTGCTAAAAAACATTTCAGTTGCAGAGTAACTAGTATTTCTCTATTCTCTCAAAAAAAAAGACCAAAAAAAAAATAACTCTCTGCATAGGGAGTGACGGTGACAACATCTCTATCTCTGTGTATATAAAGTGACTATTTGTACCCGCGTACAGTGAGAACTGGTCTTTACACGCTTTCTGCTTTGTTTTTTTCTAATTCTTTTGTCGCCCATGTGCTTCCACAAAAAAAAAAAAAAAAAAAAAAAAAAAAAAAAAAAAAAAAAAAAAAAAAAAAAAAAAAAAAAAAAAAAAAAAGCTGCAGCACTATCTACTCTTGAACTGTATTGGTAATGCAGTTGCAACTAGCACTTAGTTACTTTAATTGAATCTCACTTTCACCAACCCAATTGACTCCGACACATGTATGTATGCACAGATTTTTTTTTTTCAAGATTCAGATTTTCGAAATACTATAATTGAGTCGTCAGATTTGATTTCGGAAATGCCTTTCGTTCTTATCAGCAAACTGTAGCTGTGTGCAATGATACGTCCTGTACTCCCTGTCCTGTCCAACGTCGACGGCAGCACCAATGCTGTTAGGTGAGAACAGGGCGCCAATGATGATACTGGTCTAATGAAACGTGCGAGCGTATTCGCATTGTGGAAATAACAGGGCACGACGACGACATTGAGGTGCGTTCTCTGTTGACAGCGATCTACTGATGAAGCACTAGGCGTAACATAACAAGTTCCTCTGTTCTGGTAGAAGGCAGAGCTCTTGCAGTTCTGCTCCTAGCTACTGAACAAACTCTTAGCATAATCTACACGACCCGCACCATAATCTTACAACAGAGTAGATAGATTACAACTACTCGTATATACACAGGCTAAACCAGGGATTATATCGGGGCTAAATACGATCAAGGCAAGGATCCGTACGTGCAGCCGTTATTCCCAAAATATACACTCTGATGAGGCGTCGATCGATCAACCTGTCCATGTCCTCCACCGTTATCCTCCAATCCACAGCACGATCAGTGTCCGGCCGTCAGTTCGGTACCCGGGATAGATGTCCGTGATCGTATCCGAGCACACTGCCATCCAATCGAACGTGTCGTCGTCGTAACCCAAGTGCGCCGCCATGTCCGCGACGACGTCACCGCCGTAGCACTGCTCCTGCTGCTGCAGCTGCTGCAGGCCAGACGTGACGTCCCCCTGGTCCGGCCCTGGCGTCGCCGCCGCGGCGGCGTTCCCCGCCGGGGTGAGGCTGCTCAGCACCTCCTCCTGCTCGCCCTCCAGCTTCAGGGGCCTCGCCAGCATCCCCGCGTCGTTCTTGTGCGCGGTGGTGTTCCCGGTGGTGGTGGTGCTGGTGGTGGCCGCGCGCTGGCGTTGCCGTTGGCGTTGGCCGCCGCGAAGCTGATGAGGCGGGAGCCCGCGTGGAGGTCCTCGCCGGCGGCCGCGTGCAGGACCAGCGGCGTGATGGCCGCGGGGTCCCGGCAGGTGTGCACGCCGATGTAGGTGACGGTGTACAACTCCGGGTCGTCGTCGCGGCGCTGCACCTGCCGCTGCGCCGCGCACTGCTGGTCGTACTTGTGCGTGCACGGGAAGGCCCTGCTTTCGGGAGGAGCAGAGGCCCTACTTTTTCCAAGTCAACATACAACATCTCACAAGTATAAAATATTCAAGCAACAGGGAACAAGAGGGCCGAACATCTGTCATAACAAAAACAACCCACCCCCCCCCCCGGGAGGGACTCGGGGGCGACTTCCCACGCCGCCACAACCACCCCCGCGACGACCCTCCCGGCCGCCGCCGCTGCTCCCGGCTTGCGGCGGCGGCGCCGCTTGTCTGGCGCTCAAAAGGTGGCGGCAGCTCGGCCCATCCCTCACCTCCCCCACTCCTTGTCCATGCCCTCCTCTCCTTCGTTCCGTGAGCAAGATGGCCGGGGCGACCTTGGGGGCGGCGGATCCGCGCCCTCCGCCACTAGATCCGGCAGTCCGCCACCCAGATCCGGCAGCCCTCCGCCCAGATCCGGTGGGTGGCGCGCAGGCGCCCCGGCCCGTGCAAGCGCGGCCGGCGGCTGACCGGTGGCGGCGGGCTTCGGTAGGCGACCTCGAGCAGGCGCCCATGTGGCGCACCCAGGGTCCTCCCCCCGCTCCCCCTCGCCTTGTGTAGGCGGACGCCGGCGGCCTAGGATCCCGGCCCCTCGCTTGGTGAAGGCGGCAGCGGCTACTGCGGCGGCCTGGCTCCGGCCCGCGACGGCCGGTGGGGGCCCCCTGGCCCCGGATCTGTCTGTCCGGCGTCGGTGTGCTGCGGCCCCTGGCCGTCCTCCGAGGCGCCGCCTCCGGCGTGGCTTCTGCGCGCAGAAGCGGCCCTGCGAGCCTGCTATGCGCGGATGGGCGGCGGTGGTCTCGGCCGTGCCACTGCCCCGCAGTGCATTCTAAATCAGGGTGAAAACCCTAGCTTGGGAGTTGCTTCAACCTCCGGGCCAGCGGCGGCGGCGCTCTGGCACGTCGTTTCCCCCGTGGGGGCGTCACTGAAGATTTCGACCCCGCTGGAGCCTCCGACCATGCCGTGGAAGGTAACTGGGCCGGCATAGGCACCATCCCTAGGACGAAAGTCCCCAGAGTGCTCTCACAATGACGATGGCGTCTGCGGATGCGATTCCCCTTCCTGAAGGCGTCATTGGAGTGTTCAAAGCTGTCGTGCCCGGCCCTGCCAATAGCCTCGGCCGGTGCTCTTTCCGACCTTGGCTCCCTACCTGTAGGTCTCGGGGCGAAAGCCCTTATGAGCTTGGTGTTGCACGCCGATGTTGGCGTCCTCGGACGTCATTTCCTTGTTGAAGGCATCGACACTAAAGCACGCCTGCATTCCACCGTGGCCACCCCTTGCGCCGCCTTGCTCCTTGTTTTCCCATACTCTCTGTGCCTCTTGCTCCTCTTGCTCCTGTTCCCTCTTGGTTGGCTTAGCTGCTAGCCGTTACCGTCGCTTCGACGAGCGTCTCCTTCTGGCGCCTCTGCTCCGTCGGCGCTTTCCTTGGTGGTGCCAGTATATCATATGCCGGGTGGTTCCACCGCTGTCGCCATTCCCCTTTACGGCTTCCTCCCTGTGAATGGCGTTGAATGGCGATACGTGGGCCCGGATGCGCGGAGGTGGTTCCATCATTCTCAAGGAGCGCGTTGTGTTCGGTGATCCTGCGCTTTTGTGCTCGTCACTGCTCTGAGTCCCCACTCAATTGTTCGTTCCCATTCCACAGTCTCGCATCTAAGGTGGAGGGCAGCAACGGAGTGGCGCAGTTACGAGGAGCGATGCAGGGCGCAAAGGCTACGGTGAAACGACGAGTATGCTGTTCGGCGGGAGCGCAAATTGATGACTGGTTGGCGTCTTTCAGTTCAAGTCTAGGCTATCCCAGCTATTTGTGTTGTGTTGTGATTGTTTCAGTTCAAGTGTTGTTGTAATCTCTCTCTCTCTCCCCGTCTTTGTACCTCTCGAAAATTTATATGAGGATTGACGCTTACGCCCTTCCACCGCTCGGCTTGCCGAGCAACTGTGGAATGAAAAGTAGGTGGGGATCGATTTGATTCCCCCCGAATTCCCTAAAAAAAACAGGGAACAAGAGCAAAATCTTCCGGATCCACATAGTCATTTTCATGCTGCCAAATGACAGGAGTAAGTCTCTCATGTTAAAGGATAGATATGATCGGGTAGATACTTTGTATCTTGTTGATAGGCTCTCCATATTTGTAGCTAATCTTGTTGTAACAATCATCATGTAATCTTTCCTTGTACGCCACCCCGGAGGTCTGTTTCCCCGGCTATATAACACGAACCGAGGAGCCTAAGAGGTATTCCTCGTTAACCTAAACTTTCACATGGTATCGGTAGCCTAGATCCATTAGGGTTGTTTTTCCATGGCGTCCACCTCCACCGCCGCCGCTCTCCTCTCGCTCGGCTTTACGCCCGTCGCCGAGAAGCTCACCCGGCAACTTTCCGCTCCGCGCTCGAGGTTCTCTCGGTTCTCCCGCGGCGCGAGGTCGCCGATTTCCTCGGCCGACGCCAAGCCACCCACCAAACACCTTCCCAAGAAAAATCCTCGATGACGCCCGGCGAAGCCCTCGTCCTCAACAAGGAGTATATCTCCGGGTTGCCAAGGACCGCGGGTCCTCGGCTACCTCCTCACCACCGGCTGTCCCGCGACGTCCGGCAAGCAAGTGTCCACCGCTACGACGGCCGTGTGAGGCATGGGCGGGATTGAGGACTACTTTGCCTCTCAATCTCGCGCCCGGCTGATCACTACTCGGATGGCCCTGGCCACGGCGTCCAAGGGCTCCTCCACAATCACGGAGTACTTCGTCAAGATGCGATCGCTCGCTGATGAAATGGCATCGGCCGGCCGTCGTCTCCAAGATGATGAGATGGTGTCCTACATCCTGATGGGACTCGACGACACCTATGACTCGGTGGTGACCGGTGTCGCCAACCGCACGAACCCATATCTTTGGGTGAACTTCAGACCAGTCGCTCGCCATGAGCGGCGCATGGAGTCCGCGGTGGTGGATCTCACTCCACTGGTCGAATGCGGCTTCCAAGGGAGGCCGTGGTGGTGCTCCTCCATCTCGTGGAGGCGCGGTGGCTTTGCCCGCGGTGGTGGCAAGCAGTCCGGCCGCCCCAACACCAACAACTCCACCAACAACACCAACTCCAACCGTGGCGGCTCCTTCCGAGGCCGGCCTCTTACGCCAAGTGTGTGGCAAGGAGGGGCATCTGCGTTTATTTGCTACAGCGTTACGACGAGAGGTTCCAAGGCGGTGCCCCACGCGACGAAGTCCACCGCAAATATCTCCTCCTCATATGGAGTAGGTACCAACTGGTATATGGACTCGGCGCCACCGACCACATCACCGGCGACCTCGACAAGCTTTCCTTCCGCGATAGGTATCACGGTGGGGAACACGTTCACGCCGCCAACGGCTCAGGTATGAAGATCTCGCATGTTGGTCACGGTTTTGTGCATTCTCCCACACAAAAAATTCATCTACGCAATATCCCGCATGTTCTGATGCTAGCAAATCCTTAGTTTCGTAAATCGTCTATCCCGTGACAATAATGCATTTGTTGACTTTCATCGACCGATTTTTTATAAAGGAGCTGGGCGACGAAGAAAACCCTCCTCACGTGCGGGGGTGAGCGAGGTCTTTATCCCATCAAGCCATCATCGAGTAGGTCATCGTCATCATTGAATAAACAAGCCCTTGGAGCGGCCAAGCCTTCCTCATCCACGTGGCATGGATGGCTAGGACATGCTTCGGCTCCGAGTCATTCGTCAAGTTCTTAGTCGTTGTGATCTTCTGTTAGTTCCAATGTCGGCAATAAACATGTGTGTGATGCTTGCCAACAAGGCAAGAGTCATCAATTACCTTTTCCAAAGTCCACTAGTGTATCCACTAGTGCTTTAGATCTTATATTTTCGATGTTTGGGGACTGCTCCTACATCGGTTGGTCGGTTCAATTATTATGTTAGCTTTATTGATGACTACTCGAAATTTACATGGCTTTACTTGATTAAACACAAGTCCGAAGTGTTTCAATGTTTTCGTGATTTCGAACTTAGTTGAGCGCCAATTCAATACACAAATCAAGGCTGTACAAACCGACCGGGCGGGAGTATCGAGTCCTTGAGTTCTTTCTTTAAGCGTGTTGGTATTCATCACTATGTATCTTGTCCTCACACGCACCAACAAAATGGTGCCGGCGAACGCAAACATCGGCATATTGTCGAGATGGGTATCACCTTACTCGCGCATTCCAAAGATGCCTCTCAAGTTTTGGGATGAAGCATTCCAAACTGCAGTTTTTCTTTGATTAATCGCCTACCATCTAAAGTCATTGCCGATGACAATCCTTTACATAGACTCTATGGGCAAGATCCAGTTACACTTTTCTTCGCACTTTTGGGTGCGCGTTTGGCCTAACCTTGCGCATATAACAGCCCGCAAGCTTCGCGCTCCAAGCGTTGCGTCTTTATCGGATATAGCAATTCTCACAAGGGTTTTAAATGCCTTGATCCAAGTGATGGCCGAGTCTACATCTCAAGGGATGTGGTGTTCGATGAAACCGTGTTTCCCTTCTCCACTTTGCATCCAAAACGCGGCGCTCGCCATAGAGCCGAGCTTGATGTCCTTCCCGATGTCCTCTTAAATCCAAATCAATCTTTTGGGGATGCCAAAATTTGTGATCAACATTTGAGTTCTTCTAACCAAACGTCTTGGAACAAGTTCTTGTGCTCCTATGCGAGGCTTCGACGAGAAAATTCGAGTCCGAGATGATGCTTCAACGGCGAGCAATGGCTCGGCACCGGCGGGTCGCGGCCGTCATTTTATGTGCCGCTCGCCCGGGGAGACGACACGCCGTCCATGCGATCTCCACGCCCGGCGGCCCGCGGAATCGACCTCGGGATCGGCATCTGCGCGCACTGCCCAGACGGCGTCCCGCCCGATCGAGGCTGCGGGATCTTCGCGCCCGCCTCGCCCCGTAGGGTGCCTCCGGGTTTCGGTGCGGCGGCGCAATCGGATCCGGAACCGGGCCCTCGCCGGCTCCGCGGTGGATCCGCTGCGGGATCATCTCGGATTCTCCTAGATCCGGTGTGGTGACTCGCACGTAGCCGGCACCGGTACATCATCGAGCTGCGTCACCACCTCCGCTTCGACCAACTACTCGCTCGCGCCATGGCATTGTCAAGCCCAAGCGGTATACCGACGGCACAATACGATGGGGTATGATCACCACTTCTACATCGAAGAACCGTCCACGCTCCGGGAAGCCTTTCAAGACAAGAATTGGGTCTTGGCCATGGATGCTGAGCATCAAGCATTGCTCCGCAATGGCACATGGCACCTTGTTCCACCACCGAAGGGAGAAATATAATTGGGTGCAAGTGGGTTTACAAGGTGAAGAGGAAATCAGATGGGTCAATTGATCGTTACAAAGCACGGCTCGTTGCCAAAGGTTTCAAGCAACGTTATGGGATTGACTACGAGGAGACTTTTAGTCCTGTAGTCAAGGCAGCAACTATTCGTCTGGTTCTCTCCATTGCCATGACTAAGGGGTGGACATTGCAACAGTTGGACGTTCAGAATGCCTTTTTGCACGGTGTCTTGGAGGAGGAAGTGTATATGCAGCAACCTCCTGGATACGAAGACAAGGTACATCCTCGGTATGTTTGTAAACTGGACAAGGCGCTATATGGCCTCAAGCAAGCCCCGAGGGCTTGGTATGCTCGTCTATGTGCAAAATTGATAGCACTTGGGTTTGTACCTTCAAAGGCAGATACATCTCTCTTCTTCTACAGCAAGGGACGGTACATAATGTTTGTCCTTGTGTATGTGGATGACATTATTGTGGCAAGTTCTTCACTTGAAGCAACCAAGGCGTTACTTCGTGATCTGCAGAAGGAGTTCGCCTTGAAGGACTTAGGAGACTTGCACTATTTTACGGGAATTGAAGTCAAGAAAGTTAAAGATGGTCTTATATTGTCACAACAAAGATATGCGGCGACATCTTGGCAAGGTCCGGTATGAGCCGATGCAAGGCAATTGATACACCTCTAGCTTGCACCGAAAGCTAAGTGCTTATGAAGGTGATGCGTTGGGACCGGATGACTGCACCAAATACAGGAGCCTTGTAGGTGCATTGCAATACTTGACTCGACACGGCCGGACATTTGCTTCGCTGTCAATAAGGTGTGCCGGTTTCTTCATGCCCCGACTATTCATTGGAGCGCAGTTAAGCGCATTCTTCGTTATATTCAAGGGACTTCAAAGCTTGGATTGAGGATTGGTAATTCCAAGACTATGACCGTGAGTGCATTCTCGGATGCAGATTAGGCGGATGTGTTGATGACGAAGATCAACAGGTGGGTTTGCGGTATTCCTTGGTGAAAATCTCATATCATGGAGTTCGAGAAACAGCCCACGAGTATCTCGCTCTAGCATAGAAGCCGAGTATAAATCTCGGCTAATGCCACTTTGCTGAAATAATTTGGGTTCGAAGCTTCTAAGAGAACTTGGTGTACCTCAACCTCGTTCGCTCGGGCGTGGTGCGATAATCTAGGAGCAAAGTACCTCTCTGCAAATCCGGTGTTTCATGCAAGAACAAAACACATCGAGATTGACTTTCACTTCGTTCGGGGAAAGGGTGGCCCAACGATTGTTAGATATTCGTTTCATCGGCACGAATGATCAAGTGGCGGATGGTTTCACCAAAGCTCTTCCTCGGCTCAAACTTAAAGAGTTTAGGAACAATCTCAACCTTGTATGTGGCTGAGATTGAGGAGGGTGTTAAAGGATAGATATGATCGGGTAGATACTTTGTATCTTGTTGATAGGCTCTCCATATTTGTAGCTAATCTTGTTGTAACAATCATCATGTAATCTTTCCTTGTACGCCACCCCGGGGAGGCTGTTTCCCCGGCTATATAACACGGAACCAAGGAGCCTAAGAGGTATTCCTCGTTAACCTAAACTTTCACATCTCAATCACGTGACAAATATGAGATATACCATTCTGACATTTTACCCTCAGACATTAGTAATACACCGATCATTTGAGAAGCACAAGAGAACATATATACTACAACAAGATATGTATACATCAATCTTCATAATTTATTTCTCGCAAGCTACCTTCAGTAAAAAAAATAACCATTGACATTGCTTTGTTCCTCAACATATTCACTATTATTCAGGACATCGTCATGCAATCTTCTCAGACTGCAGCGCCCACTATTATTGTGGCTTATTATAATGCGATATCTTATCAATACTCCTATCATGATGAACCGAATTCATGAATAAACTTATCTCTCTTCGAGTAGATTCTATTTACTTTCGTACTCTACAAGATATTTAATATATTTTCATTACAACAGCTGCTTCAAATCTACAAAAATGATCTACAAATCCTTTTACAAAATCCCAGGAGCAACACGCAGGTTATCATCTAGTTGATTTATATGGTGGAATTTGTATTTCCCTATCTACTAGTAACTGCCAAGGCTTCAAATTTAAATTAATTGGCCCCAAATTGAAGTTTGGCTTGAAACGAAGTGTTTTATATGCGCATTGTAAGTTGTTGTTTATGTTTTTTTTATCATAAAATCCGTTTATTGTATGGGTGGTGCATTTAGCATCAATAAAAACAAGGGGATCCAAATCCAAATTTAAGTATGGTTCATGCGTACTAAGATTATGTTTGGGAAGACTTCTTTTTAATATCTCTGTTTTATAGAGCAACTTCAATAGCCTTTATATATTCCTCTATTTATAGGAATATAGATTTTGATTAAAAAAATACACACTCCAAAAGAAGTTTGCTTTCTAGAGTGCACATGAGAGGGTAGAAAGATATAGACATTGGTTTTTATTCAAATGACTCTATAAATAAAGATTTAAAGAGTAAGTCCAAAAAGACTCTTAAAGATGTTCTTAATCTAGATAATCATGTTCAGAACTATTTTTCTCCATCTTTACAAATTGATATGGGAGTATTCTACCATGTGCTCAGGATTTAATTTAGTCGAGCAAGCAGAACGTGTGGAAACGGATGTTTGTCGCCGTTTTGAAGCTGATTTCCAGTCGCAGTCGGCTAGTAGGTTTCACTCGTTAAAGCTTTTGCTGTTCATTCATAAAAAAAATAAAAAAGAAAAGTGAAAAAAACTTAAGCGACGGCCAGCGATTGGTACGGTGGCCGGAGCGGAGATCCTCCCGGGTCCAGCCCTCTCGGAGTCGAAGGTCACGGTGTCCGGCGGCGCCGCAAGGAGCGAAAGAGATGGGTAGAGAAGCATCACGGCCGGGTTTCGCCGCCCAGCAGACCAGTTCCTGGGCGCCGGCGCCGGCGCCTGCCCGAAGCGCAGTAGATCCGGCGGGATCGATCACCGTTCCGGCTCTGGGTACACCAGGTGCCGCGCTCGGGGTCCCAGCGCTGCCTGGTCCCGTTCCCGTCCAAGCATACTGGATGTTCTGCTGGACTTCTGTCTTCTGGCAAGGAACCAGACGGGGAAGGTGAAGTGAAGTTCCCCTCCGCCGTGTGCGTCACGGTGCCGTGCGGTGCGCGCTCGCCGTCGCTACCTCTGCCTCCACCGCGTCAGGTAAGAAAATGCCAATCCCATCCCATTATCCCAATCATCCTGTGCTTAACTGCTTATACAGTTCATTGCCAATCCCCTCCCATTATCCCAATCATCCTGTGTCACTAGTCTGTCAAATAGGACTAGATGTTGCCGTACATTACTCCTTAGTCAAGTCAGTCAACCCTCAACCCGGCCCAGAGACCCAGTGAGGAAACAAAGGAAAAATCAAGAAAATCAATGTTCTAACTTTGACTGAGAAGTGAGAACCATCACAGATATTTTGAGAAATTTGAACCTGCCTGCCACTGGTGGAGCACTGGAGCTTAGTTAGGGATATCATTTTAGCAGAATTAGGAAGTTTCACATGCAAATATTTCAGAAAAATTCCTGACAAATCTTTGCACACCGTATAGAGCACAAATTTACAGCATGCTTTATCATATAACGGCGAGACAAATCACACAACCAAAGAATGAGACAGCTTTGGCTTGCAAAACACGGGAATATAAAATGATGGACCATTCTGCAAACCTGCCAAGTTCTCCTCAAATACCATCCTTTGCAGGCCCCATGATCCAGCCTTTGCTCATGTTTTTCAGCTCCAACAGCTTTGGTTCTCCCTCACACGAGTAAACGGTGTTGGACCCCAGTCAGTCAATGTCTATCTAACCTAAACCCCTGGGAAGGGGCACTAGAAAAGCATCAACAAAATTATAAGAATTCACTTCACAGTAGCCTTGGGTGTTTCTGAATGACATTTCCCCAACAAAACCCAAGGAAACCATGCGTGAGCACTTCCAGAACTCAATCCTGGTGAAGATCAGCTGGTATTATTTGAGCTGGTGGAAGCCTGCTGGGATTGAGGTGGAGGGAAAGCGGCGAGGCAGTTAATCAAGTGGGAGGCCAAGAATTGGGGGATGACCATGGTGCACAGGAGGTATGGTCCCTGTGCCAGCCATGACTTCTTCCTCCGACGGCTGCTACTGCCATTCTTGTTCTTTTTCTCCTTTCTTATGTACCAACAGCCTCCTGCCTCACAACCCCTTCCAATAAACACATCACAAGGAGACATAATGCAGGATATTGCGAGTCTGGTGAACTCTGAATCTGCCAACACCCGGTGGAATACTGCAGACAATCCATGCAACTGGAAAGGAATCAGTTGCACAAATTCCAGTTCTTCCTTGGTCGTCACTAGCATGGCCTTGACCAACGGAGGAAATATCACAATAGGCAATAGCTTTGATGAAACTCCTGCTAAATCTTTATGCTCCCAATAGAGCACTGCACAACCTTAAACAATAGTCACTCATAATTAGCAAAGACAAACCACACAAAACTCAAAGACGAAGAAGACTACATAAAAGGGGACCATTTTTCCAAAAAAAAAAACTGCCAAGTTGTGGAGGCAAATTCTATTCCTTGCAGGCCCCACGGTCCAGCCTTACTCGAGGTTTTTCAGGCTTTCCGCTCCCGATAGCCTTTTGGTCGCTTACTCGTTCCAAGTCATCACACAGCAGTAGGCAGTGTTGTACGTCATCGGTCAGTCAACGCAAACCCAAGAGAAGGGAAACAAAGATCTCGTCTTTTTCTTCCTTCCTAACCCTGATACTCGAGCCGGTGGAGGTGGGCTGGGATTGAGGAGGAGGGGAGGAGGCTTGGAACTGCGGGGTGGGGATCACCATGGTGGAGAGGAGGTATGGTCCCTGTGCCAGCCATGGCTACTTCTTGCTGCGGCTGCTGCTGCCGTTCTTGCTCTTCTTCTCCGTTTTTGATGTGTCGCCGGCCGCCGCCGCCACACAATCGCCTCCACTAAACCAGACACAAAAGGCCATCATGAATGATATTGCGCGTCTGGTGAACTCTGCATCCACCGAAACCAGGTGGAACACTTCAGACAATCCATGCACCTGGAAAGGAATCAGTTGCAGAAACTCTGGTTCTTCCTCGGTCGTCACTAGCATCACCTTGTCCAACCATGGCCTCTCCAACTCCTCCATCTTTACCCCCCTTTGCCGTCTTGACACTTTGCGGAATCTTGATCTTTCCAGAAATTTATTTACAAATTTGCCCCCCCAATTCTTCGCCTCTTCTTCTTGCGCCATGCAGGAAGGGTTGAAGTCACTTAATTTGAGCACCAATCAGTTGGCTAATTCGCTCAGTGATTTATCCGTCTTCTTCCAACTAGAAGTTCTTGATTTGTCTTACAATTTATTTGCCAGTAGAAATCTGAGTGCAGACTTGGGTTCTTTCCCCAAATTAAAGAGCCTCAATGTTAGTACCAATAAGTTGACTGGTGGTGTTCCTACCAGTATGGTCGGCACTTTGGTGGAGATGGTATTGTCTGGTAATCAACTTAGTGGTCCAATTCCACTGGGTTTGTTTGAATATAAAAATCTTACTCTGCTAGATCTCAGTCAGAATAATATAATTGGTGTTGTCCCAGATAACTTCAAGAGTCTCTCCAAGCTCGAGACTTTGCTCCTTTCAGGCAATGAACTGACTGGGGAACTACCAGCGAGTCTGTCGAATGTGACAACGCTGTCTCGTTTTGTGGCTAACCAGAATAATTTTACTGGCCCAATCCGCAGCTGGATTACCAAGCACGTAAGGATGTTAGATCTGAGTTACAACAATCTGATTGGGACAATCCCCAAGATTTCCTCTCACAGCCGGGTTTGGAAACTGTTGATCTTACTGGCAACATGCTTAATGGGCCTATGCCCCCCAGCTTGTCTCAAAGCCTCTACCGCTTGAGGCTTGGTGGAAACCAGCTTGGTCAGAACATCGCAGGGTCAGTTTGTGATACAATGGGCTTGACTTATCTTGAGTTGGATAACAACCAATTGACAGGAAATATACCTTCAGAGCTTAGCAATTGCAAGAACTTGGCACTGTTGAATCTGGCATCAAATCGTTTGCAGGGTTTTGTGCCTGATATTATTGGCGAACTTGGCAAACTGGTAGTTCTGAAGCTTCAAAATAACAGGCTCAGTGGTTCTATTCCACCTACATTTTTTGATTTAAAAAGCCTAAGCACATTGAATCTTAGTCAGAATTCATTCAGTGGAGAGATACCGAGTGGATTTTTTGAGCTGCCAAGGCTTTCAAACTTGTATTTGCAGGGGAACAAGTTTAGTGGCTCTATTCCGATCTCAATAAGTTCATTGAAGTATCTAATTGAGCTCAATCTGGGGGATAATGCTCTGGCTGGCACCATCCCATCCATGCCAACCAGTGTGAGCACAACTCCTCTTAATCTTAGTTATAACCTTCTTAGTGGCCCTATTCCTTCAAACATCAACTCTTTAAGTGACTTAGAGGTTCTTGATCTTTCACACAACAACCTATCTGGTGATATCCCATCTTCACTAGGGACCCTGCAAAGCTTAACACTGCTGGACCTTTCTTATAACAATCTTTCTGGGTCTGTTCCTAGGTTCCGCCAAAATCAAAACATGGACATTGATATCATTGGAAATCCTGATGTTGCAACTGGTACAGAAAACAATTATGACACTCCTACTGGTAAGGGAAAAAAAGCACAATATTGTCATCATCATCTTTGCTATTACTGGTGCTCTTTTTGGATTATGTGCGCTTGCTGTTATTGTTATGATCTTATCGAAGGGAATCTATCGTGTTGAAGATGAAAGGATACCTGCTGGGGAGGGTATTGCTCAAATCATTAATGGCAGCTTCATTACTATGAACAGCACCGTTGAGTACATGAACTGGCGAATCACACCTTTCCAAGCTCTGAACTTCGAGGTTGCCGACATACCTCAGGGACTAACAGAGGAAAACCTCGTTGGCAGTGGTGGCTCAGGGCATGTGTACCGCGTCACATACACCAACCGGTACAACAGCAGAACTGGGATGGTTGCTGTGAAGCAAATACGAAGCTTTGGGTCCCTGGATGAGAATCTGGAGCGTGAGTTTGAATCCGAGGCTCGCATCCTTTGCAACATCCGGCACAACAACATTGTCAGGCTGCTGTGCTGCCTCTCTAGTGAAGATTCCAAGCTCCTTGTGTATGACTACATGGACAACGGCAGCCTGGACAAATGGCTCCATGGTGACTACATCCTCCGTGCAGGGAATTCTTTGGCAATGGCACGGCCTGTGCAGCGTGTGCCGTTGGACTGGCCAACAAGGCTCCTAGAGTCTGTTGGGGCTGCACAGGGCCTTTGCTACATGCACCACGAGTGCTCACCACCCATAGTTCACCGAGACATCAAGACAAGCAATATCTTGCTGGACTCAGAGTTCCGGGCTAAGATCGCGGACTTTGGGGTGGCTAGAATGTTAGTTAGGGAAGGGGAGCCCAACACAATGTCTGCAGTGGCTGGATCATTTGGCTACATGGCTCCTGGTAAGGTTTTGCATTTGCTTTTCTTTTTTTGTTATTTCAACAGATTTCACTCTCATTTTGCCCCCATCTATAGAGTAACTGGAGTAGTAGCTGCTGTCCATATCACAAGTTCTAGTATTGCTGGACCTTATGCTATACATATATTTTGATGTTTGTTTGCAGAGTATGCTTACACTAGGAAGGTGAATGAGAAGGTGGATGTATATAGCTTTGGGGTCGTGCTCTTGGAGCTCACAACAGGCAAGAAGGCTAAGGATGGCGGCGAGCTTGGTTCTCTGGTAGAATGGGCTCACCACCATTACCAGTCAGGCGCGAGCATCCTTGACGTCATAGACAAAAGCATCAGATATGCAGGGTCTTCTTTTCTTGTGTTGGTGTGAGTTTTCCGGTGTTCCAACCGTGGGTGGCGGCGCGTGTTTAAAACCTTGTATCCACCTCGATATCGTTGTAAAACTTCTCTTCTACTTAATTATAAAGATACGTAAGTCTTTTGCGTATTCGAGAAAAAAATAGAAGCTGAAAGTTTCTTAAACCAAAATGCATTGTATTAAGTATAGTACTAAGCAAACTAGTTCACTGTCACACGATTGACAGTGGACTTGGCGGACTGTGACTCTGGCCGACAGTACTGGTCTGGGATGCATTTGGTTGGACACCCTTTGTAGTACTAGAGCCCACTGTCCTCTTGATTGATTAACTAGGCAAATTCTCTGCGCGTTGCTGTGGAAAATGCGAATTATTGGATTCCGTGGTATGATGACGTGGTGAATAAAGTAGTCTTACCGACATGACATTATAATTGCATGTGCTAGTAGATTTTAATTGTATGAGGTAGTGCATTGTTTAGTTGGACAACTTACATTAAATCTTTCTTAGTGGATGTGATAGTAGATTGACTTGTTGGATAGCTTGCATGTTGAGATAATTAGCCAGTGGGGTTTGTCTATATAGGAGATATAGATAGATATGGTGGAGTTCATTATTTCCCTATCTACTAGTATCTACCAAGGCTTCAAATTCAAATTAACTGGTTTCAAATTGAAGTTTTGTTTGAATTTTGAAATAAAGTGTTTTAATATGCGCATGCTAAGCTGTTGTTTGATTTTTTTTATCATAAAATTCATTTACATGTGTATGGGTGGTGCAACTAGCATCAATAAAAACAAGGGGATCCAAATCCAAATTTAAGTATGGTTTATGCGTAGGTTATGTTTGGGAAGACTTTTTCTAATACCTCTATTTTAGAGCAACTTCAATAGCCTTTATATATATATTCCTCTATGGATAGGAATAATGATTTTGATTAGAAATACACACTCCAAAAGACAGATAGTGGAGTTTGCTCTCTAGAAAGACATAAACATGGGTTTTTATTCAAACATGGGTTTTTATTCAAATGACTATAAATAAAGATTTGAAGAGTAAGTTCAAAAAGACTCTTAAAGATGTTCTAACTCTAGAAAATCTTGTTCAGAACTGTTTTTCTCCCTCTTTTCCACCATGTGCTCCGGATTTACTATAGTCCCTTGCTTGAACAAGTTGAACGTGTGCAAACGGATGTTGGCTGCCAGTGCCACTCTAGTTGTATGGTTTTGAAGCTAATTTCCAGGCAAAAAGTACTAAACGGCTAGTACTACTTTGTTTTTCATTTCCTACTTCTAAAAGACTCATTAAGAAGCTTTTGGCGTTCTTTTTTCAAAAAAGAAAAAAAAAACTTAAGCGACGGTGGGCCCGGCGGGCTGGCCTCTTGATGCCAGCGATTGGTACGGTCGCCGGAGCGGAGATCCTCCCGGCTCCAGTCCCCTCTCGGAGTCGGAGGCCACGGTGCCCGGCGGCGCCGCAAGGGGCGAACGAGATGGGAAGAAAAGCATCACGGCCGGGTTTCGCCGCTGCTCAGCCCAGTTCCTGGGCGCGGGCGGCGCCTGCCCGAAGCGCAGTAGATCCGGCGGGATCGATCACCGTTCCGGCTCTGGGTAAATCAGTCGCTGCGCTAGCGTCCTGGCGCCGCTGCCTGGTCCCATTCCGTTCTGGACTTCCGGCAGCGAGCCAGACCGGGAAGGTGAAGTGAAGTTGCACTCCGCCGTGTCTGTCACGGTGCCGTGCGGTGCGCGCTCGCCGTCGCTACCTCTGCCTGCACCGCTTCATCAGGTAAGAAAATGCCAATCCTGTTATCCCAATCATCTTTGTGCGTGTACAATTCAGCGCCTATATCTGGAGTTCTGGACCTTTTGATCTTAAGTTCGTGTCGGTCAACTCAGTCAAGCCTGAACCCAGCCGGCCCAATCATCCTATGCTTCTATCTGGATCTTTTGATGTAGCTTAAGATTGTGTCACTAGTCTGTCACACAGGAACAGATGATGCCGTACGTTACTGATTAGTCAACTCAGTCAATTGATGTAGCTTAATCCTGAACCCAGCCGGCCACCCAAATCCAAGTGAGGGGACAAGGGGAAAACCAAGACAATTGCCGTCCTAACTTTGACCGAGAATAATGATTTTTTTTTCAACTACTTAACATCATAGGTATTTCGAGAACATTTTATATTTGAAACCACTGTGCTGGGAATATATAACAAAACTAATGGTCAAACCTCAAACAGAAGATTAGAGTATCAGTTATTTATGGTGTGTTTGGTTTATGGAGCCACCCCATGCTTCATGAGGTGATGTATCATGAGTCGATCCTATGAATTTTAGTGGAACCAAATCATTCCTCATACTAATTATTACCCTGAAAGGAATGAGATGGTGATGGATTAACTCATTCCATTCCACAAACCAAATAAAAAAAGTGAGTGAGAAGAAGATGGAGCGCCTCATTCCTCAAACCAAACACAAATGCGGGGTGAGTATAAGAATTCACAGCTCTATTTTGGTTGGGTATCACACATAGATGATGTAGTACAAACCTTTAAAGCTACTTCAAATGGCACACCTCATGCACTAATAATCTGAAAGCCCTGTTTTCCGGTCGTCTAGTCGAACCTAGTCGCATTGGGACCGACCAGAAGACTAATCGTGACTAGTCGGCGACCAGGCCGATTAGTCGAGCCTAGTCGACCATGCTAGTCGTCCAAGTCGTCCTATATATCAGGACATATATATACTATATATATACCTATATATACTAAGGAATGTCCATTGCCGATGAGGATTCGTGTGGCGGGATCTCGACCCAACCGATGATGGAACACTTCCTTCACCTCCTTCAAGGTCGCGGTGGCATGTACACTTCCACGGTTGCAACACGTCGGTCCACATCTCGCGAAGCACCCGTTCTAGGATGGATGGACGATGGGGGATGGGAGTATGGGACATCACAAAGGGAGCAACCACCAAACAGAGAGAGGGATGGGGAGAGGAGGGAAGAAGATGGAGAGGGAAGGCACATACCGTTGTTAGAGGATCTCATCGTGAAGACCGGCGGGCGGCGGCCACTTGAACGGCGCCGGCGGCCAAACAGCGGCCGGGGAGGACCGGAGGAGAGGCAGCGGCGTGGAGGAGAGCAACCGGCGGCGGCGGAATCTTCCTTGCGGGGGACTCTCCTCCGGCGGAAGCGGCGGCGGCTCTGCGAACGGAAGGAGCGGCGGCGGCTTCTGCGAGTGGAATGAGCGGCGGCTTCAATCCAGACGGATTGAGTCCGTCCTTTTCCTCTCTCTCCCTCACCTACTTCCGCGCGGGCCTGCAATTGTTTCCCGCGCCTTGTGCCGCGTGCGCGCTTTTGCTTTCCCTTTCCCGTGCTCGCCCGCGCCCGCGCACGCGCGCTCGCCAAAAACAGAGGACCTGGTCGTCCTGCAACCTAATCGCCCGACTAATCGCGATTAGTACTCGACTAATCGGACGACCAGAAAACTAATCGACCTGATCGAGTCGGCCTCTCTGGTCGGCATCAAGGTCCGACTAGGGCGATTAGTCGCGATTAGTCACGATTAATCGGACGACCGAAAAACAGGGTCTGAAAGTACTGTTGATTGTTGTTTGGTTGGGCTGGACTGCAAGCATTCACAGCGCTATCGGTTACAGACCAGTAGAACCTTGTTACCGCTCCTCATCCAGTGTCATCCGATCCCGCAGCCGGTCACCTCCCTGATGAGCCAACCAAACAAAACATGGTAATTCTCGTCAAAAAAAAAAAAACAAAACATGGTAATGAGTCTAATGACTACCTTGCAATCAATACCGCTGCCAGCTCGTTCCATTACTGTTCCCACTCCAGTACCTAAACCAAACAGCACCCTAATAAGATTAGCTTTGTGTCATAAAAGTTAAGGAGTACTGAGTACATACTAATGGAATTATTGTTGTTCAAGAGCTTGTTGAAGGCAAATAAATTAATTCTTTTAATTTCATAGGGAAATAACATTTTACATCTATGGAGTTTGCAAAATATGAGAGGCACGTGGCGTGGGGTGTTTGCAAATAATTGTTCCATGCATCTAAGCTGAACTTTGAAGGGCGGGCCTGGTGCAAGCAGTAGAGTCTTACCGTCTGTGACTGGAAGGTCCCGGGTTCAAGTAGCTGTCTCCTCGCATTGCACAGGTGAGGGTAGGGCTTGCCACTGACACCCTTCCCCAGACCCCGCACAGAGCGAGAGCTCTCTGCACTGGTACGCCCCTTTATCTAAGCTGAACTTTAGAGAAAGAGAGAAAAGGACCACTAGATAAGTACTACAGTCTTTGGTGTCTGACTACATGTTGAACAGTCCACATTTCCACACTGAATTCCATTCCACGCAGGGCGCATTGACAAACCTTTGGTCGTGGTTTTCCACCTCCCAACAAGTTTGGCCAGGTCACTGTCAAGTCTTAATTTTCCACACAGTCTTAACACTAGACGCAACCCCAAACCTATCAGCAGGGGCATGCACCAGAAAAGCACCAAGAAAATTATATGCAATTACGGTGTTCGTTCTCCTCTCTCTCCCCTTTTAAATACCTGAAGAAGAAAGTCTTGGCTGAGCAAAAGAAGATCAGCTGGGGTTAAGAGTGCTGGAAAGAGGCGAAGCAGTCAGACAGAAGGCACTGAAATATTCAATCAGGCGGCCATGTTGGAGAGGAGGTATTGCTATTGTCCCTGCGCAACCCATGGCTTCGTATTGCTAATTCTTTTCCCCTTCCTGTCCTTGTTTTACCATGCATCTGTGGTTGCCGCCGCCACCAGTGCGGCGTCTTCCCTGCCATCACTAAACAAGACTCAGGAAGCCATCATGATGAATATTTCGAGTGTTGTAACAGCAGGTGGAACACCTCCTCGAATCCATGCGACTGGAGTGGAGTCACCTGCTCCCCATCCAGCCATGACTCCTCGTTGGTCATCACAAACCTCACCTTGCATGGATTTCACATATCCTTCTCTGCCATTTTCGCCTCCATATGCCCCCTCGAGACCTTGCAGTTTCTTGATCTATCAATGAACTCCATATCCACTTTGCCTGATCATTCCTTTCCATTCCCTTGCGAAATGAGCGCTGGATTATTGAGGCTTAATCTCAGCTACAACCAGCTACCTGGACCGATTGCTAATTTCCCTGTCTTCCTCAAATTGGAGGTTCTTGATTTGTCCTTCAATTCATTCACTCGGGGTGTGTTGAATGAATTGATTTATTTGCCCAAATTGAGAAGCTTGAACCTTAGTTCTAATAATTTGGAGGGTCGCGTGCCCACAAACATGCCTCTCAATTTGAAGGAATTAGTATTATCTGCGAATCAGTTCACTGGTACAATCCCAAATGATCTGTTTCAGTATGAAAATCTCACCATGCTGGATCTCAGCCAGAACATGCTAACCAGTGATGCTGCAAATGACTTCGGGAGACTCAAAAGGCTGGAAATTCTTCTACTGTCTGGTAATAATCTCGGTGGGCTGATACCACAAAGTTTGTTGACCCTCAAGAATTTATCTCGGTTTGCAGCTAATAAGAACAATTTTAATGGTTCAATTCCTACTGGAATTACCAAGCATGTGAAGATTTTGGATTTAAGTTACAACAATCTGAGTGGGACAATACCCTCTGACCTCTTCTCACCCTCAGGGCTGGAACTTGTTAATCTCACCAGCAATCAGCTTGATGGCCAGATTACTGGGAGCTTTTCTCACAGCCTCTACCGCTTGAGACTTGGTAGCAACTTTCTCACTGGGAGCATACCGAACACTATTGGTGATGCCTTGGGCATGGCTTACCTTGAGTTGGATGACAATAAGATGGTTGGAAATATACCTTTGCAACTTGGCAACTGCAAGAACTTGACCCTCTTGAACCTTGCGCATAATAAACTGGAAGGTCCAGTGTCCAGTGAATTTGGTAACCTTGGGAAGCTGCAAGTTCTGAAGCTTCAAGAGAACAATCTCAGTGGATCCATCCCATCTGCATTTTCTAGCCTGATGAACCTGAGCATATTGAATCTTAGTCAGAACTCATTTACTGGAGAGATACCACCAAGACTATTTAATCTATTGTACCTTACCAATGTGAATTTGGAAGGCAACAAGATCAGTGGTAAAATTCCAAGTTTTCCAACCACAGTGACATCATTGATTGAGCTTAACCTCGCAAACAATTCACTGATTGGTACAATACCTTCAATGACAACCAGCCTGAGAACAGCTCTCAATCTTAGCCATAACCAGCTTACTGGGTCTGTTCCTCCATATATGGGTGATTTGACCGATCTAGAAATACTTGATCTTTCATACAATAACCTATCTGGTCAGGTACCTTCCTTACTTACTGGCTTGACAAGCTTGACAGTGTTGGACCTTTCTTATAATCAGCTTTCTGGAGATCTCCCTAGCTTTGGTCCGTTTATATCAGTCATTAGCAGTGGAAATCCTGGTCTGAGGAATGTCACCGAAGACAATAAGGGTGCCTCTAGTAGCACTTGGAGAAATACAGTCATCAGTATCAAAAAAATAAATATAGGCCAACTCATCTTTTTATCTGCTGGCATTTTTGTTGGCACGTTGGTGCTTACAGCTGTTGCTGTCTATTTATGTTCCAAGAGAATTTCTCGTGTGGAAGATGCTGATAAGATCATTAATGGGCAGCTAACCATGAACACCATCCACACCTCTGCAGCTGAGTTCATGAAAGCAAAGCGGGAGGGATGGCGAATCACACCTTTCCAAGCACTGAACTTTGAGGTTGCGGACATATCGCACAGACTAACGGAGGAGAACCTCGTTGGCAGCGGTGGCTCAGGGCATGTGCACCGTGTCACATGCACCAACTGGCACAATGGCAGCACCACTGTGGTAGCTGTGAAGCACATACGAAGTGTTGGGTCACTGGACGAGAAGCTGGAGCGTGAGTTTGAGTCTGAGGCTAGCATCCTATGCAACATCCGGCACAACAACATTGTGAAGCTGCTGTGCTGCCTTTCTGGCACGGAGTCAAAGCTCCTTGTGTATGACTACATGGACAATGGGAGCCTGGACCGATGGCTTCATGGGGACTACGTCCCGCTGGACTGGCCGACAAGGGTCATAGTGGCTGTCGGGGCCGCGCAGGGGCTGTGCTACATGCACCACGAGTGCTCACCACCGATCATTCACCGGGATGTCAAGACAAGCAATATCCTACTGGACTCGGAGTTCCGGGCTAAGGTCGCAGATTTTGGGCTGGCTAAGATGTTGGCGCGGGCAGGGGAACTCAACACGATGTCTGTCATAGCGGGATCATTTGGCTACATGGCTCCTGGTAAGGTTCTTCTTATGGTTTGTTTTAGTGGATTTCACTCTCATTTGTTGAATTCTGTACAGATATTGGGCTAATGGCTACTGTTTAATATCCACAGAGTATGCTTACACGATGAAGGTGAACGAGAAGGTGGATGTCTTCAGCTTTGGTGTCGTGCTCCTGGAGCTCACAACCGGCAAGAAGGCAAATGATGGTGGTGAGCAGGGCTCTCTGGCAGAATGGTCAGGGCACCACCACCGATCAGGGGCGAGCATCCCTAATGCTATGGATGCCGGCATCAGATATGCAGGGTACGCTGATGAGATTGAGACGGTGTTCAGGCTGGGCGTGCAATGCACGGCCAACTCGGCGTCGTCACGTCCAAATATGAAGGACGTGCTGCACATTCTGCTCAAATGCAGTGAGCGGACGCTCCGGAGAAGCAGACTGGAGACTGGAGTGTAAAATGGAGTTTGATGCAGCTCCATTCTTGCTCCCATAGCGAGGCACCTCATAATGTATTTGCATTCACTTTCCTTTCATTTTCGAACCTTTGCATTTTGTTAGATTGGCTTCCGTTGTACAAGAAGGACAAGCTTAAGTTCCCCAACAGTTAAAACAATGATGTGTTTTTGCCCTTTGCTTCCATGAATTGTACCTTGCAAAGCTGAGATTTTTATTGAGATGGTGGATGCGATACAAAAGACCAAAATATGAAACATTTGGGTTCTAGAAACTGAAAGTTTCTTAAACCAAAATAAAGTATAAGTAATGATTGTATCAAGTACTAGTAAACATTTGGATTTCAAGGTTCTATATTTAGATGCTTTTGATTGGAGAGCAAGATAGAAACGAACGGTTACATCCGAAGTTCTAGAGACTGGATGGTTCTACCTTTGTTCAATTAGAAAGATGGAGATGCTATTTATCTTTAACTAGAAGTTTTTTTTTATCTCTAACTAGAAGATATACCACATGTTGCAAGGATTATGAAGAATTTGGAATAAAATTAAGTGGAGATGATGTGGATAGCTTATATTAAGATGTTAGAAGTTTGTTGGATGATATCGGTGTTAGTAAA
Organism: Themeda triandra; assembly: GCA_018135685.1. Lineage (NCBI taxonomy): Eukaryota > Viridiplantae > Streptophyta > Magnoliopsida > Poales > Poaceae > Themeda > Themeda triandra. Next base: position 254,373 of record JAENPR010000584.1, on the reverse strand, counting down.
GATGATGTGGGCAGGATATGATGCAAAAGTCTTGCATATTAAGATATAGACTTGTAGTAGGGATCACATCTATAAGATAGATTTTTTTAGAGAACATCTGTAAGATCGATAGATTTGAGAGAGGTCGTGATTGGTTTTGCGACATTGTCTACTTCTTGTTGGGTCTGACCGTCTGAGAATACGGTTGGGCCATAATGCCATCACCCGAGTTTAAATTGACGATGCTTCCATCTTTTTCTAAGATTTTTTCAGGATTTATGGGCGTTATGGGTTAAGTGGTTCTTGATGCCAGCGATTGGTCGCCGGAGCGGAGATCTTCGTTGCTCCAATCCCCGAGCGAGGAGACAAAGGAAAAAATCAAAGAAAACTATTGTTTCTAACTTTGAGAAGTGAGAACCATCACAGGTGTTTTGAGGAATTTTAAGCCACCGGTCAAAGCTCAAGAGAAGATCACATCATCAGTTACTTAAAAGACGAAGTGAGTATACGAATCCAAATCTCTAGCTTTGGGTCACTCTCACAGGCACAAAGAACAGACTATGCAGTACATGTATTAAAGAGCCAATTCAATTGGCGATCTCTTGCACTAGCCTTGTTTTTGTTTAGCATGGCAGGTTTTTTTTTTTCCGAAAGGACGGCAAAAGCTTTGTCGTAGTTTCTATTAGACGAAGAAAGGAAAAACAAAGGCAAGTGCCCCCACCCAGTTTTTGAAGTGGAAATTGGGCGAAAACCACGTACAATTTGGACGGTACCCTACTCCAAAACCACACCTAGGTACCAAAACAACTCAACTCGCGCCACAAAAGCGCTAACTCGACTCTACTCAGCTCCACGCTTGGTCGGATTGGGACATCGACACAAACCTCTAAACATTAGAACTCGGTCGGATTGGGTCGTCGACACGAGCCTCCACTCTAAACCACTAGGAGCTCCACAGCTGTGTAGCACGCAACTAAACTCGGTCGGATTAGAACATCGACACGAGCCACCACTCCACAAAAGCCGAAAAGAAAACAACTAACACAAAGAAAAAACTATGTCTACTCCACCACAGACACCTACCGTGCAGCAAGACAGCGAGAACGACGAACCCAGCCCTGCCCGAGACACCCCGACCGGACCGCAAGCCACAGCGACGCCTTCAAGAAGGTTACGATGCCGAAACGCCGCCGTCACTCGTCCAAGATAGGACAGGGCTTTCGCCCATGGAATGTGCCGTGGGAGCGATGCCTCAACAAGGGAACGACACTCGCAAGTATCGCCGTCGCCAGGCTTTCGCCCAAAACCCCAAAGCACAAGCGTCGGTGAAGATTTCGGGTCCCGCCAAACACCAAGTCGTCGCTGCCGGACATCTAGAAGAGATCTCACCGAGTTAGACGCGCCGGCCACACAAGCAGCCGCAGCTGCGTCGTCCCCCCGCCTGACCACCTGCCGAACACCAGCCTCCCACCACCATGTACGTCCACCATCCACCCGCCGAAGTCGTAGCCGCCGCCGACCACAGCTGTCGGCCGAGTCCGTCGCAGGTACCGCCACCCCCGAGAGTACCGGGTCTGAAGCAGAGCCCCAGACCAGCACCCCCGAGGATGCCAAGGCCTCCGTCGACAAAGCGACCGCACCACGACGGCAGCCGGAGGCATGGGGGGAGGAGCGGCGAAGACGAAGACCGCCCCCCAACGCTAGCACACCCCTGGCCACCACCATGAGACGGCCACCAAGACGAGGAGGCGAGGGACGAGCAGAGGGGGAGGGAGCCCCTCCGCTGCCCCCCACACCCGAAAGGGCAGAAGCCTCGCGACGCCCTTCCAGCGCTCCCCACCGGAGAGGAGCAACCACCACCGCGCCTGGCCCATACAACAGCACCGCCATGGCACCATAGACCGACCAGGGATCACAGCCGGCCACACCACCACGGCGCCACCGAAGGGCTGCTCCTCCACCGCGAAACACCCCCACCCCACGGGCCGGCGGCGGCCGCGCGGCCAACCCGGCGAAGCCGGGCGGCACCGAGAGAGGGGGAGGAGGGGAGGAGGAAGTGGAGCCGCCGCCGCCGGCCACCACGACCCCCAGCGCCCCACCGCCAGAGCATCCTCACCGCGGGAGGCCGGGACCAGCTACCGGGGTGCCGGTCCGGAAACCACGATGGGACTGCTCCTGCCGTCGCCGCCGCAGCATCCCCTGCCGCCGGCGACCTCCACTCAAGCCGTCGAAGGGGCGAGGGGCGAAGGGGGGGGGCGAAGAATGGCCACCGCCACAGGCAAACCGCCTGGTGCCGCCGGATCCGCGCCACGGGCGCCACCCCAGGCCGAACCGCCGCCGCCGGCCACCGGCAGACGCTGCGCGCATCTCCCCGCCATGGCGCCCCACCGCCCGGCGGAGAGAGGCAAAACCGCCCCGCCGCCGCCGTCCCGGGGAGCCGCGGGCCTCCGGCGCGCCCTCCGGCAGCGGCGAGGGGAGAGAAAGGGGCTGGGGAGGGCCGGTCGCGGCGAGTGGAGAACGCCGCCTGAGTCGCCCGGTCGGGGGGGGCGACGGGGGCCTTGCTACGTCGTCCGGCCACACTTCGCTGATTCCATGGCAGGTTTAAAGCAACTCAAATCTACTGACTTTTTATCATCAGCACTTTAAAGTCCCTGTCGGAACTTTGTTAGGGCTATAGTTTTATTACAAATTGGAAGTTTCTTTTGGAACTATTGAACTACGTTTGGCGAAATTCCTGCTAAATCTTTGCGTTCCGTATAGAGCACAAGCTTACACCTCATAAATGGCATGATAACTCATGTTACTAAATAATGAGACAGATTTGGTATGCAAAACACGAGAATAGAAAACGACTGACCATTCTGCAGACCTGCCTAGTTATCCTCAAATACCATTCTATGTGCAGCCGTGCAGGCCCCATGGTCAAGCCTTTGCTCATGTTTTCCAGCTCCAACGGCTTTGGGCCGTGCCAGTCAGTCAATGTGGATCCCACCTAAACCCTTGGAAGGGGGCACTTGATAAACATCAGAATACACTTCACAGTAGCCTTGGGTGATCACACTTCCTGACAAAACCCAAGGAAGCCATAGGCAATCATTCCCAGAACTCAAAATCCTAGAGGGAGGAAAAATATCATGTTTTTCCCCCCGTTTTACTCACATTGGTGAAGAATAGCTGGTACTAAGGAAGAGGGAAAGAGATCAAGCAGTTAATCAAGTGGGTTGCCAAGAGTTGGGGGATGGCCATGGTGTATATGAGGTATGGTCTCTGTGCTAACCATGGCTTCTTCTTCCTTTGGATGCTGCTGCCATTCCTGTTCTCCTTTCTTGATGTGCCACTGGTCGCCGCCGCCACTGCCAGACAACCCTTTCCAATAAACACAACACAAGGAGATATCATCCGGGATATTGAGTCTGGTGAACTCTGAATCATCCAACACCAGGTGGAACACTGATGACCAGAATCCATGCAACTGGGAAGGAATCAGTTGCACAAATTCCAGTTCTTTCTCGGCTATCACTAGCATCATCTTTTCCAACTATGGCCTATTCAACTCCTCCACCTTTGCCCCCCTTTGCCGTCTTGACACTTTGCGGAATCTTGATCTTTCCGGAAATTCATTCACAAATTTGTCTGCCCAGTTCTTCGCCTCTTCTTCTTGCTCCATGAAGGAAGGGTTGCAGTCACTTAATTTAAGCTCCAATCGGTTGGATAATTCTCTCAGTGATTTATCCGGCTTCCCCCAGCTAGAAGTTCTTGATTTGTCTTACAATTCATTTGCCAGTAGAAGTCTGAGTGCAGACTTGGGTTCTTTTCCCAAATTAAGGAGCTTCAACGCTAGTACCAATCAATTGAATGGTGAGGTTCCTACCAGTATGGTGGGCTCTTTGGTGGAGTTGGTATTGTCTGGTAATCAGCTGAGTGGTTCAATTCCTTTCGGCTTGTTTAAATATGACCTTACTTTGCTAGATCTCAGCCAGAATAATCTAAATGGTAATATCCCAGATAACTTCAATAATCTCTCCAAGCTCGAAACTTTGCTCCTTTCAGGCAATCAATTGATTGGGGAAATACCAGCGAGTCTGTCTTATGTGACATCACTGTCTAGGTTTGCAGCCAAACAGAACAATTTGACAGGTTCAATCCCCAGCTGGATTACCAAGCATGTAAGGATGTTGGATCTGAGTTACAACAATCTGAGTGGGGCGATCCCCTTTGATTTACTCTCGCATCAAGGGTTGCATACTGTTGATCTTACCAGCAATATGCTTAATGGAGCAATTCCCCACAATTTATCTCAAGAGTTCTTTTACAATGATTGGGATTGCCTCCTATTGCCTCTCATTGCCTCCACAAAATGCTAATTATGTTTTTAAAGGGTAATTTAGTCTTTGCATACACTGAATCTAACCCCCACCCTTCCCTAAAAAAAATATAACCCCCACCGTGTCTTCTCCAGTCCGGCCCTCGATCCCCACCCCGAGAACGCTCGGATCGGCCACATCGCAATCCCGCCGCCGCCACTATCAGTTTGAGCTCGATATGAACCATGGATCTAGCTAGCGAATGAACACTCGCTGCCACTATCAGCTTGGCATTACTAATTTGCTGTCTTCAAATGTTACTGCTATTTTCTAAAAAAAATGTTAGTGCTATATAAGGCTATTCTGGGCCTTTCGTGGTGACTGGCAGAGGCGAAGCTAGAGCAAGTTGGCACGTTATATACATGCTTCTCTTTTGAAATTTCCTGCAGTGCTGTAGACACATTATCCCAAGTTCAAATAAAATTTGAATTTCTAGACAAGGATATCAAACGAGCATTGCGAAAATTTTTCAGATGTGTTACCGAGAAACTTTTACTAGTTTCAAACCCAAAGAAATGGCGGCCGCTCGATTTGGAAGGTTGCTCCTCGCCGCTGCAAATTGAAAGGCAAATCACAACTGGAGCATGGTCATCATACCCGCATAAGAAGATCCCCGGTTAAATGATTTGTTGATCAACTACTCTCTTCCACTATTAAATGTTGGCCTTATTTGGATACCCTAGAAGACGTCTTTTCTTTTTTTTTAAAAAAAAAACAATAAAACATAAACTATAGTAATTGAATCATAATACCTAACTATAGTATTTAAAATATAATTTTTGCATTTATGAAGTTACCATTTTACCCTTGATTAAAAAAGTGCAATTACCCCTCCTATATTTAGAATTGCCTCCCACTCAGTTTTCGGAGGCGATGGGGGGCAATTTAGCACCTATGGCCCACCCGTCATAGACGTCAATCGCCTCCCATTGCCTCTCCCCCATTGCCTCCCATCGCCTTCAGCCTTTCTGGCCGTTGGATCAATCGCTATGAGCCGTCGAAATTCCCCACAATCATTGTAAAAAATCTCTTTATCTCAAAGTCTCTACCGGTTGAGGCTTGGTGGAAACCAGCTTGTTGAGAACATCCCAGATTCAATTTGTGGTACCATGGGTATGGCTTATCTCGAGTTGGAAAGTAATCAGTTGACAGGAAATATACCTTCAGAACTTGGCAAATGCAAGATCTTGTCACTGTTGAATTTAGCATCAAATAGGTTGCAGGGTCCAGTGCCTGATTCTATAAGTAAGCTTGATACACTGTTAGTTCTGAAGCTTCAAAATAACAGGCTCAGTGGGCCTATTCCACCTACATTTTCCGACTTGAAAAGCCTAAGCACATTGAATCTTAATCAGAATTCATTCAGTGGAGAGATACCAAGCGGGATTTTCGAGCTGCCAAAGCTTTCAAACTTGTATTTGCAGGAGAACAAGATCAGTGGTCATATTCCGATCTCAATCAGTTCATCACAGAATCTAATTGAACTCAATCTGGGGTTTAATTTTCTGAATGGTGCCATCCCAACCATGCCAACCTCTGTGAGCACAGCTCTTCTTAATCTTAGTCATAACCTTCTTGCTGGACCTATTCCTTCAAACATCAACTCTTTAGGTGAATTAGAGATTCTTGATCTTTCACACAACAACCTGTCTGGTGATGTGCCATCTTCGCTAGGGAGCCTGCAAAGTTTGACACTGCTGGATCTTTCTTGCAATGATCTTTCTGGGTCTGTTCCTAGATTCCGCCAAAATCAAAATGTGGATATTGATATTGTTGGGAATCCTGATCTTGTAAATGGTACATGAAACAATAATGACACTCCTGCTGGTAAGGGAAAAAGGCACAATATTGTTATCATCATCTTCAGTATTAATGGCGCTCTTTTTGGATTATATGCTCTTGGTGTTACTGTTATGATCTTGTCAAAGAGAATATATCATGTTGAAGACGGAAGGATGCCTTCTGGGGAGGGTGTTGCTCAAATCATTAATGGCAGCTTCATGAATATGATCAGCTCTGACAACACTGCCATTGAGTACATGAAAGGAAAGCGGGATGACTGGCGAATCACTCCTTTCCAAACTCTGAACTTCGAGCTTGCTGACATAGCTCAGGGATTAACAGAGGAGAACCTTGTTGGCAGTGGTGGCTCAGGGCATGTGTACCGCGTTGCATACACTAATCAGTGCAATAGCAGAACCGGGGTGGTGCGTAGGTGGTAGCTGTGAAGCAAATACTAAGCTTTGGGTCCCTGGACAAGAAGCTGAAGCGTGAGTTTGAATCTGAGGCTCGCATCCTATGCAACATCCGGCACAACAACATTGTCAGGCTGATGTGCTGCCTCTCTGGCACTGAGTGCAAGCTCCTCGTGTATGATTACATGGACAATGGCAGCCTGGACAGATGGCTCCATGGCGACTACGTCCTCCGTGCACAGCACCCTATGGCGAAGGTGCGGCCTGTGCAGCGTGTGCCGTTGGACTGGCCGACGAGAGTCATGGTGGCTGTCGGGGCTGCGCAGGGCTTGTGCTACATGCACCACGAGTGCTCACCGCCTATCATTCACCGGGATGTCAAGACGAGCAATATCCTACTGGACTCGGAGTTCCAGGCTAAGGTCGCGGACTTTGGGGTGGCGAAGATGTTGGCACGGGCAGGGGAACCCAACACGATGTCTGCCGTAGCGGGATCATTTGGCTACATTGCTCCCGGTAAGGATCATCTTTTGGTTTGTTTTAGTGAATTTCACTCTCATTTTGTTGAATTCTGCACAGTAATTGGGCTAGTGGCTACTGTTTAATATCCACAGAGTATGCTTACACGATGAAGGTGAACGAGAAGGTGGATGTCTTCAGCTTTGGTGTGGTGCTCTTGGAGCTCACAACCGGCAAGAAGGCCAACAATGTTGGTGAGCAGGGTTCTCTGGCAGAATGGGCAGGGCACCACTACCGATCAGAGGCGAGCATCTCTAATGCTACGGACGTCTGCATTAGATTTGCAGGGTACACTGATGAGATTGAGATGGTGTTCAGGCTAGGTGTGGAATGCACGACCAAGTCGCCATCGTCACGTCCAGCTATGAAGGACGCGCTGCAGATTTTGCTCAAATGCAGTGAGCAGACGCTCCGGAAAAGCAGACTGGAGTGTAGTTAGATTAGATGCAGCTCCATTCTTGCTCCCATAGCTAGCCACCTCTTTATATATTTGCATTCACTTTCCTCTTATTTTGAACCTTTGCATTTTGTTATCAATTTGCTTTGGAGAAAAAAATCTTCATAGATTGACTTCGGTTGTACAAGAAGTGCCCCAAGGTTAAGTTCCCTATAACAATTAAAACAATCATGTGTTTTTGCCCTTTGTGCTTCCATGAATTGAACCTGGCAAAGCTGAGATATTTATTGAGATGGAGGGTGCAAAACAAAACACCAGACTGAAACATTTGGATTTCTAGGTTCTATAGAAGCTGAAAGTTTCTTAAACCAAAATGCAGTGTATCAAGTATGGTACTAAACGAGCAAGTTCACTGTCACGCGACTGACAGTGGACTTGACGGACTGTGACTCTGGCCGACACTACTGGTTTGGGATGCAAATTGAAGTTTGGTTTGAAACAAAGTGTTTTTATATGCGCATTGCTAAGCTGTTGTTTGCTTTTTTATCATAAAATTCATTTACATGTGTATGGGTGGTGCAATTAGCATCAATAAAAACAAGAGGATCCAAATCTAAATATGGTTTGTGCGTACTAAAAGGTTATGTTTGGGAACAGCGACGAAGCCAGGATTGATGGCAGGGGGGGCTGGTTCCTCTTCTTCTTCCTCCCGCCCTGCCTTCCCTTCTTCTTCCTCCTCAAATTTGTAGGTGGGGCTAAGGTAGGGCGCTGTGGAAATCCATGGCGTAGGGGGGGCTGGAGCACGGGTTGCCCCCCCGCTGGCTTCGTCGCTGTTTGGGAAGACTTCTTCTTAACATATCTCTATCTTTTAGAGCAACTTCAATAGACTTTATATATTCCTCTGTTGATAGGAATAATGATTTTGATTAAAAAACACACTCCATGAGTTTGCTCTCTAGAGTGTGCATTAGAGGGCAAAAAGATACATACATCGGTTTATATTCGAATGACTCTATAAGTAAAAGTTTAATGAGTAAGTACAAATAGTCTCTTAAAGGTGCTCTTACTCTAGAAAATCTTGTTCAGAAATGTTTTTCTCCCTCTTTACAAATTGATACGAGAGTATTCCACCATGTGCTCCGGATTTACTTAGGTAGTCCCGCGAACAAATTCAACATGTGGAGACAGATGTTTGTTGCCACTCTTGTTGTATGGTTTTGAAGCTAATTTCCAAGTCAAAAATTACTGAACTGCTAGTACTAGTTTTTTTTTAAGCCATCTGGCGCTCTTTATTGATCAGCAAACATAGTTACATCATTCACCAGGTGTTCTAGAATATTTCTAGGGGGATCATCGTCCCAAATACAAGAAATCTTTGAATTTAAAGCAAGCCTAGCTAATTCATCAGCTACTTTGTTGAACTCCCTGTTACAATATTCTATAGAAATTGAGTCGAATTGTTGCCAAATTTCGCTGCATTCATCATAGACTGGAGCACTCGCTGTTGCCAACACTCCTCCAAGCTTCATTGTGTCCACTACCTCTGCACAATCCGCTTGGATGACCAGCTGGCTACATCCCAGGTGTTGTGCAAGCTTCATACCATCTCTGAGTGCCATCGCCTCGGCCATTGGAGCATCAAGTATATGTTCATAGAATTGATCTGCCCCGGCTATGAACTGACCAGATGCATCCCTGACAACCGCCCCCGAGCTTCCTGTACTTCTCTCATAATTGTAACAAGCATCAACATTTAACATCAGGAAATCTTCAGGTGGTTTTTTCCATCCCACTCTTTGTTTGGCCCCCTTCCTTTCTGCCTTCATATAATTTGTTGTGAGTGTTGCTATCGAGATGGCTGATCTTGTCGGATTTGGAACAGTATCTCCATGAACCATCTTCCTCCTTTCCCACCAGAGATACCAACCCCCAGTCAATATCAATTCTGCAAGACCTACTTGGTTCAAGAACGGCTAGTACTACTTTGTTTGTCATTTTCCTACTTCTAAAAGACTCATTAAAGCTTTTGCCCTTCTTAAAAAAAAGGAAAAAAAAACTTAAGCGACGGTGGGCCCGGCGGGCTGGCCACTTGATCCCAGCGATTGGTACGGTCGCCGGAGCGGAGATCCTCCCGGCTCCGGTCAGTCCTCTCTCAGAGTCGGAGGTCACGGTGTCTGGCGGCACCGCAAGGGGCTAACGAGATGGGTAGAGAAGCATCACGGCCGGGTTCCGCCGCCCACCCGCTCAGCCCAGTTCCTGGGCGCCGGCGGCGGCGCCTGCCCGAAGCGCTGTAGATCCGGCGGATCGATTCCCATTCCGGCTGCGGGTAAATCAGTCGCCGCGCTCGCGGTCCCGGCGGCGCCGCTGCCTGGCCCCGTTCCCGTCCAAGCATACTAGATGTTCTGGACTTCTGGGAGCGAGCCAGACCGGGAAGGTGAAGTGAAGTCCCCTCCGCCGTGTCTGCCACGGTGCCGGGTGCCGTGCGGTGCGCGCTCGCCGTCGCTACCTCTGCCTCCACCGTCAGGTAAGAAAATGACAATCCCAGCTTTTGATCAGCAAACAGGTTCTGGTGGTTGGGGTTGTATCATGCGTGATTCCGATGGTGACATGATTACTGCACGAAGAGGAAAACTTGATGCTCTCCTGGAACTAATGCAGGGCGAAATCATTGCCTGCATCCAAGGCGTGCAAGCTGCAGCTGAAGCGGGCATGGGACAGGTGATCCTAGAAACTGATGCAGCTTCTGTAGTGCAAGCAGTATATTCCAGTGCGTATGATCTGAGTCCAATGGCTCACCTAGTGTCAGAGTTGAGAAGCTTGTTATCTCTGAATTTCATCTCGTGGCATGTTCAACATCGTCCTCGGGGAGGCAATAAGGCTGCACACATGTTAGCTGCTATGGGTAGTTTATGTTCTGTGGATGATGACCATATTTTGGTCTCTATTCCTTCTTGTATTCAACGTGTAATTGCTGACGATTCGGCACAGTATGCGTAATGTAAATTTATATTTCCCCCAAAAAAAAAATTATCCTACGTGTATACAATTCATTGCATATATCTGAAATGTTTGATGTAGCTTAAGTCTTTGTCAGTAGTCTGTCAAACAGGAATAGATGTGCCGTACCTTACTCGTTAGTCCAATCAGTCAATGCTGACCCCGACCCGAGTGAGGGGACAAAGGAAAATATCAAGAAAATTGTTGTTTCTAACTTTGACTGAGAAGTGAGAACTGAGAACCATCACATGTATTTTGAGGAATTTTAAACCACTGCCTGATGTAAGATGTAACTAAATTAATAGTGAAAGCTCAAGAGAAGATGAGGTAAGTATAAGAATCAGACTATTCAGTACAAGAAACAGACTAGTATACATACACTAAAGAGAAATTCAGTACATACATTAAAGAGCCAATTCAGATGGCGACCTCATGCACTAATCTTGTTTTTGTTTAGCATGGTAAGTTTAAAGCCACTCTCTAAACCTTCAAAGCTGCTGGCGTTTATCATCAGAACCTTAGAGCCACTGGTGGAGCACTGGAGCTTAGTTAGGGATATCATTTTAGCAGAATTTGGAAGTTTCACATGCAAATATTTCAGAAAAATTCAGATAAATCTTTGCACTCCGTATAGAGCACAAATTTACACCATGTTTTATTCAGATAACGGTGAGATAAATCACACAACTAAAGAATGAGACAGCTTTGGCTTGCAAAACACGGGAATATAAAATGACGGACCATTCTGCAAACCTGCCAAGTTCTCCTCAAATACCATCCTTTGCAGGCCCCATGATCCAGCCTTTGCTCATGTTTTTCAGCTCCAACAGCTTTGGTTCTCCATCATACGAGTAAACGGTGTTGGACCCCAGTCAGTCAATGTCTATCCAACCTAAACCCCTGGGAAGGGGCACTGGAAAAACATCAACAAAATTATAAATATTCACTTCACAGTAGCCTTGGGTGTTTCTGAATGACATTTCCCCAACAAAACCCAAGGAAGCCATGCGTGAGCACTTCCAGAACTCAATCCTGGTGAAGATCAGCTGGTATTATTTGAGCTGGTGGAAGCCTGCTGGGATTGAGGTGGAGGGAAAGCGGCGAGGCAGTTAATCAAGTGGGAGGCCAAGAATTGGGGGATGACCATGGTGCAGAGGAGGTATGGTCCCTGTGCCAGCCATGACTTTTTCCTCCGACGGCTGCTTCTGTCATTCATGTTCTTGTTCTCCTTTCTTGATGTGCCGCTGGCCGCCGCCGCCGCCACACAATCGCCTCCACTAAACCAGACACAAAAGGCCATCATGAATGAATTTGCGCGTCTGGTGAACCAGACACAAACCAGGTGGAACACTGCAGAGAATCCATGCAACTGGCAAGGAATCGATTGCACAAATTCCAGTTCTTTCTCGGCCGTCACTAACATCAGCTTGTCAAGCTATGGCCTATCCGACTCCTCCATCTTTGTCCCCCTTTGCAGCCTTGACACCTTGCTGTCCCTTGACCTCTCCCGAAATTCGTTCACAAATTTATCCCCCCAGTTCTTCGCCAATTCCTCATGCTTGATGAAACGAGGGTTGCGGTCACTTAATCTGAGCACTAATCACTTGGCTAATTCGCTCAGTGATTTATCCGGCTTCCCCCAGCTAGAAGTTCTTGATTTGTCTTACAATTTATTTGCCAGTAGAAATCTGAGTGCAGACTTGGGTTCTTTTCCCAAATTAAGGAGCTTCCATGTTAGTACCAATAAGTTGACTGGTGAGGTTCCTACCAGTATGGTCGGCTCTTTGGTGGAGTTGGTATTGTCTGGTAATCAACTGAGTGGTGAAATTTCTCTGGGTTTGTTTAAATATGAAAATCTTACTCTGTTAGATCTCAGTCAGAATAGTCTCACTGGTATTATCCCAGATAAGTTCATGAATCTCTCCAAGCTCGAGACTTTGCTCCTTTCTGGCAATGGATTGATTGGGGAAATACCACCGAGTCTGTCTAATGTCACAACACTGTCTAGGTTTGCAGCCAACCAGAACAGTTTGACTGATCCAGTTGCCAGCTGGATTACCAAGCATGTAAGGATGTTGGATCTGAGTTACAACAAACTGAATGGGATGATCCCCCCAGATTTCCTCTCGCATCAGGGGTTGCAGAGTGTTGATCTTACTGACAACATGCTTACCGGGGCTATTCCCCACAATTTATCTCAAAGCCTCTACCGACTGAGGCTTGGTGGGAACCAGCTTGGTGAGAACATCCCAGAGTCAGTTTGTGATACCATGGGTTTGACTTATCTTGAGTTGGATGATAACCAATTGACAGGAAGTATACCTTCAGAGATTAGCAAATGCAAGAACTTGTCCCTGTTGAATCTGGCATCAAATCGTTTGCAGGGTGTAGTGCCCAATTTTTTGGCGAACTTGGCAAACTAGTAGTTCTGAAGCTTCAAAATAACAGGCTCAGTGGGCCTATTCCACCTACACTTTCTGATTTAAAAAGCCTAAGCACATTGAATCTTAGTCAGAATTCATTCAGTGGAGACATACCAAGCGGAATTTTCGAGCTGCCAAAGCTTTCAAACTTATACTTGCAGGAGAACAGGATCAGTGGTTATATTCCGATCTCAATCAGTTCATCACAGAATCTAATTGAACTCAATCTGGGGTTTAATATTCTGAATGGTACCATCCCAAACATGCCAATCTCTCAGAGCACAGCTCTTCTTAATCTTAGTCATAACTTTCTTACTGGGCCTATTCCTTCAAACATCAACTCTTTAAGTGAATTAGAGATTCTTGATCTTTCACACAACAACCTGTCTGGTGAGGTGCCATCTTCACTAGGGTTCCTGCAAAGCCTGACACTGCTGGAACTTTCTTATAATGATCTTTCTGGGTCTATTCCTAGATTCCGTCAAAATGTGGATATTGATATTGCCGGGAATCCAGGTCTTGTAACTGGCACAGGAAACAATAATGACACTCCTACTACTGGTAAGGGAAAAAGGCACAATATTGTCATCATCATCTTCGCTATTGCCGGTGCTCTTGTTGGATTATGTGTGCTTGCTGTTATTATTGTGATGTCATTGTCAAAGAGAATGTATCGTGTTGAAGATGGAAGGATACCTACTGGGGAGGGTGTTGCTCAAATCATTAATGGCAGCTTCATAACTATGAACAGAATTGGCACCATCGCAATTGAGTACATGAAAGAAAAGCAGGATGACTGGCGAATCACACCTTTCCAAGCTCTGAACTTCGAGGTTGCTGACATACCTCGGGGGCTAACAGAGGTGAACCTCGTTGGTAGTGGTGGCTCAGGCCATGTGTACCGCGTCACATACGCCAACAGGTACAATAGCAGCACTGGGGTGGTGGCCGTGAAGCAAATACGAAGCTTTGGGTCCCTGGATGAGAATCTGGAGCGTGAGTTTGAATCCGAGGCTCGCATCCTTTGCAACATCCGGCACAACAACATTGTCAGGCTGCTGTGCTGCCTCTCTAGTGAAGATTCCAAGCTCCTTGTGTATGACTACATGGACAACGGCAGCCTGGACAAATGGCTCCATGGTGACTACATCCTCCGTGCAGGGAATTCTTTGGCGATGGCACGGTCTGTGCAGCGTGTGCCGTTGGACTGGCCAACAAGGCTCTTAGTGGCTGTTGGGGCTGCGCAGGGCCTGTGCTACATGCACCACGAGTGCTCACCACCCATTGTTCACCGAGATGTCAAGACGAGCAATATCCTACTGGACTCAGAGTTCCGGGCTAAGATTGCAGACTTTGGGGTGGCTAGAATGTTAGTTAGGGAAGGGGAGCCCAACACAATGTCTGCAGTGGCTGGATCATTTGGCTACATGGCTCCTGGTAAGGTTTTGCATTTTCTTTTCTTTTTTTGTTATTTCAACAGATTTCACTCTCATTTTGCCCCCATCTATAGAGTAACTGGAGTAGTAGCTGCTGTCCATATCACAAGTTCTAGTATTGCTGGACCTTATGCTATACATATATTTTCATGTTTGTTTGCAGAGTATGCTTACACTAGGAAGGTGAATGAGAAGGTGGATGTATATAGCTTTGGGGTCGTGCTCTTGGAGCTCACAACAGGCAAGAAGGCTAAGGATGGCGGCGAGCTTGGTTCTCTGGCAGAATGGGCTCGCCACCATTACCAGTCAGGCGCGAGCATCCTTGACGTCATAGACAAAAGCATCAGATATGCAGGGTATCCTAACGAGATTGAGACCGTGTTCAGGCTAGGCGTCGAATGCACTGGCATCTTGCCATCGCCACGGCCAACTATGAAGGTCGTACTGCAGATTTTGCTCAAGTGCAGTGAGCGGACGCTCCGGAAAAGCAGAATGGAGTGTAGCATGGAGTTCGAAGCACCTCCATTCTTGCTGCCATAGCTAGGCAGCTCTTTATGTATTTGCGTTCACTTCCCTTTCATTTCAAACCTGTCCTGTTTCAAACCTTTGCATTTTGTTGCTAATTTGCTTTGGAGCAAAGTCTCCATAGATTGGCTTGCACTGTACAAGAAGCCCCAAGCTTAAGTTCCCTATAACAATTAAAACAATCATGTGTTTTTGCCCTTTGTGCTTCCATGAATTGCACCTGGCAAAGCTGAGATTTTTATTGAGATGGTGGGCGTGAAACAAAACACCAGACTGAAACATTTGAATTTCTAGGTTCTATAGAAGCTGAAAGTTTCTTAAACCAAAATGCACTGTATTAAGTATAGTACTAAGCAAACTAGTTCACTGTCACGCGACTGACAGTGGACTTGGCGGACTGTGGCTCTGACCGACACGACTGGTTTGGGATGCATTTGGTTGGACAGCAAGATACAATGGAACGGTTACATCCCATGTTGTAGGGATTGTTTGGTTCTATCTTAATGTTTAAGTCTTGATGTTTAGTTAAGGATAAGTGGTTCTTTTTTTTTTTGAGAAACATTTTTGGTTGGAGTGTGTGATTGGTTTGGTCCACACCGGCACTGTTTATCTCTTGATGGACCTAAGAATATAGTTGGACCACACTGTAGTATGTCTCAACTATATTCTTAGGTCCAAACTAGTCTGATCATATCCATTTTAGTTTCTGCTAAAAAAGAAACATTTCAGTTGCAGAGTAACTAGTATCTCTATTCTAAAAAAAAGAAAACACTCTCTGTCTAGTATCTCTACGGGCTTGTTTAGGTCCGAATTTCTCCCCAAATTCCACTACGCAAAAAAGATTCCCCGTCACATCAAATGTTTGGGCGCATTTACGTAGAGTACTAAATATAGATGAAATCAAAAACTAATTGCACAATTTTATTGTACTTTGTGAGACGAATATTTTGAGTCTAATTAATCAATATTTGGATAATATTTCACAAATACAAACAAAATTGCTACAGTGCGCTACAGTGTGTGAACACCCGAATTTGGGGATCTAAACAAGGCCTACATCTCTGTATATATATTAGTGGTGACTACTTGTACCCGCTTTGTTTATTCGTAATTCTTTTGTCACCCATGTGCTTCCACCAAAACAAAAGTAGCTGCAGCACTATGTCCAACCATAACATATCCGACTCCTCCATCTTTGTCCCCCTTTGCCGTCTTGACTCCTTGCTGACCCTTGACCTGTCCAGAAATTCCTTCACAGATTTGTCCGCCCAGTTCTTCACCAATTCTTCTTGCTCCATGAAACAAAGGTTGCGGTCGCTTAATCTGAGCACTAATCACTTGTCTAATTCGCTCAGTGATTTATCCGGCTTCCCCCAGCTAGAAGTTCTTGATTTGTCTTACAATTCATTTGCCAGTAGAAATCTGAGTGCAGACTTGGGTTCTTTTCCCAAATTAAAGAGTTTCAACGTTAGTACCAATAATTTTAATGGTGATGTTCCTACCAGTATGGTTAGCTCTTTGGTGGAGTTGGTATTGTCTAGTAATCAACTGAGTGGTCCAATTCCTCTGGGTTTGTTTACATATGAAAATCTTACTCTGCTAGATCTCAGCCAGAATGCTCTGACTGGTGTTGTCCCTGATAAGTTCATGAGTCTCTCCAAGCTCGAGACTTTGCTCCTTTCAGGCAATGAACTGACTGGGGAAATACCAGGGAGTCTGTCGATGTGACAACGCTGTCTAGGTTTGCAGCCAACCAGAACAGTTTGTCTGGACCAGTCGCCAGCTGGGTTACCATGCATGTAAAGATGTTGGATCTGAGTTACAACAATCTGAGTGGGACGATCCCCTCAGATTTCTTCTCGTATCAGGGGTTGCAGAGTGTTGATCTTACCGGCAACATGCTTAACGGAGCTATTCCTGGCACCTTGTCTCAAAGCCTCTACCGCTTGAGGCTTGGTGGAAACCAGCTTGGTGAGACTATTGCGGGGTCAATTTGTGATACCATGGGCTTGACTTATCTTGAGTTGGATGATAATCAGTTGACAGGAATTATACCTTCAGAGCTCAGCAATTGCAAGAGCTTGTCACTGTTGAATCTGGCATCAAATCGTTTGCAGGGTGTAGTGCCCAGTGCTATTGGTGAACTTGGCAAACTGGTAGTTCTGAAGCTTCAAAAGAACAACCTCAGTGGAGCAATACCAAGTACATCTTCCGATTTCAAAAGCCTAAACACATTGAATCTTAGTCAGAATTCATTCAGTGGAGACATACCAAGCGGAATTTTTGAACTGCCAAGGCTTTCAAACTTGTATTTGCAGGGGAACAAGTTTAGCGGTGCTATTCCAATCTCAATCAGTTCATCAAAGTATCTAATTTTTTTCGCGAGCAGGCATTACACCTGTATTTCATTAAGAGGGGTGAAACAAGCCCGGAGGCTACAAGCAGGATGAAGGCGAGTGGCCTGTCATCTAAGAGAGACCTAGACTACTGGATACACCAAGAGAGTTTATTACACGTTAACTGAATGTTGCGACCAAAGAGAGACTAACGGTGCTAGGCTCAGAAACCCCGCCTCCAACCAAACAACCGCCTCTCGCTGAACCTCTAAGGCAATGTGCAACACAGCCGACACTCGCCTGTTGAAGACCCTCGCATTACGCTCTTTCCAGATAGTCCACGACGTCAAAGCCCAGAGCGTGTCAAACTGCGACCTATCATCGGGCACCAGTCTCCGTCGCTGGAGCAGCCACCAAGAGGCAAGGCAGTCTCCATTGGCCGGTCGCTGCAGCTGGAAGCCAGTGGGTCTAAGAAGTAGAGCCCAGACTTCCCTGGCAAGCACACAATCAGCAAGCAGATGCACGACCGTCTCCGGCTCTTGTCCGCACAAGTTGCAAGCATCATCATCCTGAAGCCCATGCCGCTTCCTTCTCTCGGCAGTCCAGATACGACGATGGAAAGCCAACCAAAGAAAGAATTTCACCTTTGGCGGCGCCTTTGTCTTCCACAACTCCCTTGCCCCAAGCAACGACGTCGAACCGGCGAAGAACGCTCGGTACGTGGACGAGGCGCGGTACGAACCGTCGGATGACCAGCGCCAAACAAAGCGATCAGCGGTGAGCGGGTCAAGGACTACATCTGCCAGGATGCCCCAGACCCTGAGGTATTGTAGAAGCACCTGCACAGTGGGAGCCCCGACGATCTCCCGAGCCCACCGGTACTATTGGAGACCCTCTTTCAGTGTCAATTTTCGCCCCCTAGACGAGACAGCCTGAAAAAGTTGCGGGAAGGCCTTGTGCAGCGGTCCATGGTCACACCAGTGGTCATACCAGAGACGAGCAGATTGCCCGTCGCCCACCACGACTGTCATGCTTGCGCAGGCGAAATCAGTCAGCGCCTTCTCTTCCTTGGCCGGCAGAGCGCGCCATGCCCGGTCCGACGTGGTCCTGCTGAGCCAAATCCATCGAAGCCGAAGGGCAAAGCCAAAGAACCGCAGATCGACGATGCCAAGCCCGCCCAGGCTGGTTGGACGACACACCGTAGGCCAAGCCACACGACACCTACCACCTGTCGTGGTCTCTGAACCGGACCACAGGAAAGCACGACGTCGCTTGTCTAGTTGCTTGATGGCCCAAGAAGATAAGCAGCATGCGATGCTTATGTTAACAGGGATAGCCGACAAGGTAACCTTGGTGAGTGTGGCCCTGCCGGCATTGGTAAGCAAGCCTGCTTTCCATGTCGGAATTCTGGCCGCGACGGCATCAACTAGAGCAAGCTCCTCCGTTCGGCGCAGGCGTCGAAGGGCCAGCGGAATCCCAAGGTACCTGCATGGGAACGGTTGAACCACGCACGGGAACACCTCCTGAACGACCCCAATGAACTCCTCGGTGCAGCGAATGGGAGTAGCCACACATTTGTCAATGTTGGAGACGAGCCCCGTCGCGCCGGCGAACAAGGCAAGGATCCGCCTAAGGCAGTCCAGGTCCTCAGCTTTCGGAGCTAGAAGAACGACAAGATCATCGGCGTACAGTGACGCACGGTGAAGGATCGACCGGCCTGGTAGCGGCGTGAAGGCACGCCTGCTGTCTGCTTCCCGGATGAGAGCATTGAGCGGTTCCATGGCTATGACAAATAACATTGGCGACAGGGGGTCACCTTGCCGTAAGCCCCTTGCGTGCATGATCCTCCTGCCAGGCCGGCCGTTGAGCAGCACCTTGGTGTTTGCCGTGAGAGCAGGATAGAGATCCAGTTGGTCCAACGCCTTGGGAAGCCAATGTGTTCCAAGACCCGCAGGAGGTACGGCCATGCGACGGAATCAAAAGCTTTCGCTATATCAACCTTAACAAGCACCGAAGGGCATCTCCTGTTATGCAGCCACCGACATGCCAACTGAACTGCTCTAAAGTTGTCATGTATGGAGCGACCTTTGACGAAGGCGCTCTGATTTGGCGCCACAATCTGTCCCAGTCTTGGCGCCAAGCGCCGAGCCAAGCATTTCGCGAAGAGCTTGCTGAAACTATGGATCAGGCTAATGGGCCTGAAGTCCTTCAGAACGGTAGGCGCACTTGTCTTTCTGAGCAAAACCATGAGGGCACCGTTGATATGATGAAAGCTTCTTGCGTCCAGCGACCAGAGAGCGTTGAAGGCATTAAGGACATCATGCTTGATCACGTGCCATGATGCCTTGTAGAATGCCACGCTGAAACCATCAGGACCCGGAGCACGGTCACTGGGCAGTTCTCTGATTGTTTCCCATACCTCCGCCTCGCTGAAGCAATCCTCGATGTCAGAGAGATCGAGCTGCGGGAGTAGACCATCCAGTACCAAATCGTGGGATCTGGAGAAGGGGGTCCCGATGATTCCATTGTAATACTCATAGATGAGCTCCTGTTTGTCCTCCTCGGCCGACAGCCAACGACCACCATGGTTGAAACCAGCGATGTAGTTTTTACGACTTCGGTGGCAGGCTTGCAAGTGAAAGAATTTCGTATTAGCATCACCCTCCTCCAGAAACCTGATACGCGACCGATGTCTAGCCATCGTTCTGGCCAGAGAGGCCAGGCCCAAGCTCTTTTGCTTCAGATCATTTCGCAAAGTGCGTTCACCTTCCGTGAGGGTCCTGATCTCCTGGGCAGCGTCGAGCTGTGCGACTATTTCCCTTGTGTCAAACAGCTGCGTCCGGACACAGCCAATCGACTTGGCACTCCAGCTGCGTAGCGCTCGGGCCGTGTTCCGAAGCTTAAAATCAAGCACTCGACAGGCATCAGCGTTGGACAAAGTGGAGTTCCAGGCAGTTTGCACAGTATCCTCGTATCCTTCGAGTTTAGTCCAGAACGGCTCCAAACGGAAGCGCGGCACCGCCCAAGCATCAGTCGACAGTTTTAGGAGTAGCGGTGCATGGTCCGAACAATCAGAAGATAGCGACCGGAGATGGTGGCTCGAGAAAAGTTCAAGCCACTGCACGTTCCCAAACGCCCGATCGATGCGCTCAAACGTGGGGTTACGTCGCTCATTGCTCCACGTATACAAACGACCATTCAAGTGCAGCTCCTCTACACGTATAGCATCAAGCACACGACGGAAGCGACGCATTAGGCGCAGATTGAGCCTGTCATTGTTCTTATCTGACGCCAAGTAAATGAGGTTGAAATCACCGCAGATAAGAAGCGGTCCGGGAGCAGCGTCGGCAATGGCACGCAACTCATCCAGAAAATTTTGCTTCAGCAAGTCCAGCACAGGGCCATAGACGACGGCCAGTGTCCAAGGCAGCGCACCCGACTGAACCGACTTCACGGTCAATTCAACAGAAAAGGAACGACAAGTATGGGCGGTGACCACCCAAGTGTCTGGGCGCCAGATAACAACAATACCACCTGATGCACCAGCAGCCGGCAAGCACACATACTCAACCGCCATTCCCATTAAATCAATAGCCATAGAAGGCGAGAGTACATCGACCTTGGTCTCAACAAGACAAGCGACAGAGGCACGTTCCTGTGATACAAATTCTCTAACGACATCACGACGCGCCCGGCTGTTCATACCGCGCACATTCCAAATCAAAATGTTCCCAGATAACATAAAAGAACAGTTTTGCGACGGTGGGGGCAGGCACGTCTAGGCGACGTCCGCACGGCGACCCAGGTAGTAGACCTGCATAGCCTTCTTCGTGGCCTCCGGTAGCGGCTCGGAGAACGCCGCACTGAATTCTTCGAACGACGCCCGATCAGGCTCTTGTGTGTCGACCTCCACCCCGAGCTTCATCATAAGCACGCGTCTCGCCTGCGCCTCGGGCTTCGCTTCGCGGCATTTGCTCTTAACCGCTAGTCTTGCACTTCTCTTGGGCACGATCGCGCCGTCGTGCGCACCCCAGCCACGCGGGCGGCGAGACGCCCGCAGCGGCGGCGTGGACAGGATGGCCGGTGGCAATGGCGCTGTGAAGCTGGCAATGAACTGATCGACTGGGACAGGCTTGGGGGAAGCATGCACGACCTCCAAGTTCACCGAGGAGTCTAGTCCACCTTGTTCAAGTGGCGACGGACGTTCACTCTCCTGGACGACGAGCTGCATCTCCGACTCGGTGGCCATCGGACCCACGCAGGAGTCAGCCTCCAACACTACAACATCCTCCACGAGATCCACAGGCCAAACAGCCTGCTCACCCGGGCTAGCAGGCTGGAACAGTAACGCCGGCCCATTTTCCAGACAAAGCTGGATGCCAGAGGCCCGGCCCACGACTAATTCAAATTCCCCCTCCAACACCCTCCCAATAAACCCAGCCATCCCATGCGGTGAAAGGTTACCAGCCCCAGGGTCACGGTCGATGGACAAAGCCGAGCGAGCAGCAGGTCCTTTCGGCGAGCCGCAGGGTATGGCCAGGCCCGCTTCCACGCACATAGGGTCATCATGAGCACTTTTGACAGGAGAGAGTGAACGGTCGACTCCAGGACCGAGGTCAACTATCTGGCCCATACTCTCGTCGACATGCAACAGCACACACTCCTGCGCAGGGCTGCGCTGCCCGTGCCCAGGAATCCCGCGACCCCGAGCAGCCGCCGAGATCTCGGAGGAAAGCGGGCGAACGACTGGGCAACGCACCTGTCCCACAGTGATGTCAGCAGTGGCCCCGCGTGGCTGGAATGGTGGGTCGAAGTTGCGCCGCAGCCTCGGGTCGCGTGCGCCGCCGAACCGCGACGTCCGCGGCCGCGCACCGCCACCGTCGCTCGCACGGTACCCAGGATGGAACCCGTTGTGGTTGCTGTCGCTGCCGTTAGAGTCGTCACCGTGGCCGAAGCCGTCGTCGTCGTCGGACGGTGGCGGCGTGTGCCAGTCCTGGTACTCCACCAGCCGGAGGCGCACGAGGTACCGCAAGGCGGGCACGTCATGGTAAATCATCTCCCACAGCCGGAGGAACAACGGCGGCCCACCATCGTGGTCCCCTTCCGGCTCCGGGACGGCCATGATCTTCTCATCAGGCACAAGGTCGGGGTGAGCACACCAAGCGGCGACGAAGAACTTGCGTTGGTCCTCCGGCTCGTCCAGATCACCATCGCCGGCGATCTGAACACGGACGCACGACGAGCCGAGGATGGCCTGCGCCGTCTCCGCAGACCTCGCATGCGCCGGAACGCCCGGAGCCCCACCAGACCCGGTAACGAAAGGCGCCCGACGAAGCCATGATCAAACGCGACCATGGACGCCACCGCAACCGAAGGGGCCGGCCGGCGGCGGCGGCGTACCGAGAACGAGCTCCCGTCCTCCGCTCGACCAATCTCGACGATGAAGTCGTCCGGCCAGAACCGGCGGACGTCGACGTGGTCTTCCGCAATGCCAAAGGACTCGGCGAGGTGAACCAGCACCATGGCGGGCGTGACCGGCGTCCGAGGACCGACGATGCGCGCCAGGAGCGCGAGAGATGACAGCGCGTCCTCCGCTTGCTGGATCGCGGCGGACCGTGGGATGACCACCATCTCTAGGAGCGGCTCCCGCGCCCTCGAAGAAGGTGAGGCGGGTGGCTGCTGACGCCGACGTGGTGGGGGGACCAGACCATCCGGACCCACGGACCTGTCCACCGGCGGCGACGGATGAGCGGGGGCGGCGTCCCAGCCTGCGGTGCGGGTCAGATCCAGCGCGCTCCCCAGACGAACAATGCAGCTCTAGCGACGGCGCGTCCGAGGAGCCGGACGCCGTCCTGCCAAGACGAGGCCGCACGGCCACGACGAGGACGAGGCGCCCGGTCCGCAGGCCGTTGTCGACGTGGCGCCTCCAGCGCCGGCGGCTCAGGCGTGACCGACGCCACCCGGACCGCGCGGCCACGATGAGGACGAGGCTCCCGGTCCGCAGGGCGTTGTCGACGCGGCGGCTCAAGCGTGACCGACGCCGCCCGGTCGGTGGAAACCGAGCGCTCCCAACGACGAGCATGCGACGAATGTTGACGACGACGACGGCGAGGTGCCGCATCCTCGACAGGACGCGCACGTGCAGGCGACCTGGCGCGCTTACCCGTCCATCGGTCGGCCAGAAGGGCACGAGGGCAGTCGTGTGCCTTGTGCCCTTCCTCCCGGCAGGACAAACACCTGGCGGGGAAGGTACAGTTGACCCAAACATGGTCGGACCCCAAGCAGTTGAAGCACTTACCCACCAAAATCGAAGGGACCGGGCGAGGACGATGAGTAGTGGACGCCCGTCGCGCCGACGCCGACTCTCCACCGGGCGGAAGCCCTCGCGTCCGGCACCGCGCTCATGCGAGCCGGGTGGACGACGACAGACCAGGAGGCGCTCACGCGCCGCGCGAGCAGGACGGGAACCTCACGGCGTGCAGAAGCCATGAAGCCGAAGGCTCCCCAAGACGACGATGAGGACCGGCGCGAGGTGCGCAGGCGCCTTGCCCTTGCCGGTGGAAGGCGGGGCGTCGGACTCGTCGAGGACTCATCCGAGTCGGAGAAGCGAAGCCGCCCCCGGAGAGCGGAGAACGGCTCCGCATCGTGGTTGAGAGCGTCGTGCGGAGGACGTGAGCGGCGTGGCGGCGGCCGCGCCGGCGGGAGCCGAGACGGACCCGCGCCGTCGTTCCCGGACTCCTCCCCGCCGCACTCATCCGCCCGGGAGCGACGCGAAGGGGAGCCACGCTCCATGGCGCCCGCCACAAGCACGGCGAGGAGCCCAGGAGCGACGAGTGGAAGGGGCGAACGGCGTTGAGGATCTACGGCGAGGGGCAGGGGCAGGGTGGTGGAGGTGCAGGCGGCGGTGGCGGGCTGGGTAGCAGACGTGGGAGGGTAACGTTCTCTCTCCTAGAAGAGAAACTAGAGAGAGAGCAGACTTACCAAATGACGCCTCCTTCCCAAGTATCTAATTGAGCTCAATCTGGGGGATAATGCTCTGACTGGTACCATTCCAACCATGCCAACCACTTTGACCACATCTCTTCTTAATTTTAGTCATAACCATCTTAACGGGCCTATTCCTTCAAACATCATTTCTTTAAGTGAATTAGAGTTTCTTGATATTTCACACAACAACCTGTCTGGTGATGTCCCATCTTCACTAGGGAGCTTGCAAAGTCTGACACTGCTGGATCTTTCTTATAATAATTTTTCTGGGTCTGTTCCTAGATTCCACCAAAACCAAAATGTGGATATTGATATTGTCGGGAATCCAGGTCTTGTAAATGGCATAAAAAACAATAATGACACTCCTACTACTGGTAAGGGAAAAAGGCACAATATTGTCATCATCATCTTTACTATTGCTGGCGTTCTTTTTGGATTATGTGCGCTTGGTGCTATTGTTATGATCCTATCAAAGGGAGTATATCGTGTTGAAGACAAAAGGGTACCTACTGGGGAGGGTGTTGCTCAAATCATTAATGGCACCTTCATAACACTTGAGTGCATGAAAGAAAAGCGGGATGGCTGGCGAATCACACCTTTCCAAGCTCTGAACTTCGAGCTTGCAGACATACCTCAGGGATTAATAGAGGAGAACCTTGTTGGCAGTGGTGGCCCAGGGCATGTGTACCGTGTCGCATACACTAATTAGTGCAATAGCAGAACTGGGGTGGTGGCTATGAAGCAACTACGAAGCTTTGGGTCCCTGGATGAGAAGTTGGAGCATGAGTTTGAGTCGGAGGCTCGCATCCTATGCAACATCCGGCACAACAACATTGTCAGGCTGCTGTGCTGCCTCTCTGGCACGGATTGCAAGCTCCTTGTGTATGACTACGGGTGTGTTTGGTTGGTTGTATAACTCTAGCCAGGCTTCCTTTTGAGCCTTTTTCAGTTGTTTGGTTGGTTGCATAGCCCACTTATGCTGCATAAACTTGTGCAACCGTACTGACTTAGGCTGCATGAGGTGGGAAGCCCAAATCGAGCTTCCCAGGTGATGCTGCATTGCGCCAGCTCGTGGGGGAAGTTCGTCACCTCCCGGCGTCCACCCCCCGAGCTCCCTCTCCTTCCCATGGCGAGGGGCGCGGCCCCCAGCCCCGGCGGCGCGCGCGAGGGCGGCACGGCCCTCCAGCCCCGCCCCGGCGCGCACGAGGCCGCGGTGCGGCCCCCTGCCCCTGGCGGCGCGAACCGGCGTCCACCCCCGAGCTCCCTCTCCTTCCCATGGCGGCCATGGCGCGCAGCTGGTCGGGAGGGCGCCGCCGGTGGTCGGGAGGGTGCTGGTGGTCGGCGCGAGGCCGCTCCATGGCCCAGCCACCGGCGCGAGGCCTCCCATGGAGGTGGCAGCGGCGGCCCGCTCCATGGCCCAGCCACCGCGACCGCGGCCTCGTATTGCTGCCGCCTTGCCTTCCCGTCGTCGGTGTTGCCGAAAAGCTCCGCTGGTGCTCGCGCTCGCCGTCGGCCAGGACCGGATGTCACGTCGGAGCCCGGCGCGCATGCGCAGTGGCTGATCCCGTCGCTCGCCGGCACACGGGCGCATGTGCTTGCCAACGCGTGCGTACGCCCTTCGCCCGCGCGCACCAATTGTTCGACGAAATGACTAAGATAGGGTAACCTTACTAGGTTAGAGAAGAGGTAATTCTATGCCATGCAAGCCAGGCAACCAAACAAAATCTAAATTGAGTCAGGCCAGCTTTACCCAGGCAACCAAACAACCAGCACCTGCATAGGTTCGAACAAGCTAAGTCCATGCAGCATTGGTTTAGCTATGCAGCCTAACTAGAGCAATGAACCAAACACACCCTACATGGACAACGGCAGCCTGGACAGATGGCTCCATGGGGACTACATTCCTTTGGACTGGCCGACGAGGGTCATAGTGGCTGTCGGGGTCACGCAGGGGCTGTGCTACATGCACCACGAGTGCTCACCGCCCATCATTCACCGGGATGTCAAGACGAGCAAGATCCTACTGGACTCAGAGTTCCGGGCTAAGGTCGCAGACTTTGGGCTGGCTAGGATGTTGGTGAGGGCAGGTGAACCGAACACAATGTCTGCCGTAGCGGGATCATTTGGCTACATGGCTCCCGGTAAGGATCTTCTTTTGGTTTGTTTAGTGGATTTCACTCTCGTTTTGTCAAATTCTGTACAGTAATTGGTCTACTGTTTACCCACAGAGTATGCTTACACGAGGAAGGTAAGTGAGAAGGTGGATGTCTTCGGCTTTGGTGTCGTGCTCTTGGAGCTCACAACCAGCAAGAAGGCGAATGATGGTGGTGAGCAGGGCTCTCTGGCAGAATGGGCAGGCCACCACTACCGATCAGGAGCGAGCATCCCTAAAGCTACGGACATCTGCATTAGATATGCAGGTTACACTGATGAGATTGAGACCGTGTTCAGGTTAGGTGTGCAATGCACTGCCAATTCGCCGTTGTCACGTCCAAGTATGAAGGACGTGTTGCAGATTCTGCTCAAATGCAGTGAGCAGACGCTCCGGAAAAGCAGACTGGAGTGTAGCATGGAGTTAGATGCAGCTCCATTCTTGCTCCCGTAGCGAGCCACCTCTTTATATGTTTGCATTCACTTCCCTTTCATTTTTGAACCTTTGCATTTTGTTACCAATTTGCTTTGGAGCAAAAATCTCCATAGATTGACTTCGGTTGTACAAGAAGACCAAGGTTAAGTTCCCTATAACAATTAAAACAATTATGTGTTTTTGCTATTTGCTTCCATGAATTTCTTGCAAAGCTGAGATTTTTATTGAGATGGTGCGAAAAGGGACCAAACTGAATCAATTAGGTTCTAGAAACCGAAAGTTTATAAGAAACTAAAATACTGAGCGGTTCCATTTTATTTTAAGTTGAGAGTGATTGGTTCGATGCACACCGGCATTGTTTATCTCTTGTTTGGGCCTAAAAGTTGCAAGTGACTGCATTAATGCAGTTAGGAGTATCGTGGAGAGGGTTTAGGATTATATGGTTCAATTGTTACAGAGATTAAAGTCAGGAAATCTATTTTCCAGCATGCTGAATTTGTTCATGAGGTTAGGAGCTCCAATGTGGACGCTCATAGACCAGCGAAGAGCTCGGTTTTCTTGGATTTAGGTAGGCATGTTTGGTTTTTGCCGCTACCCAATGGTGTTTGTAACTCTATTATGAATTAATAAAGGGCGACACTTACTCAAAAAAGAAAAAATAGTCTGGCCATATCCATTTCAGTTGCAGAGTGTACTCCATATCTCTCTAAGTAGGGTCTAAGTAGGGAGTGCCAACTGACAACTAGTATCTCTCTTTATATCTCTGTATTACTGTATATAGGGTGACTATCTATTCGCCTTGTTTAGTTGCCTAAAAAAGCTAGAAATATGACTCTCTCTCCATCACATCAAATATTGTGGCGTATGCATGGAGTATTAAATATTGGTAAAATAAATAACTAATTACACAGATTAATTCTAAATCACGAAACGAATCTTTTGAAGCTCTTTTCAGCCATAATCGGATAATATTTGTCGAAATATAAACAAAACGCTTCTGATCTTTTGCGCTAAAATATCACCATCTAAACAAGGCCCTAGTACAGAGAGAACTGTCGCTATGCATATCCCTCTTCAGTCTTCCTGTTCCCACGCATGTCTCTACGCGCTTTCTGCCTTGTTTTTTCTTAATTCTTTCGTGACCCGCGTGTTTCCACCAAAAACAATACCTGGAGCACTATCTGCCCTTGAACTGTATTGGTAATGCAGTTACAACTAGCACTTAGTTATTACTTAATTGAATCCCACTTTCACCAACCCAATTGACTCTGGCACATGTATGTATGCACAGATTTTTTTTTTCCTCAAGATGCTGATTTTCAAAATACTATAATTGAGTCGTCAGATTTTGTTTCGGGACCTTGAACTCTTGAAGAAATGGGAAATGCCTTTCGTTCTTATCAGCAAACTGTAGCTGTGTACAATGATACGTCCTGTACTCCCTGTCCTGTCCAACGTCGACGGCAGCACCAATGCTGTTAGGTGAGAACAGGGCACCAATGATGATTCTGGTCTAATGAAACGTGCGAGCGTATTCGCATTGTGGAAATAACAGGGCACGACGACGACATTGAGGTGCGTTCTCTGTTGACAGCGATCAACTGATGAAGCACTAGGCGTAACATAACAAGTTCCTCTGTTCTGGTAGAAGGCAAAAGCTCTTGCAGTTCTGCTCCTAGCTACTGAACAAACTCTTAGCATAATCTACACAACCCGCAGCATAATCTTACAACAGAGTAGATAGATTACAACTACTCGTATATACACAGACTAAACCAGGGATTATATCGGGGCTAAATACGATCAAGGCAAGGATCCGTACGTGCAGCCGTTATTCCCAAAATATACACTCTGATGAGGCGTCGATCGATCAACCTGTCCATGTCCTCCACCATTATCCTCCAATCCACAGCACGATCAGTGTCCGGCCGTCAGTTCAGTACCCGGGATAGATGTCCGTGATCGTATCCGAGCACACTGCCATCCAATCGAACGTGTCGTCGTCGTAACCCAAGTGCGCCGCCATGTCCGCGACGACGTCACCGCCGTAGCACTGCTCCTGCTGCTGCAGCTGCTGCAGGCCAGACGTGACGTCCCCCTGGTCCGGCCCTGGCGTCGCCGCCGCGGCGGCGTTCCCCGCCGGGGTGAGGCTGCTCAGCACCTCCTCCTGCTCGCCCTCCAGCTTCAGGGGCCTCGCCAGCATCCCCGCGTCGTTCTTGTGCGCGGTGGTGTTCCCGGTGGTGGTGGTGCTGGTGGTGGCCGCGCTGGCGTTGCCGTTGGCGTTGGCCGCCACGAAGCTGATGAGGCGGGTGCCCGCGTGGAGGTCCTCGCCGGCGGCCGCGTGCAGGACCAGCGGCGTGATGGCCGCGGGGTCCCGGCAGGTGTGCACGCCGATGTAGGTGACGGTGTACAACTCCGGGTCGTCGTCGCGGCGCTGCACCTGCCGCTGCGCCGCGCACTGCTGGTCGTACTTGTGCGTGCACCGGAAGTAGGCCCTGCGCCGAGCATCGACAAGAATCAGTAATTCGCCCAAGAAACGATCATATGGATAATCAACAATGATTGGTTAATTAACAATGATTGGTCGAAGAGATCGAAGAGCAGAAGCGTACTTTGGGTGCTTGCAGTTTTGTATCTCCTTCTGTCCGTACTTGCGCCACGCGTGCCCGTCGTCCAAATCCCTGGCGGTCTTCGTCACAACCGACGATTGATTGTTCCTACAACGCACATACATCCGCCGCAAAATTCAACAAACATCCGGCAGTGGTTCAAATGGACCATTTTCAGATCAAGAAGTCGACTTGCAAACTCAACTCACCTCTTCCGACAGGTGGCTCTCTTGTCCGCTCCACCGGCGGCCTTCCTCTTGGTGCCGGCAGTGCCGGCGCAGGTGACGTCGCTCTGCACCTCGGACGCGTCCTCCTCGGCGGCGGCGGCGGCCTTGGCGGTGTCGATGGTGCGCGACATGGCGTGGAGGATCCGGTCGAGCAGGCGGCCGGCCTCGGGCGACGCGTCCCGGAGCAGCGCCTGCAGCTGCGTGGCGTACTCCCGGCCCTTCGCCATGTCCTCCATCACCTGCGCGTACGGCGCCGCCATGCCCACAGCACAGTTCCACTGCTCACAGCTCAGTGATGGCTCACTCTCGCGCTCAAGCAGGGCAGCAGCAACCAGCGAGGAAGCAAGAAACCCCTCGAGGGTGGAGGCAGGTGGCGGCATTTATGGAGGCAGAGGAGGGGAGCCCCCCGAGTCTCCGGTATCTTGGCGTCCACGGAGGAGCGGCGTGGTTTTCTACGCGGCGGGGCCCGGTGAAAATTTAAGCCCTTTTCTTGGGCCGGTGGGCATGTGCCAGCGCGCTGGCTCGGCGAGGGGGGAAGCATCCGGGAAGGAGAGCGGACGGGGACGAGGACGACGACACGCAGGTGACGTCCGCGACGCGACGTCACCATGGTGAGGTGATGCTCGACTGCGTGCGCCGTGCGCGGATGGATGGAGAGCAAGTGCAGTGCAATTGGGCTGGGGCCCCGGGTGGCCTAGGGAGAGGGGCCTACTCCGGTTGTGTGTTCACGTGTGTGCGGCTAGGATGGAACCAGGTGCTATAGGAGGCGTTCCTAATAATAAAACAATAAGGTAGTTGTTGATGGAGACGGATCAATCTTCACCATGGGAAGGCCAATGTAAGATTTGTAGCGCTTTGTCTCCACTTATTAGGGTCTAATAGTATAGTACAACAAGCTCGATCTAGCCCCCAAATAATCCCAATGGACGGCGCCTCTATCTGTGCAGCTTCACAAGATTGAGATAGGCTTAAAGATGTACCGCTTTGTAGAACCACTTTCGTGTACGAAGCTTGGAAAGGGATGAATCGATGCTGGGCCATTTGCAGGTGGGGATGGATATATAGGACTTGCTGCTTTGGTAGCTGATAAAGATAGCAACAAGTGTTTTGAATCTTTTATTGTTTCTGTAAACAAAGGTTTTGAATCATTTAGACACTTTGCCCTGTTCGTTTGCTCTTATCAACGCTTTTAGCCAGCGACTCAACAGTGTTTTTCTCTCACAACAAATCAACAACAACGAGAATCAGCCAGCCACAAACGACCAAACGAACGGGGCATAGATTATGTTCTTTTGGTTCGACCACACATGGTGTTTGCAAAATATAGAAAATTGTGCTGAATGTATGCACAATCCGCTAAACAAATTATGGTTTGTTCGACGAGGGCCACAACTCATGTATGCCTCACGCTAAAGGCCCATGGCACAACTCATGTATGAGTCACACTAAAGGCCTAAGCCACATAGGCATCCATGGGTGTGGGCTGTCAAAACTCTCAACGTGGGCAGCCGGTGGTGTGCTTCCTCGCATGGCCGAGAACCTGCGTCACCTCGTCTCTCGTTCTTCTTCATCAACTCGACCTTCTTCCGGCTCGCAACGCTGCATTGCGGCCTCTTCCCAACTCTTTAGAAATTGAAGCAAAGCATCACCACCAATCACTTTGGGCTTCGGCTAATTGGATTCACATCCAATCTATTTATGCTACCACCTCGGATTGAAAGGTTAGTACCTTGTTCTTGGTAAAATTGGGTTTGGATTTCTTTGAGATTTCAGGTTCTCCTTCGCAGTAGGAGAGGCATGGAGGACGAAATTGTGGGGCGTTGGCAGTGAAAAAGCACAAAGGAAGTAGATGCGGCTCAATGTCGTGGCAGCGATGGCGAAAAACCATGAGAAAGCAGAAAAGAAGTCTATAACATGGGAATTGGAGAAGGTTTTCTTTTTTTTTTCCAAAAATGGAAAGTTGTACGTTGTCTGAGATCGTTCGCTCAAAACAGCTTCCAGCGGTCGTTCGTCATTTAGTCAGGCCCGACTATTGGAGTGTTTTAAGAATTACTTTTTTTTTTTTGATGATTTGATTTACCAAACAACTAGGCCCTGTATAAGCTATATAAGCCGGGCTAGCTAGAGCGTGCATCGTAGATACGAGACAGGCTGGGCCTTTATCAAAAAAAGAAAAAAAAGAAAAAGAGAGAGGCTGGGCTGGGCTTTCAAGGAAACCAAACGCGCCCAGAAGACCAGAATGGATGAAGTCACAGTCCTCCTCCCCTGTCGGAGTTCATGGCCTCTGCCGGGGGCGCCGCCGCGCGTTGGCCGTGGGCGCCGCGAGGGACCACCACGCCAGCGTCGCATGCCCGAATTGGCCCTCTATGCCGCGCCCAGGATCCCGTGGGATGGATCCCCGTTCCCGGCCAGATGGGAGGGTGAAGCTTCCCGGTGCCGTGCTGTGCCTGTGCGTGCTCGCCGTCCACCTCAGGTAAGCGAAAGCGACGACCCGATGCAGATACAAGTCGGTCTACGTATGGGCAGCATTCGTTAGAGGATCTTGCATAGCCACTAGTCAGTACTCCGTAGAACGGATTTTAGCTCTGTCTGTGTGGCTCTCGCTGTCTCAGACATCAGACGATGCAGTGCGTCGGTCAGTCAACCATGGACCCAACCCATTTACCCCAAGTGAGGGGGCGAAGGAGACCATCAACATCAAGAAATATTATTGCTTCAACTTTGACTGACAATGATATTTTGTGTATTTAGTTAGGTATATATTTCATGGTTAGATACTTAGATTAGACAGCAAAGGTAAGAATCCACTGTGTTATTAGGTATGTTATTAGACAAAAGCAGAGCAAGCATAAGAATTGACAGCCATAGCGGCAGACTCATTCTCTTTCAAGCACCCTGAAGAGCAAAACCCAAGGATGCCATTGCTGAGCACACCAACTAACAAAGATACCCAGAACTTGGATAGAATCCTATAGAATAAAGTACCCTCTTTTTTCTTCCCTTGCTCGAGACGGTGAAGATCAGCAAGTGAAGCAACCAAGTTGAGGCTGATGAGACAAGAAGGTTTCAACCAATATCAGATGTCCATGGTGTTCAGGAGGTACTGTCTCCGTGACCTCAACTGCTTCTTGCTGCTAGTACCACATCTCCTCTTCTTGTTCTTGTTTCCGGGTCAGTCGATGGCCGCCGTGGATGTGCCGTCTTCCATACCACCCAACAAAACGCAGGAGGCCATCATGATGAATCTCTCAAGCATTGTGGGAGGCAGTTGGGGCTTGGGAGCAAATATGTGTGTCTGGGATGGAGTTGCATGCTCACACTCATGGTCTCGTTCTTCCATGGTGGTGACCGACATCACTTTGTCCAACTACCACATAGGCAACTCCTCCATCTTTTCCACCTTATGCCTTCTTGACACCTTGCTGTCCCTTGATCTCTCAAGAAATTTGTTTACCGATTTGGGGGACAAATTCTCTGCCACTTCTTGCCGCATGAAGGAAGGTTTGCTGTCACTCAATCTGAGCCACAACCAGTTATCTCACAAGCTCAGTGAGTTTTCTGGTTTCTCACAGTTGGAGGTCCTTGATTTGTCCTCCAACATCTTGACTGCTGAAAATTTAAGCTCGGACTTGGGTTCTTTCCACAAATTGAGGAGCTTGAATCTTAGTTCCAACAAGTTGAGTGGAGCTGTTCCTTTAAATATAGCCAACTCCTTGGTGGAATTGGTGTTGTCTGACAACCAATTGAATGGTACAATCCCTCCGGGCCTGTTTAAATATGGAAATCTTACTCTACTGGATCTCAGCCAAAATTATCTAACTGGTACTGTCCCAGATAAGTTCAAGAGTTTCTCAAAGCTGGTGACTTTGCTCCTGTCAGGAAATAGATTGAGTGGGAGAATACCAGAGAGTCTGTCAAATGTGACGACGCTGTTCCGGTTTGCAGCAAACCAGAACAGTTTCACTGGTCCAGTACCCAGTAGTATTACCAATCATCTCAAGATGTTGGATTTGAGCTATAACAATCTGAGTGGAAAGATTCCCCCAGATCTCCTCTCACATATGGGGTTGCACACTGTTGATCTTACCAATAACATTCTTGAAGGGACTATTCCAAGCCATTTGTCCCGAAGCCTCTACCGCTTGAGCCTTGGTGGAAACAGGCTTAGAGGGAACATCTCGCACTCAATTTGTGATGGCCTGGGCTTGGCTTATCTTGAGTTGGATGACAACCAGTTGACTGGTAATATACCTTCAGAGCTTAGTAAATGCAAGAGCTTGACTTTGTTGAATCTGGCATCAAATAAGTTTCAGGGTCCAGTTCCTGCTGCCATCAGCAGCCTTGAGAAGCTGGTAATTCTGAAGGTTCAAAACAACTCCATTAGTGGACC
Source organism: Themeda triandra (assembly GCA_018135685.1). Taxonomy (NCBI): domain Eukaryota; kingdom Viridiplantae; phylum Streptophyta; class Magnoliopsida; order Poales; family Poaceae; genus Themeda; species Themeda triandra. Next base: position 220,402 of record JAENPR010000584.1, on the reverse strand, counting down.
TATCCCAGATACATTTTCTGATACAAGAAGCCTGACCACACTGATTCTTAGTCACAACCATCTCATTGGATCTATTCCTTCAGATCTTGGCTTGTCAAGTAAATTAGAGTTTCTTGATCTTTCATATAACAACCTGTCTGGTGAGGTTCCATCTTCACTTTGGAACCTGCAAAGCTTGGCACAGCTGGTGCTTTCTTATAATAATCTTTCTGGGTCTGTTCCTAGTCTCTGCCAAAATGTGGATATTGATATAGTGGGGAATCCTGATCTTGTAAGTGGTACAGGAAACAGTAAGTACACTAGCACTCGTAAAAGAAGGGCACACAATGTTGTCATCATCATCTTTACTGCTGCCAGTACTCTTGTTGGATTATGCTTCCTTGGTGTTATTATTGCTATGATCTCATCTCCAAAGAGAACATACCGCGTAGACAATGTAAGGATACCACCTGGGGAGGATGATTCTCCAATTTCTAATGGTGGCACAATGAACTGCTTCCGTTCCTCTGCGATTATGTTCATGAAAGAAAAGCAGGATGAATGGCGAATTACAGCTTTCCAAACTCTGAACTTCGATGCTGCAGACATACTCCAGGGACTAACTGAAGAGAACCTTGTAGGCAGCGGTGGTTCAGGGCAGGTTTACCGCGTCACATACACCAACCGGTACAACAGGAGCATCGGGGTGGTGGCCGTGAAGCAGATACGAAGCTTTGGGTCACTAGACGAGTTGTTGGAGCATGAGTTTGAGTCTGAGGCTAGCATCCTATGCAACATCCGGCACAACAACATTGTCAAGCTGCTGTGCTGCCTTTCTGGTGCGGACTCAAAGCTCCTTGTCTATGATTACATGGACAATGGCAGCCTGGACAGATGGCTCCATGGCGCCTACATCCTCCGTGCAGAGCACCCTATGGCAAGGGCACGGCCTGTGCAGCGTGTGGCGCCGTTGGACTGGCCAACGAGGCTCATAGTGGCTGTTAGCGCAGCGCAGGGGCTGTGCTACATGCACCACCACTGCTCACCTCCCATCATTCACCGCGATGTCAAGACGAGCAATATCCTCCTAGACTCGGAGTTCCGGGCTAAGGTTGCGGACTTTGGGCTGGCTAGGATGCTGATGCAAGAAGGGGAACCCAACACGATGACCTGGGTAGTCGGATCATTTGGCTACATGGCTCCCGGTAAGGATCTACCTTTATTTGGTTATTTCAATGGATTTCACTCATTTTGTCGGATTCTGTACAGTAATGACTGAGTTGGTAGCTAATGTAGTCAAGATTCTTCAAAAAACGTAGTCACTTGATGCCTAATTTTATGGTTTTGTTGTTTCATATCTGTAGAGTATGCTTACACGAGGAAGGTGAATGAGAAAGTGGATGTGTTCGGCTTTGGTGTTGTGCTCTTGGAGCTCACAACTGACAAAAATGCCAACGATGGTGGCGATCACGGTTCCCTGGCGGAATGGGCAGGGCATCACTGCCGATCAGGGGCGAGTATCCCTGATGCTACAGACATCTTCATCAGATATGCAGGGTATACTGACGAGATTGAGACGGTGTTCAGGCTAGGCGTGAAATGCACGGCTAACTCGCCGTCCTCACGCCCTACTATGGAGGATGTGCTGCAGATTTTACTCCAATGCAGCGAGCAGACGCTCAGGAAAAGCAGACTGGAGTGTAGCACGGATTAGAAGCAATTCCATTCTTGTTGTCACAGCGAGTCAGTCTTGTAGAGCAATTGCCATCAAACAGAAGAGTGACTTTTATTGCATTGTCTGAACTCTGAAGAGCTAACATCTGCGTATTATCTTGGTCTTTTTGTTCAACAAAAGAAGACTACATTAGTTCTCAGGGAATGAAGTAAAAGTTCCCTTTACATGTTGACAAATTTCCCATCACCACTATTATGTAAAAATGAACCCAGAAATTCTCTTTGTACCAGTTTCCATATTACCTGTGCATGCCATTATTGAGGCATTACCTGCCACTGCTGTTACAGAAGTGAATCCAAAATACGCTTATACCCATTTCTCTATTTGGTACCAATAGCATTGTCCAAGGAAAACAAAGCCAACTGTCTTCCTCAGGCATCTAAGAGATGAAAGTTGACTTCAAGCAAGAAAGGCTCAAACTTGCAATTCTAATTATTCTTTAGTTAACTACGGTACAACTTCTTGATGTTAGTTAAGTGATTGAATCTTCCCCTTGGAATAAAAGGATATTCAAAGCTGTGAATTAACTTTTGATGTCAAACAAAATATAAAAAGGAGCTCAACATGACAGTTTGAATCTATTCATATTGAGAAGAACTACAAGGGTCCTTAATAAAAAAACAAGCAACGTAACTATTTCTCTCTTTCCTTCAGTAGACGGGTTGTCATTTTGATGCCCACTCCAGAACAACGAGAAAGGGTGCTTTGTGCAGTATGAAATTATATAGCCGATGGTCATAACTAGGACAAATGCAATAAAAAAGAGAAGCAAATAGATCCAAACCACTACCAACGTTCATATATACATTAGCACCATGCTTAGGACCTTATCTTGGTTTTCATAATGTTAGCTAGGCAACTAAGTAAGATGCGATTCGGTAGAGATAATGGTAAATATTGTGATATCTAATGAAGAAAAGGAATGTATTTTTGAAACAATGAACAAAAGGAATGTTAATAGAACTATGAATCTACAAATCATTACACAGGAGCACTATAAGGAATGATTCTTTACATAACAATTCACTTTGGTCAGAGACAGTAAAAACTGTGTCATGATTAACTTACGATGACGATCGAGAAATCTGTCATGTATCTCACGTTATACATTTGCAAGACCGATTATAGTCATCACACATTAGCATGTTTTTTCGTCATGGAATCACTCAGCAACAGCAAAAAGCTATTGTGGTGAACTAAAACGTCATAAAATTGGTACACATCATCATTTGCCACATCATTTGTTGATGTTTGATGTGACGTGACTGCTACCTTGTCACGTCATCATTAAGCCTTCTATGGCCCATTATTAGCCATGCTAATGGGGGAAAACCTGCCCAAACCTACCCTAACCCATCGATCGAGAGCACGTGATGCGAACCCAACCCTACCCAAAGTCAAGCCGAGCCAAACCGCCCCAACCCGACCCATTCGTCCTGGATGCAACCATCCCGTAGGTTTTGGGCCGGTGGCTGCGGATGGCAGAGTTGCCGAGACCGGGATCTGGTGCAGCTGCGGGATGGCGGAGCGGCGGGTAGATCCGGTGCAGTAGTAGTTACTACTAGGAGATAAGCAGTAGCAACATCTCACCCATAAATTACTACGAGATAAGCAGGGACAATCGATAGCTAGGATGAGCCCCTTTTCTCACTCATTGTTCTCTCCCCATGTGCTATAAGCCTCTATTTTTTAAGGGAAAAAATGATGGCATATTTTTGTGAGTCACCAAAGGTGCAAACTTAAGTATGAAAATTACATATGTTGAAAAATACAAAAATATATCTGGAACCAGTAAAAATCACAAAGAAAAATCGATCCATTCAAATATATTTTCAACATATATGCTTAAGTGAAAATAAAGTTATTTTTTCCAAGTGATTTTACCTAAAGTCGTTCTTTGTCGGAATAATTTTCAAAAATTACATATATTAAAAAAAATACAAAAACATACCCGGAACCACTAAATCACCAAAAAAATCAATCCATTCAAATAATTTCTCATGCTTTAAGTGAAAATAAAGTTATTTTTCTCCAAGTGGTTTTACTAAAGTCTTTCTCCGGCAGAATAATTCTCAAAAATTACATATGTTTAAAAATACAAAAACATACATGGAACCCCTAAATCACACAAAAAAAATCAATCCATTCAAATAATTTTTCAACATATGTGCTTAAGTGAAAATAAAGTTATTTTTCCCCATGTGATTTTACCTAAAGTCGTTCTCCGACGAAATAATTTTCAAAAAATCGTTCTATCAGCAGACAACTTTGTATTACTATCAAACACGCCCATGTATCGCAAGAACACCGCAATGTCGGGTTCTCGAAGAACGCGATAGCACCGCCCTAGGAGGAGGAGGCGCAAACTGCTTCATTTGAGCAATGGTGCTGCATGCAAGACTAAAGCAGCGACACCGCTGTGAGATGGGAAAAGCGACGGACGACGGTGTAGGAATAAAGCGACAACGATGTAGGACGCGATGCAGCGGCACCGGAAGATGAACACTTTTTTTATCAGAGCGAGTTAGAGAGATGTGAATTGAGCTAGAGTCGAGCGACTAGCCTCTGTTGGGCCACACTGAAAGAAAAAAAAATGACAAGGTGATTTTGGCTCTTTAATAGTATTATATATTTTTGAGAATCAATGGTTTCAGGTACATTTTTGTATTTTTCAACATATATGTCGTAGTAGATTAAACGTCTATGATGATGTCCAATATATTTTTTCAACATATACGTCTTTGTAATTTTCATATTTGATTTTAGCATCATTGGTGACTCACAAAAATAGCACTAAATCTTTTTCCTTCAAGAGAGAGCGATGGGCAGGAAAAAAAAAATAGAGAGAAAAGAAGCCTTCATCCTAGCCATTGATAGTTCCTTGAAGGGCTGAGATGCTGGTAGTGCTTATCTTGCAGTAGCAATAGGTCGCTCCCTTGCTCCTTGCTCAGTCGTTCAGTCTGCCCCCGCCGCCCCACCGTGACACCACTGCCGCTGCCGCCGCCGTCGCCCCCCTCCCCCTCCCCTCATCGAGCACCGCTGCTGCCCCCGTCACCGAGCACGGCCGCCCCCTCTCCCCCACCTCACCTCGCCCGTGGCCGTTAGCCGGAGATGTCGCGCGGGAGGACGGAGGAGGCCGCCGACGAACCCTCGACCTAGATCCGCTGCCGCACCCCTTTCAGATCCCTCGGCCACCCACCGGAGAAGAGGCGCGGGAGGAGGAAGGCCGAGGAGAAGCCCGCGGCACGCAGGCGTGAAGGGAGAGAGGAGCGCCATGTGTCAAGGGAGCCATGCCTCTGGGGCTGAGTCCCGCGATACAGCGCCTAGCATTTTGGACACCCTGCTGTCGGATCTTCGCAACGAAGCCAGGAATCTGGAGAGGGAAATTGCTGCAGAAAGAGAGGCAGCCATTGAGATGGAAAGGATGATGTATGAGGAGCAGATGGCCGAGGTAGAGGAGCAGATCCTGGAGAGAGATAGGCAGATCCGAGAAATGGATGCGGCCAGAGAGGCAGCCGTTCAGATGGGAAGGATGTATGAGGAGGAGATGGCCGAGATAGAGGAGCAGATCCTGGAGAAAGACAAGCAGATCCGAGCATTGGATGCGGCCTTGGAAGCGGCGGCTGCGACGCAGACTAGACTGAGCTTCGGTGCCATCTTGCTTGTGTTTGCAGTTGTGGTCTGGTTTGGTGTGAATTGTTTGAGGAAGACTGTGTGATGGATCGTGGGTGTTTGGTTGGATGTGGATCGTGGGTGTTTGGTTGGATGTGCTAGAAGACTTTTGTAATGGCTCGAAGACTTTGGTTGGGGTTCTATGTAGTTCCAGTGACTTTTGTTTCATGTAGTTCTGATAGGTAGACTGAGTTATGTAGTATGTAGGTCCAATGCCGATCCGATGCAATGTACCTGAACTATGTACTGGCAATGTTGATGCCTAGTGGCAATGTACTTGAATTATGTATTTTGCATTGTTGATGCCTAGTTCAGACTATGGTAATTAAGTAATGAATTTGCAAATTATTGGTCTGCTGTTATTTGATCTGTGCTTCCATTGTGTAGGTGCTACTGACTTGTTTGTACAGTCCAGATTATAGCCCCATGCTGCCTCTTTTTTCCTCAAAAACCAGGTTGCCTCTTCTATGTTCTATATACAGCAAGGAATATGCAAGTACCACAGACATAGTGGTACTGATTTTGCTCCTCTTTCTTCAGAGCTTACAGCTGACATTAACATATAACAGTTGTTCAAAGAAATATGTATATATCACAGGCGCCACTACTGATAGTAAAATGGGGGCTGTGGCAACCTCTGAAGGTGACAAAAACATGTCACAACCATAATGTAAAAGTAGCCCATACAGGAGGCCATGCATCATGATGAATCTCTCAAGCATTGTGGGAGGCAGTTGGGTCTTCGGTGCAAATATGTGTGACTGGGATGGAGTTGCATGCTCACGCTCAAGGTCTGGTTCTTCCATGGTGGTGACCGACCTCACTTTGTCCAACTACCGTGTACGCAACTCCTCCATCCTTTCCAACTTATGCCTTCTTGACACCTTGCTGTCCCTTGATCTCTCAAGAAATTTGTTTACCGATTTGGGGGATGTGCTGCAGATTTTACTCAGATGCAGTGAGCAGACGCTCAGGTAAAGTAGACTGGAGTGTAGCACGGAGTAGAAGCAGTCCCGTTCTTGCTGTCACAGCGAGTCAGTCGTGTGCTGCAGCTTTCCAACGGCAAGCAATTGCCATCAAATAGAAGAGTGACTTTTATCACATTGTCTGAACTACGAAGAACTAACATCTACGTATTGTCTTGGTATTTTTGTTAAAAAAAAGACTATATTAACTCTCAGGGAATGAAGTAAACTGTAAAAGTTCTACATGTTGACAAACTTCCTATCACCACTATTATGTAAAAATGAACCCAGAAATACTCTCTATACCTTTTTCCATGCCATTATTGAGGGATTATTTGCCACTGCTGTTGCAAAAGTTAATCCAAAATACGCTTATAGAATTATCCATCATTGCTGAACAGAAGTTAATCCAAAACATCTTATATCCATTTCTCTATTTGGTACCGATAGCATTGTCAAAGAAAACAAAGCCGACTGTCTTCCTCGTGCATTTAAGAGATGACAGTTGACCTCGAGCAAGAAAGAGGTTCTTAATGTTGGTTAAGTGACTGAATCTTCTCTTGAAATAAAAGTATATTCGAGCTGTGATTCAAATTACCTTTTGATGTCAAACAAAATATATATAAAACGGAATGTAGCCAATATGACAGTTTAAAAATTAAAATGTAAAACAAGAAAAAGATAAAAGATATATGACTTGAGAGATTTAACAATCTATTCATACTGAGAAGTTACAAAGCGACCTGAATAAAAACCAAACCATATGTACTATTTATCTCTTTCCTCGTGTAGATGGATTGTCACTTTGATACTCACATACTCTAGAACAACGAGAAAAGATGCTTAGTGTAGTGATATTAAATATCCATTCTTGATAACTAGGACAAATGCAATAAAAATAAAAGGAGAAGCAAATAGATCCATACCACTACCAACATTGATATATACATTAGCAATTTCTTGCACCACGCTGAGGAGATTATGACACTAACATCATGTGGCCCAAATTAGAAGTTTGCACGGTTGCACGAAGAGGTTGGTTTGCACTAGATACATTGCCCTTGTTATATGTATCATAATATATCCAAAAAAAAATTTCCATGCCTTCTTTTATGAGGAAAAGTATGTTGGCAATTTGTTAACACGGAAAGATGCTTAGATTCAGTTAAGTACTGGTTGACCAGGTACTTCATGGAATTAGGAGAGATGATAAAAGTACAATGGCTCGAGCAGTCGAGCTAGTGTCTAGGAGCTTGGTAAGTTCACTAGTATCAGAACTTGGCAAAAGAAGGCCAGAACAAGAATGTGCTCAATTTCGGTCTCGAGGAGAAGGACCTGGGTTGACTGTTGACAAGTTTGAAGTAGATGGATATTTGGAATAACTTGTGAGGGAAGATGATAATTTATTATTTTAGCTAGTGGAAAACAAACTTTGAATAAGTACCCTACACTATTGTTTATGAAAAGAGATCAGCTTCCTGTTCATACCTTAGCACCATTTTTGAATTTGCATTTAGTTTGTATAGTTGAATTATTAATGACAAAAAAGTTTGATGATAGTGCAAACGCTTAAAGCTTTACTTTGCTGTAAAGATTGGTTTAACATATATCAAACCAAGAAGCTATTACTTTATTCATGTACCTATTGCATTTACAATTATTTATCTCTCTATTTTTAGTCAATTACATTAGTTTGTATGCATACAAGTAACAATATGCTGTCTTGTTTATACTGTTGAGATGTTGTTTAACATGTTGCCCTATTTTATAGCTTGGTACATCCTCCATAAGTTGCCCATACAAAATGATCGAAGTTAATCTATTCTTTGTTGTTTTATCTTCTCAAATTTTTGAGTTAGTTAGGAATATGATTGCATTGATATGTTTAGTTGGCTTGATTTTTGGTCCACCCTCTAGACAACTTTTTGCATGAGTAAGTATTGGTGTTGATGGTTTTGTTAGTTTCAAGTAAGGTTTCTCTTAGGTTGCCAGGTTACATCCTCTTTAGCAACTGCTATAGTATGCTAGGTACTTGATCCCGTAAAAGTGTATATTCCATTTTTTCATTTTGTACATTGAAGCTATGGGTTTAACATGGTGCATGTATAGTAAGATGTGGTACTAGTTGATGAGGTGCACCTATTGATGATAATAATACTGCTTTTTAGAACATTCACACATCTCATGATTCTTGATATTTTGCATGAAGCCACTATATGTTAGCAACATGAAAACATTCCAACAATGTAGAACACAAATATTTATCTTGGAAGCTTCTATAAGGGAGATACAAGTCTCATTTTTATGAGCCTATTGATGGTCAAGTCATCATTTCATGCTTTCAACTATGCTTAAACTGGAAATGTATATGACTTACACCACATTCATAGGGTTTATTTCTAAGAAAATTTATGGTTTGGAGAATTTGTGAGTTTAGGGGAAAATAAGGAAAAGATAGGCTAGAATGGGTCAGGTGAGAGGTCGAGTGACTAAGCCCAGGGTCAGCCAACATATCACCAATCCATCTAAGCCAACCACTCTAGCCCATGAGGAGGTTAATCTGGGTTGACCTTACATGGTGATTGATATTAGTGGATGAAATGAAGCCAAGTGGAGCTCACATGGATCCATGGGTCCATATCCATAAGGTCCAAGCATATTCCACTCTGACCAAGTTAAAGAATGTACTTTAACTCACAAGGACCAGATCATTTAGTTGACTTAAGGTGGATGTACATTGGATGACCTGGTACTTGTTCATAATAACATTTTTTAATGGAGAATTGAGGGAACATCTGGACCTTGGAGAAACAAAGGTTGTGGATCCTAAGGTCAGGCAACTCAAGAGGGGGTCTGGCCGACATAGGGGTTCCACTAAACAAGCTTAACCACCTACTAGGGCACTTACTTATCGACCAAAAGAAGACATCTACAACGTGGATCAATCAAGGTCAATTGGAATGAAGGGTTTGGATAAGTAGTCACATTGGTTGAAGGGCCCACCATCTTCACTCACCCAAGTAACTTCCCACTATAAATAGGACCCTCTTCCTCACTTGTAGCACACCTACACACTTTAGTATCACTTCTTTCCACACTCTAGTACTAGTGTAAATAGGGAGAGGTGAAGAGAGAGAGAGAGATAGGGAGGAGCCGGGCCTATTGGATCCTCCTTGACTTTATAGCTTAGCGAGTGTAGCTGGTCTTCAAGCAATATCCGAAATATTACTCTTGTATCTCTAGTCATTTTATTTAATTGAGTTTAGTGTTTATTTCAAGTTTATTTGCTAGTCCCATCAAGTGTTATAATCTACATATGAGATTAGAGTAGTAATAATTTTGATTGAGAAATGAACATAAGGGATAACAGATGCTTCATTATCATCATGATTACTCTTATCACATTTCAATCTAACCAAAGACATCGATGACACCTTCACAAAATGTTTCGACACTAAATGATGGTGCTCTCTCCCATCCTCACATACTCATCCAAAAAGTTAGCCAAAATACCATAGGCAAGCATCCGAATTGCGGCAACAACCTTCAGTATGGGAGAGCTGTCAAGAGTTCCAATGACATCTAGCTTCGACGGAAATTGTCATCATGAGACTCCACTTCATCCAATATTTGTAGAAAGAGCGACCTGGACATCCGAAACCTCCTTTTGAAATGTCTCTCACTGTATACACACTGGTCTGCGAAGTAGTCCAGGTAGATGCGATCGTGACCTCCCGAAATGTCTCGTGGCACTTTGCGGCTACCAAGCTACGACCTATGAAACTTTTTCTTGCGCTTGTTTCTCTTGGAGCCTGCAAAAAGACCAACAATGATGAAGAGGTCGTCAACATCAGATTCGTCCTATTCAACCCACCATCGACGGGCTTTAGTTCCAAACCTTGACATCTGCCATAGCAACAAAAAAGGGAAAAGTTAACGAAATATATGATCAACAATATATTTCGGATAAAATAGAGCTAATAGCAAATTCTGATTATAGACATTCTAGGGAGAGCTATTAGCAAATGTAGTACACATATTAGCAAAATTGAACTAAACTGAACTCGCTACTCGAACCCCGCTAGAGAAAAAAATCCATAGAGCAATCGACCATTCCAACACATAACTCACAAGCCATGGTCGGACTAACATTCAGATTCAACTAGGATCTCAAATTCAACACCAGATCAACACAGATAGCTAAAGATAGGACACACATGTGAAAATGCTAAGGTCAGACTAACATTCAGATTCAACTAGGATCTGAGGCAACCATTTCACATTCTTAGACCCACCCATAGTCCCTAGAACAGTCAATAGTGGGATCAGAAGGAAAGAACTCTACTTTCACTATTTTCTAAACGTGAAAGCAAAGAACAGTAATGCAAAAACAGATACTACAACTTGATATCACCGTATCATTTAACAAAGCTTATTTTACACTACAGTTACAGTTTAAGAAAAATCTGTCACTTGCTGCACAGAACATAACTAGGTACTCCTACATATCAAGTGAGCAGATAACCCTTGCTGAGACTTTTTTTTTTTCATATCACGGTGCACAAATATTTTAATTTGGGAGTGGCCCATTTTTGCACAATTAAGTGTTGATAATAACACTACAAACTGAATTTGAATGATGAGTAGTATGCAGCTACATCACAAAGTCAAGGTCTCAGGTTAACGTTGGTAATGAACTCCAACAAATGTGACTGTTCCTAGTCCTGAATGTCGATATGTACTAGCACATGGAGGTAAAGCAAGAGATGAAGCTCCAGTCACTGAACTCGTAGACTGAATGGAGTGCCAAAATGATGCGCAACAGCTCAATCATGTCTCTCAGTAGTCAGTACAATGGCCAGCTCAATGGTGTTATCTCAAAGTACCAGAACATTCGCTATTCGGAGAAATTTTACCACGTTTGGAAATAATATGAGCCCTTTATTTAGCTAGATCTGATGGTTTAAAAATAAGAGGAACCAACTCAAAGGAATTTAAGTTGTGGGCCGGAACCAAAAATTGGGGGACTCGGAACTAATTTGTAATTAAACATGAAAGGGTATGACAGTCTTTTTATGCCTCCGAAGCTGCTTCTCATGTCAGAGCCACTTCTCGTCTCTACCTTGCCTTCTCCCGAGGTAGAGACAGAGCAGAATACTCGGCCGGCGGCACTCTTTCTTCCTCGGAGCCGGCGGACTAAGACTAACTGCCGCCGCTCCTCTGCCCTTGGAAAGCCTCGATGAGCATTCCTCGTGCCCCTCCGACCACCCATTTCCTAGAAATCCGACCATACACTGCAATTCGTGCTGCTGCCGCTAGCTCCGGCGAACACAAGGTCCCAAGTAAGGCCGATCCAATTGGTAGCCTAGCGTTCCAAGGGAGGCCGGTGATGCCGAATCCACTCACATCTCATGATTTCTTTGGGACTGTGCTCGGCTCCACTCTGCTGTCATTTCAACTTCGGATCCAAGTGGCAGGCCTTTGCAGGCGGGGGCCGGACGCTGGAGAGACCCTGCAGATAGTTGACGGCGAGTCTCTCTAGGCGGTTGGCAGAAAAAGTTGTCCTTCGCTGGTCTGCCCCATGCAGCAGGCGGCGGCGTCGGCGACAGAGGCGAGGCCCTTCCATGTGTTGCCTCCGTGCGAAGGGAAACAATATCGGCCAAAGTTAATGATCATGACAAAATGACCAATGTGCCCTCAACTATTTTTAGTTAACTGTTGATACATCGGATGGTTACTGGAAATCCAACCGAGTGGAACCGGTGGTTCCTACCAAGCACCGTAAAAATCTCATTCGGAGTATTCATTTATCATCACCGTTGAAATCTTGCATTTCATTTCAAGTTGATTAAAATCTAGACACCTTAGATAAGTTATGTCTCTTTTCACAGGCCGGACACTTCTCTCCCAAAACGCCTTTGGTCCTTAATTTTGTGTACGTTACAATGGAGGTCGGTTTTTTTTTTTTTCCGAAGTCCACGCACAGTCATCGATCGCAACGTGGTTCTCACGCGGCAGAATCGTTGAGTCTTGATGCCGGCTGTCACGCAGTACAGTCAGCACCAGAGCGGTCTTATTGTAGTAGACGCGAGCTGCTTTCGTTCATCGCTTTCTCGCCGTGCGCCCGTGCCTAACAAGTGTCGACGTACACGACCAGTCGAGCTATAGCTTGAATGGGCTTTGCATGCAGCAGCCCCCACCACGACCTACAAATTGAAGAGCGATCGAGGCAGCACGGATGCACATCCAAGAAAGACGTCTTGGGCACGGCAAAAAAGACAAAATGAAGCAGGCGCCTCACCCCTCGCTGTGCTTGCTTCTGCGCTTCTTGGCGATCATGGCGGCGGCGTTCTTCATCATTCTCGCCGTGCACGTTGAGCCTGCGCAAGGTACGTACTTCATCACATACTATATGCTCGTCTGGTTTCTTCTGTTGACAAGCTATGCTAGCTCGCACAGCTACACGTGAGGAATAAGCTGCTGACTTGCATGTATTTTTGGTGCACCATCTCTGGTCTGCGTGCAGGAGGGAGAAGGCAGCCGAGCTCACCTCCGTCTCCGCATTCACATCTCGGTATCAACTACTATAAACCATGCTGTCGGTGAAGCAAAGAGATCAGGCCAGGCCGGCTATAAAATTGGGATGTGCGCCTGTTATCTTATTTAGTGGAAAGCCAGTGTCTAATTTGAACCTTGTGATCTTCCTCCATATACTTCCTCCTCCATCCCGGCCCTGACATGCTGATAAACGTACTTTTATGAGGGAAAAATGTCATAAAAGTTGTATCTATCTATCTTACATATATTGTCGTTTGTAAATGATCGATGATATCATCTCGGATATTTTCTGCTTAATGCATTACTCGCTTCGGCGTGTTCTAGAAAAAAAAAAGATATCATCTTCGATGCACATTGAAATCATGCTTATCAATTCCTTTTCGGTACCGATTTAAGTAGACAGTATTATTAGACTTTTGTAATCAGGATCTCAATTAGCTTGATCATCACAGGAATGCCTAATGTAATATTAACTCTAATCACAATTAATTACTAAACTGCTCAACTTGTTGTGATAGACAATATTATTATGCCCTTAGGCCGTTGATGTGCCTGCTCCTATCAGCATGTATATATGGTGCCGGCGTTGAAGATGAGCAATGTAGGTAAACTTGTAGTTGTGGTACTGTGGATGTAACCATCACTCCTTGGCCCATGATGACCAATCTTCGGTCCCACCTAAAAAACAGGCTAATGAGGACGTGCCTAACAACCTTATTTACAACCCCACTTATTCACGGTCATGGGTTCTCTAACTCGTGGTGGATTCGAACCAGTCCATTGGGTAGTTACTGATGAGCACATCCTAACATCTATTAGGCCCCGCGAAACCCAGCCAAGTTATTGACAAAGCACAAATCAGTCCTAACATTCTCCCTTTGATCAAGAGCTTAAGTGATCATTATACTATTAGTTCCACTTTCAAAAGACAGCGAACCAAGATAAAAAACATATAACGGTCAGTTAAGTACCATTATAGACATAGTATATATAGTGATGAATCAATGTACATCAAGTAGGACAACAGCTTATTTCACTTATTAGAAAATGCATATAGGGAGAAACTATTATGTATCATAAAACCAATAAAGAATATTTAAGACAAAATAGTTGCAACAATTAGTTAAGTACTACTGAACCCAGTTACTAGAATATACGTACTCCATTTCATCTCACAATAATTAATTCTTTGTCTTACAATGGCCTATTCACGGTCCTGTTGTGCATCTTTTGATTTACATCTTTTGATCACTACAACTTTGATTTAGGGTGTCCTCTATTTGAGATCATTTGAACAATTGAAAAAGTTAAATATCAAAAGGCGGACCACATTTCCAGTTGCCTCTAAAATCATTTTCTAGAGGTGCTTGGTGCTTCCAACCACCTATAAAAATGTGTTTTTCAAGCTGTTGGTATTCACAACCACCTTTGAAAATAGAAGTCAATTTTTACAGATAGCGAAAAACATCAACATCAATTTCTAGAATAGAAGGTTCTTGATAGAGGCATCTCTAGAAAAAAAGCAAGAGCTGCAAAAGAAAAAAGCAAGAGAAAAACACTACAAAGACCCACTGCGGTATTGAAAAGAGGCTGGATTCAAACATGAGCTGCCCAACAGGCCTCTGCGTTGTCGCCGTTGAAATCTTGCGTTCTTCTGAATTAATATAGTAAGAGAGACTGTTAAGTGTTAACAATGAGAGGCTGCCGGAAGGCGGGTGCGGGCGGAAAAGGCGGTGACAACCGAAGCACACTCCGGCGATCGCCGGCGTTGATCTCGTCGGTCCCTGCTTCTCCAAAGTAGGAGAATCTCTTCGGGGTGCGACGCCGCGTCGATTGACCGTGGTATATCCCACTTTCCCCCACTCGCTTCTCGGTTGCTGGTAGAAGAGCTAGGGTTGTGTGTGCGAGCCGCCATTGTTGTGGTGTCTGAGCTTTCTCTGCTTGTTTGGTGAGTCTCGGGGGTTTCCGTACATGGGGAATCGCAGGCTTACGCTTGCGGTTCCCCCATTCAGAGTTCGTACAGGGGAATCGATGAATCCAGCGGATTCTCAGAGCTGCGGCGATGAACAGAGTTCTGGTCTGAATGTTTAGGAAATTGGGGAATGCTCGAGATCAGGTCTGACAGAACAAGAGATACAGAATGAATGGGAGGAGATGGAACTTGAGGAATGGCTGCAAACGCAATTCCCACCACTCAGAGCTGGCACGAGTTATTCGATTGCATGTGGTTTCCCCAAACATTCCCAATCAAGCAAATTGATGAAATCCATGAATAGAAGATCGAGTCCTGTTCCACCAGTGGCTGCAGTAGATGGTGATTCGCTGCTGATAAGCAAATTGCCAATACAACTGACTTGGTCTAGTAAGAGATCTGAGGAATATGTTAAGATGAAAGAGGTGAGATCAACTGATGAAATTCTGAAGAAATTAGTGCCACCAATTGATAACAGAGTTCAGGAACAGGGGAGCAGAGTTCAGGATCAGGGGGATAGTGGCGGGAGGAAGAAGAAACTGAGTAAGGTGGGCCGTATAGATTGTTCTGGGCTGGCCCATAGTGGCCTGTCTATTAGTGATCTGTTTGGCCATTCCTATACACCGCCACCCCCTTCACCCCCTCCAACCCTAACCCGCCGCTGGGTCTGGGTGGAGAAGCCAAGGGTTTGGGATCCAGAGGCGGCGAGGTATCAAGCTTCCAGGAAAGATATCCAGAAGTACGGGGCTCAGGCGAAACACCTACGCCGAGTCCTTCCTCGAACCACTGATAGCCGATCTTTCGTTGAGGTGGTGGAAGAGATGGAGCGCAGAGGGCCAAATCGGGGGGATCAAGAGAGGTACAAAGAAAATCGCGTGCCAAGGGATGAGGCTCCGAGAAGAGGTGATGGTCGTGGTGCTCAAGAGTTCTTTGGGAATCAACAGGGTGGTGACGGCCATGGGCGCAAGAGATCTGGGGATTATGAAGAAGGTAGAGGTGGGGAGGACCTGCGCAAGCATCTGGTAGACCGCCGCAACTACCAAGATTAAGGCCAGGGGAGCTCTGTGATGAGATGTTACAACTGCGGGGAAGAAGGTCACCACTGGTCAGTATGTCATAATCCTTCCCTTTGCTATGCCTGCAATGATACTGGTCATATTTCCACCAATTGCCCCAACAAGAAAGCAAAGATTACTCAGCCTAGAGAGAAGATGGCCCAAGTGCCAAAACCTGCTGTTGTTCAGATTCCTAGGAACACTGCTGGTCAGGCTCCAAGGGTGGCTTTAGGTAAACAGCCAAAAAATGAACTGCAACTCTGTGCTTGGGGGCTGCCAGGACACATGTTTTTCTCATTGAATCTGCCTGAGGAAGCAAAGAATAAGAAGTCTGTTGAAGATGAAGGGCTCAGGGTTATTGTCTCAGTGCTTGAAGGAAAGGGTACTAAGCTCGGGATCGCAATGAATTTAAGTACCGAGATGGGCTCCCGGTTTGACTATGAGGTTAAAAGAATTTCGCTAGTGAGTTCTTAGTCAAAGTCCCAAACAAAGTGGCCATGAACATGATAGTGAAAAGAGGAAGATTCCAAGTGCATCACATCAGATATTATTGTGGTGGCTGAGGAAACAACTCTAGATCCTGGGACATTTCAGTTTCTAGAGTCTGTTTGGGTGAGGGCTGTGGGGATCCCTAAGATAGCTAGAAATGAAGAAGCAGTGTTACAATTGGCTAGATTGATTGGAGACCCTGAGGAATTTCATATCCCCTCTCTGATGTGGAATGGGGTCTGGGTTAAGGTGGCTTCCCCTGATCCAAATCAGATTAGGGGGACATCATCTGTCTTCATCAACAAGGCAGGCAAAAAGATTTCCTGGTATTACTCAGACAAATTGAGTCAATTCCCTCCAAATAAGAGACCTGCAGATGATGAGGACTTTGGTGATGAGGAAGGTGAGGCTACAGATGAGGAAGAGTTTGAGTCTACCCAGGGCAGCATGGATCTGGATGAGGCAAGGAAGCCAGACAGTAAAGCTAAATGGGTGGGGCTAGACCTTCAGAATACAAGGGCAGACAGCAAGGATCTGATCTGGGGTTAGAAGCAATGGGAGACAAAGAAAATATTAAGGAAGACCAGCTAGATAAACAGGTGGAGAAGCTTTCTAATGAGTACACTGCTGTTGACAATCCTACTCCGCAGGGGTGTAAACAAATATTGGAGTTTTCTGATATGTTCCAAGAGTTGAATGTTCTGGCTCAGGAATTTCAGAAAGAAGTGGTAACAGAACCTGAAGCTGATAGGGAGGTGAATCCAAAAGAGGTAGTGATAAGGGAAGGAACAGTGCACAAGGCATCACAGACTGAGACAGAAAATGTGGTTCCTAAAGAGATATCCAATGGGACAAGACACAGCTCAAGAGTGCACCTTGATGGGAAGTCCATTCTAGAAGCTGCTATGGAGAACAAGGCTCAGAAGGTTGCTTTGGAAAGGAAGAAGAAGAAGCAAGATGGTAAAAAAGGTACAACTCAATCCTCCTCTTCTCTTAACAGCAATAATGCTTCTATGACTTGTGTGGATTCTGATTCAAATAACTTGCATAACTCTAGCAATATTAGTCAAATCTATGCTATGACTGATAAGGGAAATGAGCTTGAGTGTTTATCTAAACTGCCTGTTAGCCATATCAAGGATGTTGCTGCTAATATGCTTGAGAATACTAGAAAGAGATTGGCGAGATTGACAAAAACAATGTGCTCGAAAAGAATGATATGCATGTTTTAAATGATGATGTGACAATTAATTCTGGTAGGGTTACTAGTGATGAGGAGGTACTTCTGATTGAGAATTCTAATTTTGTTAATCAAATTGATAAGATAGCTAAGGCCTGTGGATTAGTTATAGGAGATAATGATATGGCAAAAATAACAAAAGAGGTTTTCTCACAAGATAAGAGTTCTCGAAGTCGAAATTCCCAAAGAGGGCTCGATATGAAGAGTGATAAGAAGATTAATGATAGAGATATCGGGGTATTATAGAAGAGGATCAATAAAGAGATAATTCTAAAGAGGGTTCCACAAAATACCAGTTCCTTAAAAATGAAAATTCTTTACTGGAACATTAGGGGTTTGGGGGGGGGGCAAGGAAGAAGAAGACATCTTCTAGAGTTGATACGAAACATGATTTTGATTGCATATGCTTGCAAGAAACAATAAAGAGTTCCTTTAGACAGAGAGAATTAGACCGATTGGCAGGAAGAAGAGATATGTGTTGGTTGGTTCAACCCTGTGACGGGCATTCTGGAGGCCTACTCCTAGGGGTGGATAGAGATATTGCACAAATAAAGAACTCAGACCAGGGGGTGTTTTTTTAGAGTGTAGAGTTAGCGATGAACAATTCAGACTTAGAATGGAGATTGATTAATATCTATGGACCTGCCCATGATGAAGAAAAGATGGAGTTTTTAGACAAGTTATTCACAAGTTTTCCAAGGATCTCGGCTTCCAACAAGAATGGGAGGGGATTTTAACCTTGTAAGGAAGGTGGAGGAAAATCATCAGGGAATGTCAATCTAAGTTTGATGGATACTTTTAATGAGTTAATTAATAACCTGGCTTTGAGAGAGGTTCAGAGAAGTGGTAGCAGATTCACCTGGACAAATAAACAGATCCCACCTATTATGTGTGTTTTGGATAGAGTTTTGATCTCAAGTGCAATTGAAGACAATTTCAATTTGATTTTAGTTTACACAGCCCCAAGAATTGGGTCGATCATAATCCACTCATTCTAGATTCCGGGGTGTAATCACCAAGAAATTCACTACTTGATTTAACAATCATTGGTCGCAATGTGAGGGTTTTATAGATTGGATGATTCAAAAATGGCCTAATAGATACAAGTATGATATCTTGGATCATTGGCACATAGTTTCTAGCAAAATGAGAAGAGCTGCCAAGGGTTGGGGTTTAAATATTGACAGTCAACAGAGGAAAATAAAAATAGAGTTACAGAAGGAGATAGAAAAGATTGATGCTGAGAGTGATTTAAGATGTCTGCAACCAGAGGAATGGGAACACAGATATGAACTAGAGTTACAACTGCAGAATCTGTTATGTGAGGAGGAAGTGCACTAGCAGAAGAGAGGTGGGGAGAGATGGTTATTGCTGGGAGATGCTAATACTAACTACTTTCACAAGTGTGCCAATGGAAGAAGGAGAAAGATGAAAATTAGTATGCTGGAGCATGAGGGGGAAGAGATAGTGGAGCCAAACAAAATTAAGGATCATGTCACAGAATTCTACAAGAACCTGTTTGGGCATCAGTCAAGCTCTGACATACATTTACAGGAAGACTTATGGCTGGAGTCTCAAAAAATTTCACAAACAGAGAATGAGAGGTTAACTAGACCTTTTTCAGCTGAAGAGTTGGATATGGGGATTAAAGAGATTAAGGGAAACACTGCACCAGGGCCTGATGGGTTCACTATTGAGTTTTTCAAAAGATTTTGGCCTCAATTAAGGGGACCGTCCTTGAGATGTTAAAAGACTTACACAAAGACTCTCTGGATTTAAGGAGGTTGAACTATGGAGTTATTATTCTGTTACCTAAGGTGAAACCGGCAACACATATTAAACAGTTTAGACCGATCTGCCTGCTTAATGTGGTGTATAAGATTATAACAAAGATATTGACTATAAGACTTACTGAGGTAATAAACAGAGTGGTGAGCCCTTTTCAAACTGCATTTATTCCTGGGAGAAACATATTGGAAGGGGTGGTAATCCTACAGGAGGTGCTGCATGAACTAAAGATTAAAAAGATGACAGGAGTTATTCTTAAGTTGGATTTTGAAAAGGCATATGACAAAGTCTGCTGGGGTTTTTTGGAAGAGGTGATGAAAAAGAAAGGTTTTGATCCCAAATGGATTAGCTGGATAAATAAGGTTGTGGGGGGTGGAAAAGTCTGTATTGATATCAATGGTGAAAGAGGGGAGTATTTCAGGAGCTACAAGGGCTTAAGACAGGGTGATCCAATGTCACCATTATTGTTCAATTTAGTAGCTGATGCTTTCTCAGCAATGCTTACTAGAGCTAGTGAATCAGGGGTGATTACAGGCCTAGTGCCACATTT
The DNA here is from genome assembly GCA_018135685.1 of Themeda triandra. NCBI lineage: Eukaryota > Viridiplantae > Streptophyta > Magnoliopsida > Poales > Poaceae > Themeda > Themeda triandra. Next base: position 200,399 of record JAENPR010000584.1, on the reverse strand, counting down.
GATTCCTGGAGGGCTGTCTCACTTACAATATGCAGATGATACTGTGATTTTGCTTCAGCACAGCCAGGAGAATTTGTAGAACATCAAGATTTTGCTAACATGTTATGAGAAAATGTCTGGATTGAAGATCAATTATGACAAGAGTGAGATTTTTACAGTGGGTCTAAGTGATGAGGAGCTGAATAGAGTTGCAGAGTTTCTAAGATGAAAGATAGGGTTATTTCCTATGAAATATTTGGGTCTTCCAGTGAGTATAAACAAGATATCCAAAGCTCAATTGAGATTTGTGGAGGACAAGATTGACAAGAGATTGGGGACTTGGCAGTGTGAATTCCTTACTTCTGGAGGGAAATCCACCCTCCTTGAATCATGCCTGTCCAGTATCCCCATGTATACAATGGGGGTATACCAATTGTATGAAGGTAACTTTCAAAAGATTGATACTATCAGATCAAGATTCTATTGGCAAGGGACAAGTAAGAAAAGAAAATATCACATGGTCAAATGGAGAGCTTTAGCCACACCCAAGGAGTTTGGGGGTTTGGGATTTACTGAAATCAGAACTATGAACTCATGCTTGATGGTGAAATGGATAGATAGGCTGGAGAAGGGAGATACCAGTCTGTGTTGCTCTTTACTGAGAAAGAAATACCTGGGTGATAAAAGTATCTACCAGATCAAGAACAAAAAAGGATCACAATTTTGGAGATCACTTTTAGATTTAAGAGATGATTATCAAAGAGGCAGAATTGTAAAGGTTAGGAGTGGGTGCCAAACAAGCTTTTGGCATGATGTGTGGCTCGGGGGGCCCCATTAAAGATTGGTTTTCAAAAATTATTCAAGATTTCACTAAAACAAGAGGGTAGTGTAGCAGAAATCTGGGCACAAGGTGAGTGGGACTGCCATTTTAGAAGAAGACTAGTGGGAGGTTTGAGAGATGAATGGGAAGAGCTAAAGAGTTTGCTGAACTCTGTAAATCTAACAGAGGGTAGAGATGTAGTGTCCTAGGCATTAGAACAATCAGGAAGATACTCAACGAAATCCCTTTACAGAGCTATATTGTCGGGGGGGGGGGGTTAAAGATATTAATATGATGACTATTTGGAAGAGTAATATACCATTAAAAGTAAAGATCTTCATTTGGATGGCTTTGCATGACAGAATAAAAACTGGGGAACAATTGAAACAAAAGAAGTGGGATGGGGATCCTAAATGTGTAATCTGTGATGAATTGGAGACTGTTGATCACATTTTGTTTCAATGTCCTCCTGCTGCATTTCTTTGGGCTTTCCTCAGAGACAGTTTTGGGTGGTCTCAATCCCCAATAAACTGCTCTGATTTTGTATATGAGTTTGTTAAAGATTGCCAAGGTGTAACCAAAAAGATGTTACTACACTTGTGTGCAGGAGCTCTATGGGTTTTGTGGAAGACCAGGAACGATGTTGTCTTCAATAAGAAGGTCATGGCGTCACCCAATGCTATAATCTTCAAGACTCTGACAATGATCAAGGCGTGGACACCATTATACAAGGACAAGATGAAGCCCAAGATTGAAGAAGCTATCTCGGCGCTGACGGCGAAGGCGGCGACCATGGAGTAACAGCAAGACAGCGTTCAGAAGATGAAGTGGAAGACTATGCAGATCAACAAGCGGCAAATATGATGAAAAACTCAAAACTCTGTAATCTTTTGTTGCGCTTGCTTGATTAACTGTAATAAGGAGTGAAGAAGTTTTAACTTGTGGGTGCTGGCGCCTCCGAGCCAAAGTTTCTAGTTTTGGTGCGTAGATGATTAGGGCTGGAGTAGTGAGCGCTCAGGTAGGAGTTTTATTTTGAGTTGTCTACGGTGCATCACTGTAAAACTGGTAACCCCAGTCCTCGCGATCGGGTGTTCATTAAGCTTTCAATAAAGCCGGGTGGAATGCCTTTGATCTAAAAAAATCTTGCGTTCTTCTCGAGCATTGGCGGAACCAGGCCCGACGACCCTGGGCGCCCGCCCGGGCTCCGGCACTGACACGCAATTAGTCATTTGTTGCAGCTCCGTCATTAGCCAGAAGCTAGAAATCATATGCTCGGTATCGCCCGGGCTTCAATTCATTTCATTTCACTCCTGGGTCTGCTAATCTCGAGTTCATTTTGAATAGAAAAGTTAGGTCTCATTTAACGGGGCGTCTTGGCTTCTCGCGAAACATCTTTGGCCTTTCGAAAATTGATCTTTATGTTGCTAGGGAGGTGTTTTCCGCTCGGTTTAAAATGACTTAACCGGTGAAACGAGGAAAGGCTTCCTTGATTTGGGCTCCTTTGAATACCGTAGCATGGAATCAGAGCAAAGAAGGCCCTCCCAAACGAGCTGTATCATCATGAAAATTGGATCAACAGCCGCCAAATCGAGTATGCATGCAGTGCATCATACCGTTTATGAGGTCCACAGTCATTGCAACGTGGTTCTGACGAACGCGGCAGAATCGTTGACGCACGACTCTCACTGTCTGCGGCGACAAAAAGTATACGCTGTGCCGAATTCGCTCGTCGCTGTCGCGCGCCGCGCCTAACAAGCAAGTCGACGTACACGACCAGTCGATCTCCACCACGACCTACAAATTGAAGAGCGAGGCACCACCGCACCATGGAAGAACATCCACGAAAGACGACTTAGACTCTTATAGATAGAGAGCCGGCGCACAGTGCAAAAGGATAAGAGATGAAGGCGCCTCGTCTCTCCTTGTTGGTACTTCGACACTTCTTGGCGATCATGGCGGCGGCGGCGTTCGTCATCATTCTCGCCGTGCACGTTGAACCTGTCCAAGGTAACGTACTCTGCTCGTCGCACCACTCCGGTGGTTAAAATTTATAGGGCTCCTGCTGGAGTCCTGGTTTTTTCAGTTGATAAGCTGCTAGCTAGCTAGCACAGCTATAGCTACACGTACGTGACGATTAAGTAGCTGACTTGCATGTATTTTTTTATGTGCATCATCTCTGGTCTGCGTGCAGGAGGGAGGCAGCCGAGCTCACCTCCGGCTCCGTTTCCAAATTGGCAGCGTTCACATTGCTGCTAATAACGTAGGTGAAACAGAGAGAGAGAGGCCAGGCCGACTATACTACAATCGGGATGTGCGCCTCTTACTTAGTGGAAGCCAGTGTCCAATTCGAACCTCTTGTGATCTTACTCCATGTACTCCCTCCTCCACCCCCGACACAATAAACGTATCATTATGAATTTTAAATATTTATCTTGCAATATATTGTCGTTTGCTAAACGATCGGTAATATCGTCTCGGAAGTACTTTGAAATCAAGCTTATCAATTCCATTTCGGTACCAGTTTAAGTGGACAGTATTATTAGACTTTACTATCTCCATGTTCCTTTTTTTAGCCTCGTACTCTTTCGGTACAAATTATAGTATCTGAACTCACGCACTAACTCATGCCGCCACACACACACTCACACACGCACACCCCTAGTGCGCAAGCTAGAGCCACACCGAAGAGACCTGCACGTGGCTCAGAGGTATTCGAAGTCTTCGAGACTTCGCACATGACGGGTACGTCATCCTGACCATTGTGGCGCATCCACGTGTGAGGCAACTGAAATTATTAGGAACAGTAGTTCCCGAAGCTAGAGCCACACCGAAGAGACCTGCACGTGGCTCAGAGGTATCCGAAGTCTTCAAGACTTCGCACATGACGGGCACGTCATCCTGACCATTGTGACGCATCCACGTGTGAGGCAACTGAAATTATTAGGAACAATAGTTCCCGGTGGGAAAACCAGAAAATCGTCCCCATGGGGGGATCGATCTCTGGCCGGTTGGCTCCCAACCGGAGCGCTCAGCCATCTGAGCTATCGCTCAGACCCCCTATCTCCATGTTCCTAGAGGTCATTATGGACATTGATATGGTCTTCATAAATAACATTGGCTCTTGTTTTTTCTATAAAATATAGTTAATATATACTTTTATAAAAACTATATTCCAAGAAAAATCTATTTACACCGCTTATATTTTCAAACTCAATCCAAAAAATATTTGTATTTAAAGTTTACAATATTTGACTTAAGAAAGCCTCAAAACAACGTCCTTTAGGAACATATAGGAGTAGCTCTTAATCAGGATCCGAGTTAGCTTGAGCACTGGAACGCCTAATACAAAATCAACTCTTAGTCGCACATAATTTGTACTGCGTTATAGTGATAGACAATGCCTTAGGCCGTTGATGTCCCTGTGCCTGCTCCAATCAGCAGGCATGGCGTCAGCGGTGAAGAAGAGCAATGTTAATGTGTACTTGTGCCTAGTTGTGTTTGTGTCTCAAAGGAAATTTAAGAGTTAGTCATCTCATCACTAAGGTATCCCTAAGATGTTCTCCACATAGTTGGGATACGCTCCCCCGTAGGTTGGGGGTCTCATGGTGATTACTAGGCCTGAGACGATGTCTTAACACCTGACGAAAACAACAACAACAACATGTAGTGATAATTTAGCAATCTTGATAACATAATATTGAGGTGGGACTAGATCAAATATTATCCCGTAAATACCCATGGACCTCGATCATGCTATGGATGGAAGAGTAATGAACTTCCTAATAAAATATTGTCGGGCTGCCTCCACAATCGATGAATTTGCACTCCAAAATCCGTCATGGGCTGATTTGTCAAAAAAAAAAAAAACCAGCTGATTGATTTGAGAAAAAATGGGTTGAATTCGAGAAAAACGGATAAAAAACCCTAAACAATCTATTTTTTTAGCAGACCCTAACAAACTAAATGGATCTAGATAAGATGAATCAGCCCGAGCCAACATCTTAACAGGCCAAATTTAAGCTTTATGACGTTTGTGGCCTTTTACGTCTCGATCATATGGGCCTTAACAGGCCTAATTTCAACTAAATGTTTCTCTTAGGTTACCAGGTTACATCCTCTCAGGCAACTACTTTAGTATGCTAGGTACTTGATCATGTAAAAATGTATATTCCATTTTTTTTTGCTTGTACATTGAAGCAACGGGCTTAACATGGAGCATGTATAGTATATCTGGTACTAGCTAATGGGCTGCACCAACTGAGAATAATAATGCAAGCTATTTAGAACATTCACACATCTCATGATGCTTGATATTTTGCATGAAGCCACTAGATCTTAGCAACATGAAAACCTTACAACAATGTAGAACATAGATGTTAATCTTAGAAATCTTCTATAATGGAGACACATGTCTTATTTTTATGAGCCTATCCATGGGTTGAGGACTTTGTGAGTGTATGGCAAAATATGTAAAAGATGGGCTAGGTGTGGGAGGTCGAGCGACCAAGCCTAGGGTCGGCCAACCTACCAGTAGTCAATCCAAGCCTACCACTCTGGCCCGTGCAGAGGAAACATAATTAGGGTTGATATTACACGGTGATTGGTATCAATGGATAAAATTAAGCCATGTGTAGCGCACATGGATCCATACCGTCCATAAGGTCCAAGCATATTCCACTTTGACCAAATTAAAGCATGTACTATTGTTGGGAATATGCCCTAGAGGTAATCATAGAGATGATGATATTCCGCTTGTATCCATGATATGTAATGTGTCCATTGAATATCCATTAAAAACAACTTGTATTGATTGGCAATTATGTGAATTGTTTGTAGAACTCTTTTACTTGTATGGTTATTCTATATTTGTCCCTGGTCGGAGTTCATGTGGACACACATGAATACTAGACTAGCACATTATTAGTTGATGACTATGTTTCACAAGTCATGGACATGGAGATGTCGAACTAATAATGTGGGCACATGTATGACATGTAGGCTGGACTGACCCGACATGAGATTGTCTCTATACACATCATATACGTTATGTCCTTCGACCTGAGATTATTGTATGTGCTCAAGATGTGTATCGACTTGCTTAGGGACTGACAAACGCTATTCCGTTACTGGGTAGTTATAAAGGACGTCTTCGGGTCTGTCGAGAAACATACTATGAGACATAGACAATCAAGATGGGACTTGCCCCTCTCTAATGAGAGAGATATCACTGGATCACTCAAGTGATTGGATCAACAAAATGCATGGCCGTGCTTGGGTTAAGTGTTAACCCACGAGTTGAACCAAATATCATGTGGCAAGGGAATAACTTGTATATGGTTGTGGTGGTTCGTCTGATATGATCATTTGCGTGCACATAGGAGTTGTGACGCCTTGCTAGAGGCCGCTGTCAGCTATTGGGTGAATAGGAGTATTCGGCCCATGCCTATGTGTGCGTGAACCCATAGGGTCGCACGCTTAAGAGGCTGGAAGCCTAATTCAGGTTGGACCCGAATTAGACAAGGCCTAGGGTTTCTAATGGGCCTCCATCTCGGGAGCACATGAGAGACGCCTATATATGTAGAGGGGAGGGGCGCGGCCAGACCTAATCCACGCCTTTTGGCAGCCGCCGTCGCCCTCCACGCTCTCGCCTTCGCTCCTCGTGGACCTAGCAGTCCGGAGGCGCATCACTTCTTCCTCGTACGTGTGTGATACCTCGGAGGTGCTGCATCTAGAGCACGAGGATGAACCGCAAGTGGTGGGAGGAGTTGCTGGACGACCATGCAACTGCACGGCACTGCTGCGACGCATTCGACTACATCGAGTCATCTTCCGCTGCATTTGCGCGTCTAGTGGTAATCCCGTAACCTGTAACTAGCAGTAGATCCTCGGATATGAGGTAGAAAAGTTTTGTTTTCCGGCTAGCGTAGCACCCTCATAACCCTACAACTATAGCTCACAGAAACCAAATAGATCAATACACCAACTTAAGATAGACGACAAATGTGGATGGGCCAAACTTCCGGACGATCAATTGTCATGAAGAACTGAAGGAACATCTAGACCATGGAGAAAGGAAGGTTGTGGATCCTAGGGTCAAGCGACTCAAGAGGGGGTCGGCCAACCTAGGGTTCATGCTAAACTAGTTTAACCACCTACAAGGGCAGGTAGCTACCAAACTATGGAAGACATCTACAATATGGATCAGTAAACAAATAAGTTGGAATGAAGGGTTTGGATGAGTATTCACATTGATTGAAGGGCCCACCATATCTCCACTCACCCATGTAATGTCCCACAATAAACTAATAAGACCCTCTTTCTCACTTGTAACACAAACCTTAACATTTGAGTATCACTTCTCTTTCCACACACTTGTAGTAGTGTCCCTTTAATTTGGATGTCTATCACCTAAATGTACTATCTAGAAATTAAGGAGAGAGGTAAGGAGAGAAATAGAGAGGAGCTAGACCTATTGGATCATCCTTGACTTTATACCTCAGCGAGTGTAGCTTATCTTCAAACAACATTTGAATTAAATATTACTCTTGTATCTCTAGACATTTTATTTAATTGAGTTTAATGTTTATTTCAATTTTATTTACTAGATCTTTGCTTGCATCAAGTATTATAGTCTCACATACAAGATTAGGGTAGTAATCATAACTTTAATTAAATAGTGTACATAATAGATAAGAGACACTTCATTGTCATCATGATCACTCTCATCACCATTGAAACTGGAGCATTGGAGTAGCTATACAGACTCAAACTTTATGCAACTTATCATCTACAGTCAAAGAGGGTATGACAAAAATAGGAGAAGTGAAAGATGGTGTGACCGAAGTAACTTTCCACAAAGCTGAAGAGCATTATGACAAAGAATACAAGCAAACACAATGTTGGATTATCTTTAGCTACAAAACAGCTCCACCAAGACATTAAAAAAATAGCAGAGGAACAAATACCAACCAAATATATGTTGCTTTTGAAATGATCAAACTAGTTAGATGGTTTAGGTAAAACACAAGAAGTTGGAGAAGTCCATCTTGAAGAGGTAGGTTATAGGCATGATGAGATTACACCTAACCCCCCAAATAGTTGTGGCAGCCCTAGGTGGTGAATCCCTAATAGCTAACATAGTCCTCCAAACATTTTGGGAAGCTCAATAGCCTACTAGATGACATCAGTTCTAAAATGGAAGAGGGTTGGAAACCATGACAGAACGTGACAATAGAAAACTATTTATGCCAGGTGTTGATAATGTATTATGCTATTGTTAGGAGAAAACCTTGTCGTCAGTGGTTTCAGCTCTCAATTTCATTACGAGCAAAATGAATTGAAGTTTTGGTTGTGTCCATTTAAAAAATGTAATGAGTTATTTGTGACAATTGATTTAAAATTTCCTGACATGTGCATCAATCATAAACAACAGAAGTCTTTGAGAATTTATTAGTAGAGAATGAGAGTTGTTCACATTGCGTGATATACATCTTTGTGCAAAACTCAGAGAGGTAGTATCTTTTTATGCTATCTAGGCACTAAAGATGAAATCTTTAACACCAACTCTCTATATCCATAGGCGAAAATGTCCATTGAGGCACTAATAGAGGAGAAGTAGGTAAGACACAAAAAAGTTGAAGGAGTCCATCATAAAGAGGTAGGGTATATGCGTGATATGTGGTTGCTAGGGTTGAGGGAGTGCATTGAGGGAACTGTGGCGGATGTTGCTACAGTACCCACGGTGTATCTGCGGGTACTGTCCATGGGGATGGGGCTGTTGTGGCAAGCGGCTAGGGCTAAGGGCGCTGGGAAGGCCGGTCGCAGGGCTTTGCCCGTGGCCGGCAAGTGAGAATGGATTTCCTTCTAATCTGTTGCTTGATTAGATTGATACATCTCCTCTCCTTATATAGAGAGGTTGACCCTTATCTCTAATTAACCCTAACGGGCTATACCACAAACCTAGGCCCAATAGGCCTCTGCCGCACTCTAAAGGATTGTCACTTTGATACTCACATACTCTTAACAACTAGAAAGGATGCTTAGTGTAGTGATATTATATATACATTCGTGATAACTAGGACAAATGCAATAAAAATAAAACAAGAAGAAAGTAGATCCATACCACTACCAACATTTATATATATACATTAGAAATTGCTTGCACAATGCTTAGGAGAATATGACACCACATCGTGTGGCCCAAATTAGAAGTTTGCATGGTTGCACAAAGAGGTTGATTTGCACTAGATACATTGCCCTTTTTATATGTATCATAGTATATCCAACAAAAAAAAATTCCTTGCCTTCATTTATGAGGAAAAGTATGTTGGCAATTTGTTAAATTGGAAAGATGCTTAGATTTAGTTAAGTACTGGTTGACCAAATATTTCATGGAATTAGGTGAGATGATAAAAGTACAATGTCTCGAGCTAGTGTCTAGGAGCTTGGTAAGTTCACTAGTATTGGCACTTGGCAAAAGAAAGCCAGAACAAGAATGTGCTCAATTTCGGTCTCAGAGGAGAGGGACTTGTGTTGACAAGTATGAAGTAGATGGATATTTGGAATAACTTGTGAGGGAAGATGATAATTTTATTATCTTAGATAGTGGAAAACAAACTTGAATATGCACCCTATACTATTGTTTATGGAAAGAGATCAATTTCCTATTCATACCTTAGCACCATTTTTTGAATTTGTATTTAGTTTGTGTGGTCGAATTATTAATGACAAAAAAGTTTGATGACAGTGCAAACACTTAAAGCTTTACTTTTTTGTAAATGGTTCAACATATATCCAACCAAGAAGGTATTACCTTTATTCATGTACCTATATATTGCATTTACAATAATTTCTCTTTGTACTTTTAGTAAATTACAATATTCTGTATGCATACAAGTAATAACAATATGTAGTCTTGTTTATACATACTTGAGATGTTGTTTAACATGTTGCCCTATTTTGTAGTTTGGTACATTCTCCATAAGTTGCCTATACATAATGATTGAAGTTAATCCTATTCTTTGTTGTTTTATCTTCTCAAATTTTTGAGTTAATTAGGAATATATGATTGCATAGATATTTTTTTAGATGGTTTGATTTTTGGTCCACCCTCTAGACAACTTTTTGCATCAGTAAGTATTGGTGTTGATGGTTTTGTTAGTTTCAAGTAAGGTTTCTCTTAGGTTGCCAGGTTACATCCTCTCAAGCAACTACTATAGTATGCTAGGTACTTGATCCTGTAAAAGTGTATATTCCATTTTTCCTTTTGTACATTGAAGCCGCGGGTTTAAAATGGTTCAAGTATAGTAAGATGCGGTCCTAGCTGATGAGGTGCACCCATTGATGATAATAATACTATCTTTTTAGAACATTCACACATCTCATGATTCTTGATATTTTGCATGAAGCCACTAGATGTTAGCAACATGAAAACATTCCAACAATGTAGAACATAGATATTTATCATGGAAGCTTCTATAAGGGTATACATGTCTCATTTTTATGAGCCTATTGATGGTCATGTCATCATTTCATACCTTCAACTATGCTTAAACTGAAAATGTATTTGACTTCCACCACAATCTATGGTTTATTTCTAACAAAATTAATGGGTTTGGAGAATTTGTGAGTTTAGGGGAAAATAAGGAAAAGATGGGCTAGAATGGGTCTGGTGAGAGGTTGAGCTGCCAAGCACAGGGTCAACCAACATACCACCAGTCCATCTAAGCCCACAACTCTAGACCATGTGGAGGTTAATCAAGGTTGATCTTACATGGTGATTGATATTAATGGATGAAATGAAGCCAAGTGGAGCTCACATGGATCCATGGGTGCATATCCACAAGGTCCAAGCATATTCCATTTTGACCAAATTAAAGAATGTACTTTAAGGCACATGGACCAGATCATTTAGTTGACTTAAGGTGGATGACAAAGGTGGATGGGCCAAACTTCGGGTGACCTGGTACTTGTTCCAAATAACATTTTGTCATGGAGAACTGAGGGAACATCTAGACCATGGAGAAACAAAGGTTGTGGATCCTAAGGTCAGGCAACTCAAGAGGGGATTTGGCTGACGTAGGGGTCCTGCTAAACGAGCTTAACCTCCTACTAGGGCACTTACTTACCGACCAAAGGAAGACATCTACAATGTGGATAAATCAAGGTCAGTTGCAATGAAGGGTTTGGATAAGTAGTCATAGTGGCTGAAGGGCCCACCATCTTAACTCACCCAAGTAACTTCCCAATATAAATAGGACTCCTCTTCCTCACTTGTAACACACCTACACACTTGAGTATCACTTCTTTCCACACTCTTGTACTAGTGTAATTTGAATGTTTGTCATCCATCTATACTATCTAGAAAATAGGGAGAGGTGAAGAGAGAGATTGGGAGGAGCTGGGCCTACTGGATCCTCCTTGACTTTATAGCTTAGCGGGTGTAGCTGCTCTTCAAGCAACATCCAAAATATTACTCTTGTATCTCTAGTCATTTTATTGAATTGGGTTTAGTGTTTATTTTAAGTTTATTTACTAGTCCCATCAAGTATTATAGTCTATATACGAGATTAGAGTAGTAATAATTTTGATTGAGGAATGCACATAAGGGATAGCAGATGCTTCATTATCATCATGATTACTCTTATCACATTTCAAACTAACAACATTATAAAAATAGTAGCTATATAGAGTCAAATGTTTTCCAACTTATCATGTGCAGTCAAAGAGGGTGTGACAAAAATAAGGAAAGTGAAAAACTATGTGACTGAGTTGAAAGATTTTTTTCACAATGCTGTGGAGCATTATGACAAAGAATGCAAGAAAACACTCAAAATCAATTTCATTTTACTGTTGCCCTATTTTAATAGCAATTGCAAAAAGCTTATTTGTAGCATCCATAGTCATACTTGTTAGCACTAAGTTTTTCTTTGTGATGAAGTGAAGACACTTATCGATACTCCATTTATAGAGTGAAAGAGTAATATCGTCATGTAGTACGAATTTCATGGTTGCATGCAACCTTTACGAAAAAATAAAATTTTGCAGAGCCGTTTGACTTAATCGATTCCACATTGAATTCGACGGATCATCCGCGTCACAAATTGTATGAGAGGCACCATTCTTACTAGTTCTCCACAATTTTTTTGCTATTGAAGGATATCATGCTTGTATAATGAAATACTACCAGGCACTCTGGCTACCGTATAGTGTTGAATTATCTTTAATACTAAAACAATTCCACCAAGATATTGGAAAAATCGTTCAAGAACACATAGCAGCCAAATATGTTACTTCGGAGATTGTTCAAACTAGTTAGACCAACTGAGATAACACATAAGAAGTTGGATGAGTCAATCGTGAAGAGGTAGGGAATATAGGTGTGGTGAGATTGCACCTAGTACCATAGATTGTTGTGGTACCTCTTCATACCCCCTACTCATCCATTACTATGGCTAGTGTTTTGTTGTCCCAAGGTAAGTAAGCTTGCGTAATCCTAATCCTTGATTAATTCTTTATATTATCCAAGAAACTATATACCTCTCCACCCACAAAAACATTTCTTATCTCTTATACTTTGATCAACTTTGATCTCTTATACTTTAATCAGTTACATAGTGCGGGAAGCGATGACACAGATAGAGATCATGTGCACCAATACCTTGGACCAGTCCCATTTCGTCAGGCTAGGACTAGGAAACCAAATGACAATGTCATTGACCCAAGCTGGGTCTAGATCGAGTGTTGAAGACACTAATCGAGCTATAGCACCTACCTATGGATACAAAGGCTACAATGACCATGTAAATGTTATCAAAGAATAGAACACAAAACTAAAACCTAATATCTCCTTTCATATATATGTTCTTCATAGCAATCAACTTATCCCATCATCCATAAGTTTGAGGTTACTAACAAATTGGTTGTACAGACACCAAATCTGAATCCTCATTAAATCCACCACCGCAACTTCATTCGATCTCGTAAAGGCTACGGGTGATTGATCCAAATTCTTAGATGGTCATCAATGGACTCAAAGGCATTCATGGTGACTTCTCCAACCTATAGGTCTCACTAATCAACAAATCAATAGTGTGGAGAAGATGCTCACTTCCTATTTCAGTGTGATGGAGGCTGTCAGCCAAGTGTTCGATGATTGGAAGCCCCGCATCAACGTGATGGTAGAAGACTTCTAGATCAGCTCAATGCTTTATGCAAGACCGTGAATCGATTGGATCACGATTTCAAGCTCTAAATGATTTCAAATTTAACAATTTTGTGCTGCAAGCTTTACATATTTTGATCACTACAACTTTGATTTAGGGTGTCCTCTATTTCAGTCTGAGAATTTTTGGATCATTTGAACAATTCAAAAAGTTAAATATCAAAGGTGGGACACATTTCTTGATGCCTCTAAAATCAATTTCTAGAGGTGGTGGGTGCTTCCAACCACCTCTAAAAATGTGATCTTCTAGCTGTTTCTATTTAAAACCACCTCTGAAAATAGAAGGCACTTCTATAGTTAGCAAAAAGATCAACCGCCTGTAGAAGTAAATTTTTAGACAAGACGGTTCTTGATAGAGGCATCTCTAAAAAGAAACAAGTGTGTGCATCTAAAACTCTAGAGTCTTTTTCACAAGGGAATTGGCTGTGGGACATCGCCAAAGCCCAAAATTGGGTGCCACACACCACCACTTTCATTATTTGCTGAGGGACACTGCGTTTTCATTTTGGTTGGCCAGTGGGCACCACCATCTGGTTGCTGCCATTAGCGGAGAGAGAAACTTTCCAAAATGGCGACCGGTGCCTCGTCCAACCAGACATGGCTCAGGGGCACATGTCGTCATTTTAGAAAGTTTCTCTCTCCGCTAACGGCTGCAACCGGACCAAAATGAAAACGCAGTGTCCCTCAGCAAATAATGAAAGTGGTGGTGTGTGGCACCCAATTTTAGGCTTTGGCGATTTCAATGCCTTTTCAGTACCTGTTTAAATGGACAGCATTATTAGACTTAGCCCAGTTTTAATGGAGAGTTTCACTTTGTTGTATTTCCAAGACTGCTATATATGTCATATAAAATGGAATGAAATTTGAACGAAACACCCTCCCTCAATGCAAAGTTTCTTATAGAGTTTTATTTGCAATTAATTCTACGATTCAAATATAGTTGATAATCGTGTCAGGAGAGTTTCATTTAGATGACACTTATTTCTTCTCTCTTCTAAATACACTGCCATATCATTGAAATGCCTACATGGCAACCAATTTAATGCAAATAAAACTTCCACTTAAACTGGCCTTAGTTTTTAATCGAGATCTCAGTTAGCTTGATCACAGGAATACCTAATCTAATATCAATTCTTAATCGCACTTAATTCCTGTTGATGATATGTAGCACGCATATGGTGTGGGCGTTGAAGATGAGCAATGTAAACGTGTAGTTTGTGATACTACGTGGATAATATAACCATCACTCGTTGGCCGGTTATGATTGGCCTCCAGTCTTCAGTCCCACTGACCTAAAAGAAGGCTAATGAGAACGTGTCTAACAACCTTAATTACAACCGCACTTATTCACAGTCGTGGGTTCTCTCATACCTTGTGGTTGATTCGAACTAGGCCATTGCTTAGTTACTGAGCCCACCGATCATGGGCAATACTTAATCAACATCTATTTAGAGCCTATATATTTGGATCCTATGAACTAACAAATAGTTGACTAATGTTTAGCTCGTGAGGATACAAATAGGTGGATTAACGAATAGATTAACAACTAATCTATGGCTTAACTAGTTGTTAATTCACTAGTCCATATAACCCAACTATCAGGACTAGTGATTTAACTAGTTGGCTCATCATTAGTTCTAGTTGATCCAAACAGGACCTTAGCGCCCCCCCCTCCAATCCAAAAAAAACTCAGTCAAGTTATTGACAAAGAAAAGATAAATCCTGACATTTCTCCCCTTGATCGAGAGCTTAAGTGATCATTATATTATTACTTTCACTTCCAGAAAAGACACTGTACCAACATAAAAAGTAACATAATAGTTAGTTGAGTACCATTTTGGATTTAATATATAATGGATCACTTTGTATCAAGTAGGACAACAACTTATTTCACTTATTAAAATTCTTATAGTGTACAAGACAAAATGACTGCGACTATCAGTTTAAGTACTATTGAACCCAGATACAAGAATATACTCCATTTCATCTCACAATAGTAAATTCTTAGTCTTAGAATGGCCTATATAAAGTCCTGTTGTGCAGCTTGTTTTTCCTTTTATCGTCGCTGTTGAAATCCTATCCATCTGCATAAAAATGTAGAAAAATGCATTTCATGAGCTCAGTTACAACCACTACATCAACTATCACATAACATCACTGAATTGAATTGTATGACCTACAAATTATAGTAGTAACAAAGCAAATAAGATGCTGGAACAGTGGAGATAAATGCTATTATAGGACTCCAAACATGTGGCTTCGCTAAAATAGGATTTCAAACATTGACTTCTCTAAAGTAGGACTCCAAACATTAATACATTGTTTTCCATGACAGTTTGATACTTTTAATAATATTTGTGTCCTCAAATACATGTATTTTCCTTTAATGACCGCATTGTCCTTCTCTCTAATCTCATCTATCATTGATTCACCTACCTAAGATGGAGACAGACGATCCTTCTTCGCGACGTCGCCCTAAACCCTAAACACCGCTGCCGCCCGCCGCCCGCCCGCCACCCACTGAACGCTACCCTTCCTTCCCTCCCACACCTCCTTCTCCTCTCTATGGGTGGAGAGAGCCTCCGCCCAATGGAGTCCATGGAGGGTCATAGGCCATGGACGACAAAGCTAAGACCTCCATTGCCCTAGACATGGTTGTGTCTGGTGCACTGGCTGCGGAGTCACATAGAGGGCTCGACGCGGTCCTTGATCTCCATCCCGGGGGGCATGGAGCCCTGGCCATGGATCTTGGTGGCCATCCCATGATGCTAGGAGTGCTGGCCATGGTGCCTGAAGGCCATCCCGTCAAGCTTAGTGCTGGAGGCCTAGCCGTGGCTGATGTGGTCTGGCCAAGGCTGCTGGTGGCCTGGCCCCTGCTGCCCTGGCCACGGCTCCTGGTGGCCTTGCCGCATAGGCCGGAGCAGCCGATGGCCTTCCATAGCCTCCAGTGCAAAACACCAATGATGTTGTAGCCCTAGGAAGAGCACTGCTACCTACTGCTCCCCTTCAGGCAATAGAGTACAACTTTCCTGTTCTTCAGGTGGAAAGGTATAAAATGGTTGCTTTGGATCTCTTATTTTTTAGCAGAACATTATTAGAAGACATTATGACAAGACAATAGTATAACTAGGTTTTGCTTTTTTGTAGTATCCAAATAAATAATGTGAAAAATATGGAAAGAGTTGATTGGGCTACCATACAGATAGTTGAGACTCTTGATGATGAAGGTAGAATTGAACTTATGAGTGAGAGTCAGATGCGTGTGATTTTAGGCTTAACAGATGAGGGCACACCAAATATACCTACACAGGGATTTGATTGCAGAATGGATGAACACGGCAAGGGTAATGACATATTGGAAGACAAAGGAAACAAAGATTGAAAGGATGGGAGGAATGTAGACACAAGAAGAAAGTTAAATGTGCCAATGAGGGTGAAGGTAAGAAGGGATGTGATAATGATATTGTGGAAAAAAATGTCACAAGCAAGCTAGTGCCTAGTGCCCAGTCAATGGTACCGCAAAAAGAGGTATTGTTGAATTTATTTATCAAGGAACTTGAATGAAAATGTCAATATTTGTTTATTTCATCACTTGTAGGAAGCGAAGCGTAGGCAACCTAGGATGAATGTCATAAATGAAAGACCGACAGAAACTAACACCCCACGAAGGCCAGTTTGGGAAGAAATCCTACGAGATTTAGGCGAGGAAGGGTGATAAGGAATATTAACACATTTGTGTACACAATTATTGTTCTATATATCTAACTATCGATCGTACTTATGCGCAACAAGCTAGCAATGTTATTAGGAGATGGCACATCTTCACAAACTGACAATGCTAGCCCGGTGAGAATGCCTAGCCCAATGCAACAAAAAGACAACTCCAAAGAGAGCTAAACATTGGATGATGGAGCATTTTAGTTTTGACAAGATGTAAACTCATGATTTATTTCACGACTTTGATCTCGTTTGGAACTACGTTATGGTCTTTTGAGATTAACTTGTTTATGCTACAAACATGGTTTTATGAGATGAACTTGTTTGTGCTACATTCTTACTATTATATATTACTGTAATTGTGTATGAATCAATATGTTGTTAACGGTACATGGCGCCACGGCCACGGGCAGCCAGCCATGGCCACGCTCTAGCTAGCCACGGCCAGCTAGCCCCAGCCACAGCCGGCCAGCTAGGCCACAGCCAGCCAGCCAAGGCAGCGGCCTAGTCTAGCCAGCCAGCCAGCAGCGATCGACTTTCTTTCATAAACGAGGCAACCATCACGGTGAAAAGACCGAAGGGTAAAAGGGTAACTTTAGGAATAAATAAATGTATTTAGATGACAAAAGAGATTAAAATAATAAAAAGAATGTCATGTATATGACAAAAAGTAAATATTTGGAGTCCTATTTTAAAGAAACAAATGCTAAAAATTTTATTTTAGCGAAGCCACATGTTTGGAGTCCTATAGTAGCAAATTTCTCTCAGAGACATTTTTTCAGAAGCTTCCCTCAAAAATCATCTCTAAAAATGTTTCCACTAATGGTCTATTTCTAAAAATCAATTTCTAGAGGTAATTGATGTTCTCATCCTTCCCGCCAAAATACCTTCTTATTTTTAAGGGCTTTGGATTTTGCAGTGGCCTCTCGAAGTTGCAGTTATAGAGGTGACCGTTGTTCCCTGTCACTTTAGAAATTGATCTTTAGAACTAGCTAGAAATTCATGTAACCACCTCGAAAAAAGGTATTGAACAAAAAAATCATATATATTTTTAAAAATCAAGTCATATAAATACAAAAACTTCACGATCTACAACTTTATAGATGATATTTTTTCATTTAAAATAGTTGAAGTTGCAAATTTTTGATATAACCGTTGGATCGTCAGCACTGACGGGAGAGGACATCACAGCTGGATACACGGGGCAATGAAGAGTTTAGGAACAAGAGGCGATGAACTTTGCACGTGTAGTAGTGTGAACCATTCACTTTGCATGCGTTATCGTCGCCGTTGAAATTTTGCATTTCATTTCGAGACGATTAAAATCTAGACACCTAAGTTATGTCCCTCTTTTCACAGGGCTTCTCTCCCAAGACGTTATGTACGTTACAATGGTGAGGTCGTTTTTTCGAAGTCCACGCACAGTCATGGCAACGTGGTTCTCACGCGGCAGAATCGTTGACGCCGGCTGCCACTACTGCTGTCATCGCCAGAGCGGTCCTATTGTAGTATACGCGAGAGCTGCTTTCGTTCATCGTTTTCGCCGTGTGCGCCCGTGCCTAACAAGTAGTAACAAGCATGTCGACGTACACGACCAGTCGAGCTATAGCTTTTTTTTTTTTTTTTTGACAAGAAGTCGAGCTATAGCTTGAATGGGCTTCGCAGCGGAGAGCTAGCATGCAGCAGCTCCCACCGCGACCTACAAATTGAAGAGCGAGGCAGCACGGATTCACATCCAAGAAAGACGTCTTGGAGCCGTGGCGCACAGCAAAAAGCTCGACAAAATGAAGGCGCCTCGTCACTCCTTACAGCTGGTTGTTCTGCGCTTCTTGGCGATCATGGCGGCGGCGTTCTTCATCATTCTCGCTGTGCACGTTGAGCCTGCGCAAGGTACTTCATCATACTATGCTCGTCGCGCCACTCCGGTGGTTGATTTAATAGGGCTCCAGGAGTCCTGGTTTATGCTCACGTGAGGATTAAGCTAGCTACTGACCTGCTTGTATTTTTGGTGCACCATCTCTGGTTTGCGTGCAGGAAGGAGGCAGCCGAGGCCACCTCCGTCTCCGCATCCACATCCCTGGGTCTACACTAAACCCTGGGCCACTCCGACCCCTCCTCCATTCTTGCCCTGACATGCTGATAAACGTACTTCTATATATGAGGGAAAATTAGTGTCATAAAGTTGTATCTATCTATCGTCTATCCCTAGAACTGCATTTGAACGTTTGTAATAATGAACAGCCATATACATTAGTCGATGCAGAGCTGGCTGGGATATTAATATATATTCCCTTTTCTAAAAAAAAAAAATCTATCGTCTATCAATCTTAAAAATATTGTCGTTTGCTAAATGAACGGTAATATCACATCTCCGAAGCACATTGAAATCATGCTTGCAATTCCTTTTTGGTACCGGTTTAAATGGACAGTATTATTACACTTAATTCTTAATCAGGATCACATGCAATTATCTTGATCACAGGAACGCCTAATCTGATATTAACTTTTAATCGCACTTAATTACTACCAACTTGTAGTGATAGACAATAGTATGCCCTTAGGCCGTTGATGTGCCTGCTCCTTTCAGCAAGTATGGTGTCGGCGTTGAAGATGAGCAATGCATGTAAACGTGTAGTTGTGGTACTATGTGGATACAACCATCACTAACTCCTTTGCTGGTGATGACTGGCCTCCAGTCTTCGGTCCCACTTAGAAAAAAGGCTAATGAGGACGTGTCTAACAACCTTAAATTACGTACTTAATCAACATCTGTAGTGATAGACAATAGTATGCCCTTAATTATTAATTATAATAATGAATCACTCTACATCAAGTAGGGCAACAACTTATTTCACTTACTAGAAAAATCTTATAATGTACCAATAAAAAATACGCAAGACAAATGATTGCAACAATCAGTTAAGTACTACTGAACCTACTCCATTTCATCTCACAGTAGTTAATTCTTAGTCTTACAATGGCCTATTTATGGTCCTATTGTGCAGCTTCTTTTTCGTTTTACTTTTATGCACAATAAAAATAAATATAGATCATGGAAAAAAATAGCCCGCTATTTTTGTCATTATAGCCCGAAATAGCTTGAAAAAATTGTGCCGCTATTTGCGTTCATGCACAATTTTGCCGCTATTTTGCCGCTAAAGTCCGCTAATTCCGGTTTATAAAACGCTAAACACCTTGGTCTTAGCTCGCTATTTAAAACATGGATATAGATACTTCCAAAATCACAATTTGAGATCTTATTAATCCAACATGGGATACCAATAAACTTTGGGAGATGCTGGTGTCGGACGCCCGTGCACGCAGCCAAACTTCCCCGCGAGAATCCCACCCACCGGCCACCACCCCAGCCTCGTGCAGATCCAGCCTCGTACCCGAAAAAGCACGGAGAAAAAAGTGATACCCGCCCCCTTTCCCCCCGGTGGGCGTAACCTCCCCTGCGCCGCGTCAACATGCACACTCCCAAGTTGCAAAGATGAATCCGCTCACCCACTGAAACATGCAAAACATAATCCATTTGAACATCGAAACGATAGGTATTTCAACATCGAAAACAAACCTATTGAAACATCAAAAAAAAACTGAAACATCAAAAAACAAATATCCCTACTGAACATGCAAAAGAAACCCTGTTGAAACATCCAACGATAGGTGTTTTAGCATCAGGACAAACTTACAGCTACCCTTTGCTGAAACACAAAAAAAAACATTATTGCAACAATAGACAGACAACATCCAAAACAAACTGAAATACAATATATAAAAACAAACCCGCTGAAACAATGAAAAAACTTCAACAAAAATGTTCCATGTCATCTGTGACATCGAAGGAAAACCACCAAAACAAATGAAAAAAATCACCGCTAATATAATATACAAACACCCTCTGCAACAAATGAAAACCAACCATAGAAACAATGAAATACATCACCTGCAACACACAAAACCTTCTATTTGAAACAAAAATAAAAATGTAAGAAGCCGGGAGAAATTGGGACGGGATCTAGGCTCCCTGCCACCGCCGTCGGGTGCCTCCATCCGCCGCAGTGCCATGGAGCCCTGCCCCACTGTCCACCACCAGAGATGGTGGAAATCCACAGCCGGGAATGGCCTTTGTCGCCCAGATCTGGCCTAGGGAGTGAAGGCCCCCACCAGATCTGGATCCCCAGATGCACCGCGGCCACTGCTCTGCCCCATGCTAGTGGATGCCCCTCGTCGCCATTGACACCAGAGCTTGGCACAGGAGGCGCGCGGAGGAGTTGACGCAAAAGTCGAGGCCAACGCCCTGCGGCGGGCAGATCTACGCGCCGTCGGCTCTCTCGCCATCCGCGCTTAGCGAGGAGGAGGGGGCTCGCTCTCGACATTCGCCGATGAGGAGCAAAGAAAGAGGAGTAGCGGTGGAGTGCTAGATGCGTGGGGAGAGAAAGGAAATGAGTGGAGGAGATTGAATGCTGCAGCGTGCGGCCGCGCAGGGCGGAGAGAAAAATCGTTAAAGCAATCCGCGGTGGGCTGTGGCATTTGGCACAGTCGAGTAGCGCGTCGACACACGTCCGATGCATGTCGGACGTACGAGGCCCAACATTACCGATAAACTTTATGCTGACAACTTAAGAAAATCGTATAGTCGAGAATTATTATAACTTACATATTGAGCACCAGACTATACTTCAATTTTGGATTGTTTTTCAAAAAGTCTTGTGGTTGAAAGTGCCCTTTAGTGTGTTACTCAAACAAAAAAATTGCATGTACATACACTTAAATAACATATTACAGGATGAATGTTTCTTATTGGTGATGTTTTTACACTGATGTTACCAATTATGTAATACTTTAAATTATGTAATAATACATTAAATTGTGGTTACCAAACTTCTTATCATGAACATGTAATAGGAGAGATGCAGTACGTCCAACTACATCACCGGTCTCTTTATCTTTCACCTACATTTGCCGCAATTCCGAGTTATTTTTGCTACTGGAGACGGTGGTAAGCTCGGCTGCCTTCCCCCAGCTGCACGCAGAACAGAGATGGTGCATCAAAAACACATGCAAATCAGCTGTGCTTAATTATCCTCACTTGTGTATATATAGCTGCGCGAGCTAGCCGAGTGAAGAAGCCAGGATCGAGCCCTGAACTAACCACCAGAGTGGCGCGCGCGAGCATAGTACCTTGCGCAGGCTCAACGTGAACGGCGAGGATGACGAAGAACGCTGCTGCCAAGATCGCCAAGAAGCGCAAAACAACCAGCTGCAAGGAGGGACGAGGTGCCTTCATTTTTTCCTTTTTAGGATGTGAGTCTGTGACTATGAGGCTCTCTATCTCCAAATGTTTGTTATCTCAGGTCGTCTTTGGAGGATGATGTGCATCGGCGCTCTGTGCTTCTCAATTTGTAGGTCCCGGACTCACGGTATGACGCGAGAGGCTGCTGCTCGCCTGCTCTTTCGTTTCGGCCAGCTGTGCTGCGCAGACAAGCTATAGCCCGACTGGGTCGTGAAAGGCAGCTAGTACCGTATTATACTCGTATTCCCGTTGACACTTGACAGTGACAGCCGGCTTCAACGATTATCGTGGACCACGTCGCGCTGACCGTGGAACTCAGAAACGATATGATGGACTGCGCGATTGGGTGTTGAACCAGTTTTCATGATACAGCCAGTTTCGAAGTTGACTACATGTTCTTAAAATGAAATTTTATTACTTATTTGGCCTTCTGTTAGATCTGAGCACATAACGGTGTCAAGTGGTGGCTAAAAAGACCATTTTGCCAGGGAAGCCAGTGTACGTTCCTGTTTTCACTAGATTAACTCTTTTTATAAACATGGCGAACATCACACCAGCTCATCCAATCCGACTACATCAAACATAAGCTGCCGAGCGAGGCCTTACTTTGCTCTTTTTTTTTTTTTTGCATTATTTACTTTGCATTATTGCCTTTGAAATCTTGGATTCTTCTCTTGTTGAGACCATAGTGCAGCGCGTATTTTTATTAAGTAGAAAGAGTTTTTATTACAGCACTGCAGGCCTGCTAATAGCCTAATATCCTAGTTATCAAGATCTACATCCATCATTTATACGTTAACGATTAAATAGTTGAAATTATTTTGCTACCAAATAGAGTCCAAATCTCCCGCACAGGTCACCTCATCCTCCAAGCCGTCCAGGTTCAGGTCCATGGCCGTAACATCGAACCCACCGTTGAGAAAGATCGGCAAGCACCGCTGCTTATTCTTCGACATGCAACCTCGAAACGTGACCTTGAACTTCTGCTCAATATCCTAATCAGGCTCATCTTCTTGAATTTCTAATTAACCTCAGCTTTCTTAGAGCACTCTTTGTGCCTACACAATTATGTTTGCCGCACACGGTCTAACCACGGCGTGACTACTTCTCAAGTTCTTTAAAATCTACATAACTCTTTTTAGATAATGGTAGATTAAAGAGCCGACTTCTTCCTTCAAGAAGGAATCAGGCCACGAGTTCAATATATATATAAGAACATCAACAAACCAGCTGGCCAAAACATCCAATACAACACAAAGCTAATTTTTGACCAATGACTAAACACTATGTCTATGGGACCAACTGACCAAAACATTCAAGGCAACACAAAGCCAATTTGAAAGACTAAACACTAAGTCTAAGAGCATAATAAGACCATCTAAAGAAAGCATAGCATTGCATAGCCACGGTCTCTAGCTTCCGCTCCGCCTTCCGGCACGCCCTTGGACGATAAACTTCTTCACTCCTTTGTAACAGCCCGGCCCGACTGTAGCAGCCAGTGTGTAGCGCTGAACAAGACCTCGCATGACCTTGCGTAATCTAAGCACCTCCTTGAAAAGAAAAGTTAGGTCTCATTATTTAAGGGGGCTTCTCGTGAAGCTCCTTCCATTTGAGAATTTTTCGTACGGTTCTTTTGCTCTGTTTGAAATGAGTTAATCCGGCTCCTTTTTAATACCGTGGCATGGAATCAGAGCAAAGAAGCCCTCCCAAACGAGCTGTATCACCAAAAATCGGATCAACAGCCGCCAATCGCGCAGGCAGTCCATCCATCATACCGTTTCTGAGGTCCAGTCATCGCAACGTGGTTCTCACGCGGCAGAATCGTTGACGCGCGGCTCTCACTGTCTCAGCGGCAGCAAAGTAGAAGTATACGCTGGCTTCGTTCGTCGCTGTCGCCGCGTCTAAGCTAAACAAGCAAGTCTACGCAGCGAAGAACACACGGCGCGCAGCCGGCGCCGGCCCACGCCACGACCTACAAATTGAAGAGCGAGGCACCGTGGATGCACATCCACGAAAGACGACTTAGAGATCGATAGAGAGCCGGCGGCACAGCAAAAGGGTAAAATGAAGGCGTCTCGTTGTCCCTCCTTGCTGGTACTTCTGCGCTTCATGGCAATCTTGGCGTTCTTCATCATTCTCGCCGTGCAAGTTGAACCTGTGCAAGGTACTAACGTATCTATACGCTTAATTGTCCCACTCTATGGTTTCTTCAAGCTGCTAGCACAGCTTCGCGCGAGAATTAAGCAGCTGACTTGCATGTTGTTTGGTGCATCATCTCTGATCTGCGTGCAGGAGGGAGACAGCCGAGCTCACCTCCGTCTCCCGTTGCAAATCCGAACGATCATGTACATCTTCACAGGTGACCGGCCGGCGATATGATTGGAAAGTGCGCCTCTTATTTAGTGTTACGCAAGTGTCCAATTTGAACCTTGTGATCTTAGTCCATATAGTCCCTCCTACATCTCTGAAACGATAAACGTATTTTTGTGAGGGATAAGTCACGTAGATTGTATTTTTATTTTAAATTATTTCTACTATAATATGCTGTCATTTGCTAAATAATAAAAAAATATCATGGAGGAAGTACTTTGAAATCTGGCTTATTAATTCCATTCTGCAACCAATCGGAATGGGGACTTACTGCCTCCATCCTGAAATGTAAGGAATCTGTTTTTTTAGACAAAGGAAATTATATTTCCGGCTTCAGCCCATAATCATTACAACAGGTAGCCAGTGATAAAGGTAAGACCTAATGTATCTAGTGATAAAGGTAAGATCTACATAACCTGATAACACTGGTACAACTAAAAATAAAAGACACTGATGAAAAGAATCCGGTTTTTACTAAATCAAACTATAGTAATTTTCACTAAGTATATAGAAAAGAAGAAGAATAAGTAGAATTTCAAATTAGCTTAGTTACTTACATTATGGAATATATATATTCACAATGTATATAATTCTTTGGTTTGGTAGATGCTAATATTCTTTTCTATAAATTTGGATAAAGTTATTATAGTTTGACTTAGGACAAAACTATATTCCTTAGAGGATCTCCAAGGGTTTTGGTAAATTGACTTGGCATTTGTTGTTGTTTGCAAACTCCCATAACAAAATGCAAAGAATAAAAATACACCATCTTCAAGGGAATTGGCATTTGGACTTGGCAAAAGGATAAAAATAGAAGGTCTCCAGGCGCGCGCGACTTTGCTCGCGCGATCGGGTTTGCAAAGCCGTCCATGGCTTGGCATTTTTGTCAAGTTTGCTCCCTCATTTGCCAAGTTGCCCAAATTGCAAACTTGAAATACAAAACCGTTGGATACCTCATTTGAAGTTTTTTGGCAAATTACTCAAATGCAAAACCCTTGGAGATGCTCTTATATATAGGACAAAGGGAGTAGTTCTTAATCAGCATAATCATATATATGCATAATCCAATATTAACTCTTAATCACACTTCAATAAAAAAATGAATTCTAGTGATAGACAATGCCCATAGGCCCTTCACGTCATTGTGCCTAGACTGCTCCTATCAGCAGGCATAGCGTCCTCGGTGACAATGAGCAACGTCAACGTGTAGTTGTGGTACTACATGGATAACCATCACTCCTTGGCCGGTGACTGCCCTCCAATCTTCCGTCAACTTCAGAAATTTACAGCATTCAATGACAAATTACAGACATGTCTTCCGGCAGGAGCTTGCTCTGGTTAAAGCTAAGAGCAAAAGCATCGCAGGCATCCCCAGGACGACAGACAACAAAGCAACCGAAAGAGGAAAAGAACCACCAAAACAGTTGGAGAGAATTAGGAAACTGGCCTCAAAAAAACTTGCGATTAGGAAATTGGTCCTTTTTTTCTTGAACTTAGGAACTTGGCCTTGAAACTAAATTTTCATAGGAAACTGGCCTTCCGTGAGGCAAATCTGTTAGTTTGGACACGGTTGTGCAAGCGAAAAGACCACTTTGCCCCTCATCTTTGGAAATTCATATCTAGAGTTTGGTAACTCTAATTTTGGTGAACCAAATTTTGTTATACTCCTTGAGATGTCTAGTTTTTATTAAAGTATGAAATTGGCCTCCGTTAGTTTGGACATGGTTGTGCGAGCAAAAAGACCACTTTGCCCCTCATCTTTGGAAATTCATATCTGGAGTTTGGTAACTCCAATTTTGGTGAACCAAATTTTGTTATACTCCTTGAGATGTCTAGTTTTTATTAAAAATATGAAATTGGCCATATCTTGGTAACTTCAAAAATATATGTGATTATATATGTGGTTATGTGCTTGAAATATATATATGCGGCTATTGGCTTGAAATTTGTGAACATATAAAATAAATAAACAAAACTCTATTTTTTATTTTTCCTCAAGGGTAAATGGTCTTTTTACCCCCAAAGTTAACACCGTTAAGGGCCAAAACTGACGGAAGGCCAATTTCCTAAGAAAAATTTGTTTTGAGGCAGATTCCTAAGTTCAAGAAAAAATGGGCCAATTTCCTAAGCGCAAGTTTTTTTTAGGCCAATTTCCTAATTCTCTCAAACAGTTGCATGTAAACCACCACCCAGATCTTCCCGAATAGCAGTAGGCATACCTCTCTAGAGCCTCGCCGGAGGTGACATCGTCGTCGGCGCCGTTCCCGAAGAAGCCGAGGGAGGGACAAAATTCCTCGCCAGCATGATCTGAATCTTCAAAGGAAACCCTAGATCTGACGAGGTAGCATCCGGCCAGCTCTTCGCCGCTGGCAGAACACCAATCTACGAGGTGGAGGAAGAGCCCGCGAAGATTATTCCATAATGACGGCGCCTCCTCCACCCATTGCGCGCTGCATGGACCTAAACTTCCTAAACTAGGTATGAATATGTACAACGGTTTCCTCAATCCTCATTCCCCATCCTCTGCGGCGCTGAACTGGCCGTCGGAATAGAGGGCGAACAGATGAAATCGGCGTCGGATCCCGGCCGCCCTCTTTTCGCACTCTCTCAATTGTAGCACCTAGCTAGAAGAGTGGAGAGGAGGAGGACGGGCTCTATCATTGGGTGACTAGCTGTGTCCTAGGGGAGAGCTAGGTCGTCGCCGTGATCACATCTAAACCCGCAATGGTCACAGTTAAGTACATTTTGGACTTGGCTGACTGCAAGGCCCAGTTCGCGTTATTCTGTCAAAAGGAGTTAGGCTGGTTGTATGCGTGACACTGAGTTAGTTTGTGTTGTACGAGTGACACTTTTCTATAAAATAAAATTAAATATAGATACTTCCAGAGTCACAATTATGAAATCTCACTTATTTATCCAACATTGGCTACAAATAAACTTTATACCGACAACTTAAGGTAAACATATAGTCGAGACTTATTAAACTGAATATGGCGCAATTGTTCCTTTTTGTTAATTCTTAACGGAATAGAATTAATAAGCATATATTATAGGACTAACAAAAATCATTTTTAATGGAATCTTAGTTCTTTGTGCTTTGTCACAACTCTTATAGTGTCTTGGTTATGACAATAGAGATACATAATCAAAGTATAGAAGACTGTAATATAATTGCCTGGAGCTCTTTTACCATGGTTGGAAAAGTACCATGGTACCTCTAGCTACTTTCATCTTTTTCTACTTTGTAGGTAATTAGATGATAAATATATTACAGTGGGTATTTTAGTAATTAGGGTGTACTCTCCTAGAATAGGCGTGATGGTCCGTGATCGGCTTAATCCCGTACCATCTACGTCATCTCCTGTCTCGCATCCCGCCGTCGCCCATCGCCCCGTCGGTGATTTCGCGACGGAAGAGGAACCGAGCGCAGGGCCGTCGAATTCATGTACCCACACTCCGCATGAATCTTGTCGTCCATCGGAACTCGGGCCTGCAGGATCTTGCAGAGTCTAATAACATGCGCCGTAGGTATATCATGCGGTTCAGTGCATCGCGTTCTTCTTGCAATTTACGGTCCAACTTGTTACGCTCCTCCTTCACCGTCCGTTGCATCTCATCACACTCCTTCACCTTCCATCCCATCTTATCACGTTCGTGCTTCAGCACCCGGGCCATGTCAGCACGATGTCGATTCAACCCCCAAGCCATGTTCTCACGGTCCTCTCTAAGCATCTTGTCTATCTCAGCACGCTGCAGGTCGATCTGACGATTCAGCTCATCACGATGTTGCTGCAGGATCCGGTCTTCCTCTTCTCACTCTTGAGCGATCTTCGGGTCCATGACCTAACGTGATCGCATCAAGTAATTAAATGTCAACTTGAACATGTTGGTAAAACAAAGTTTGCCGGCGGGGAGGCTGCTGGCTGGCCGGGGTGTAGGTGTGTGGCAACCCAGGGCAGCCCAACAATAAGGCCTATCCGATTGCCAAAAAAAAGACTTTAAATCCTTTTTTTCCTACATGACTATACTAGAATGACTGATTTAGCCTTATTTGGAATGAACATGAAACATAAAAAATCAATATTGCTCCATCTATTTTGGTACTTGGCCCACCCTAGTTTGGTACTATCCCCACCTATTTGGTACCACCAAGTATTTTCACTTAAGTAACTCCTATTTTTTCACCATTGGATCTCACCCAATGGATGGTCTATATTTTTTCCAATCATTGTAAAACTTCTCGATTGCCTAGAGAAATTTTATAATGGTTGGAAAACACATTGACCATTCATCCATCAGGCGAGATCCACAATCTTATGGACAGTGCTAGGGTGTTTTTCGCTCTGTTTAAAACGAGTAGCATGGAATGGAATCAGAGCAGCACAGAAAAGCCTTCTGAAAACTGGTTCTTCCCTGCCTTTGGGCTTCTTGGGAAACCATAGCATGGAATCAGAGCAGAGAGAAGCCCTCCCAAACGATCGAGCTGTGTCATGAAAATCGGATCAGGATTCAGGAGCCACCAATCACGCATGCAGTCCGTCATACGTTTCTCAGCGGTTCACAGTCGTCGCAACGTGATTCTACAACAACAGCTGCTGCCTTAAGAGCATAAATGCCTCCTACATTACCCTGATTCCAAAGGTGGATGTTCCAGTGATGGTGAATGACTACAGACCAATCTCTCTGCTAAACACCTCAATGAAGTTGATCACCAAGATTCTGGCAAACAGATTGCAAGAAAAAATCATCCCACTAGTGCATAGAAATCAATATGGGTTTATCAAAACAAGAACTATTCAGGACTACTTGGCATGAGCCTTTGAATACATTCACTTCTGCCATCAGTCAAAGAAGGAAATGGTGGTGATTAAACTGGATTTTGAAAAGGCCTTCGACAAGATTGAACACCAGGCAATCTTACAAATCCTTGAAGCTAAGGGTTTTGGCCCAAGATGGGTTTCCTGGATCAAAGACATCCTTTCTTCAGGAACCTCTTCTGTCTTGTTAAATGCCTTACCAGGGAAAAGGTTTCATTGCAAGAGAGGAGTCAGGCAAGGTGATCCCCTGTCACCCCTGCTTTTTGTGTTGGCAGCAGATTTCCTTCAAGACTTGGTCAACAAAGCAAAAAATCAAGGACTGCTAAATCTCCCAATCCCAATTTAGTGTGAACCTGACTTTCCAATAGTACAGTATGCAGATGACACTCTAATTTTTTTAGAAGGAGATTCATGGCAGCTTTTCTTCCTAAAGACAAATCTGCAAAACTTTGCTGATTCCACTAGTCTGAAGGTAAACTACAATAAAACAATGATGCTACCAATAAACATGACAGAAGAGAGCCTTGAACACTTGTCAAGAACTTTTGGATGCTCCAAAGGCACATTGCCTTTCACCTACCTGGGATTATCTCTGGGCACAACAAAACCAAGAATCACAGACTTCCTTCCACTCATAAACAAATGTGAAAGAAGGCTTGGAGGCATCTCCAACATGCTCAACCAGGCAGGGCGACTCCAAGTAACCAACGCTGTTCTCAGTGCCATGCCAACCTACTACATGTGTACCTTGGAGCTTCCAAAAGCAATTATAAAACAGATCGACAAACTGAGAAAAGGCTGTCTTTGGAGAGGGAGTGATGCAAATGGAATTGGAATGCCAAAAGCAGCTTGGACAATGGTTTGCAGGCCAAAAAATAAAGGAGGATTGGGCATAATAGACTTAAAATTACAGAATCAAGCTCTGCTAATGAAAAATTTAGATAAATTTTTCAACAAGGACAACATACCTTGGGTAAATATAGTATGGGAGAAGCATTACAGAAACAACAGGTTGCCAGGGAACACAAAGAAAGGATCCTTCTGGTGGAGAGACTCCCTGAAAGGCTTGGGAAACTTCAAGAAAATGACAGATGTCAGGGTAAATGATGGGGCCACATGCCACTTCTGGAAAGATAATTGGGGTGCAGACATTTTGGAAAATAAATTCCCTCAGGCACACTCCTTTGCAAAAGACAAGAACATCAGTGCCTGATCAGGATGACTTGTTTGACTTATTTAACCTGCCCCTGTCCCAAATTGCCTTTGATCAGATTCAGGAAATCAAGCAGATTGTGGAACTGCAAATCAGGGATGAGGCAGAGAGAGATGTCCGGACACTTTCAGGGGTGGAGAGCAGATTCAGATCAACAAAGGCTTACAGAAGATTAATGGGACACCAAGTAATCGATCCTGCTTTCAAATGGTTGTGGAAATCCTTTTGCCAACCAAAACATAAGGTTTTCTGTTGGCTTTTATTGAATGATAGATTAAGCACAAGAAACATCTTGAGAAGAAAAGGAATGGCTCTAAATTCATTCAATTGTGAATTCTGCGTTTTGCCACATGAAGAAACACTTCATCACCTGTTTTGGGAGTGCCCTTTTGCCCAACAGTGTTACGGTATGCTAAATCTTGAAACTATTCAGAATGGTGACACTTCACAGAACATTCAGGCACTTAAGGATCAGCTTGGGTCACAGTTCTTTATGATAGCAGTCATTTTAATGAGTTGGACCATATGGATTTCTAGAAATGAAATGATTTTCAACAACAATCAATTTCCTATTCAAGAGTGCAAAAGAAGGTTCTTCAAAGAAGTAAAACTGGTCGCCTTCAGAGTTAAAAGAAGCCTTTCAGTCAGGTTTAATCAATGGATACAAAGCTTACCTTAGACAGTTTGTCTTTTTTGCTTTTCTTTACCAATTTTTATGTACCCTAATCTCTTGTATTTCCTCCCTCCCACCCCCTTTTTTTCTGTTTCCCTGTTTTCTTTGTTGTAAGAACTTTCGCTTTTTCTGAATAAATTTCTGCTGGGGCTTTGTCCCCTCCAGTTCTCTCAAAAAAACGTGATTCTCACGTGGTAGAATCGTTGACGCACTGCTCTCACCGTCAGCGGTAACAATTATACGATGCTTCGTTCGTCGCTGTTGCCGTGCCTAACTTACAAGTCAAACGTACACGACCAGTCGGGCTTTTAGCTTTTTTTTCACGATCGGGTATTTTACCCGTATTTCATTAAGAGGAAGGGCCAAAAGAAAGGCCAAATCACGGATACAAAGGGCTCACAAGTAATCGAAAGATTACCGGCAAAACCCCAAAGACAAACAAAAAACACAGACAAACAGCAAGAATACACGAGGGGAGGGGACAACCCCGCCACAACACACCGACCAACTATGCCTGCAAAGAAAAATACATCCACACAATAGACGCCAAGATGGTAGAGATCATCCCCAACGGCCAGGAAGCCGTTGCGGGGTAAAAATGACAACGCCCGCCAACGACCAGGTAGCCGCTGCGAAGTAGAGCGCCAACGACTAGGTAGCCGTTGCACAGAAAAGAGCTTCCCCAGTGACCAGGTAGCCACTACGGGGTAAAACCAACATCCGTCAACGACCAGGTAGCCATTGCGGGGGGAACGACGACGGCGACACCAAGCACTTGACATACCATTGCGAAGATGACCATGAGGCACACACAGGCACAGATAAGGCGACGCCACTAGGAGTGGCAGGAGGAAGGCTGCATTAGTGCTCTAGCGAAGCCTTCAAGAAGGATCTTGACATCCACGGACGCCAACAACGCTAGTAGAAGGAGTAGGTCTCTCGACCATAGTCTACCTAGACGGACAGGAGCCTCGACGACACCTCCAACGAGGAACATGACACTAGCTACGCCACTGTCGCCGGCCCGGGCAAGCCGGGCAAGTTTTCACCCAGCCATTGAATGTCCGTCAAGGCAGGCCACCCCTAATACCTCCAGTGGCGACATCGACGACAGGTCGAGGCCACCAGCATGGCACTGCACAAGCCCGCAGCATCCTCCACACCACCGCAGCCGGCGAAAAGGACTAGCAGCGCATCCACAGACAGTGACGACGACGAGGTCAGGAGCGAATCCAGCCCCGCCGGACGCGGATGTCAGGGAGGCGCCCGCCCAGGAGGAGGCCAAGCACACCACCACGCGCATGACAGCTGCCGGACCGGGAAAGCCACGCCGAGCCGCCGCCCACACCGCCGTGGCCAGATCCAGACCCAAGGGGCCAGAAGGAGCGGATCCAGCCCCGGCCGAACGCCGGAGGTAGCAGGGAAGGCACCAAGAGGAACCAGACCGGCAGCCAGGCACCGCCGACGAAGCCCAAAGGACAACACAGCGGCCGACCGCACCGTGACACCCACGCCGCGCCCCAAGCCATCACGCGCGAGCACCTGCCCGTGGCACCCCGGATCCGGCGTGGGGAGTGCCGGATCCGGACCAAGGGGCCCCGGATCCGAAGCCACGAGCTCGCCGCCGGCCATCTTCACGCCATGGAAAACCGAGGTCGAGTGGAGAAGTGGAGGGAAGCGGAGGGGAGGAGAGGAAAGGAAGGATGTTGTGGTGGGCCTTGTTGAGCACCACAGCTGGCCGCCGCTGCCGCTAGCCGCGTGAGCAGCGGCGGCGGCCTGGAAGAGCACGGGCGGCGGGGCTGCTTACGGCGTGGAGGAGCCCCTGAGTCGCCCCCGTACGGAGCGCAACGCGGGGGAGAGAGGCCAGAATGAGGAATTGTCTGCGCAACTGCCACCACCGCGACCTACAAAGTAGAAATTGAAGAGCGAGGCATCACGGATGCAAATCGAAGAAAGACGACATAGAGGTAGAGAGCGCGCACACCAAAACGAAAGAAAAAATGAAGGCGCCTCGTCGTCCCTCCTTGCTGGTACTTCTGCGCTTCTTGGCGATCTTAGGGATGGCGTTCTTCATTATTCTAGCGGTCCACGTAGAGCCTGCGCAAGGTACTACGTATTAGTACTATGCTCCTCGCCCCACACCTAGAGCTCAAGAGTCCTGGTTTCTTCGTTTGGCATAAGCTGCTAGCTAGTTAGCACACACAGCTACACGTGAGGATTAAGCAGCTGATCTTTGCATGTATTTCTGCTTGCAGCTGGTGGGAGGCAGCCGAGCTCACCTCCGTCTCCGATGCCACATACACCCCCGGGTTCACATTGCTGCGATCGTAGGTGATGTGAAGCAGGAGAGTGACCGGCGATATAATGGAAAAGTGCGCCTCTTAGGCCCTGTTTGGATACAAAGTATTTTTAGAGTATTTGAAAGATACCATGGTTTTGTGAAATACTTCGGTTTTAGAGTTCCATGAAGTGTTTGGATGCAATATATATTATAGTTTTGATGAATATTATGGTCTTGTTGAAATTGTAGTTGTTTTTGGAGTTTTAAAAACTCCACTCTAGACCTATTTTTTCTAAATCATGGTTTTGTGTCTCTTTGGCTTATAAAACCTCAATTTTGTTATACTACAAACTTTAACATCCAAACAAGCCCTTCGTTAGGTTACACCGTTCCCGGCCATCATTCCTAGCCAGAAATACTTCAGGCGTTATATACAGATAATATTGAAGAAACGGCAGGTCAGGAATGCTTTGGGCCAGGAATTGTGGTAACCGAATGGGGCTTTAGTGACATGCAGTGTCTAATTTGAACCTTGTGATCTTACTCCATATATACTCCATCCATCTCTGAAAGGTTGAAGCATGCAGTGTCTAATTTGAACCTTGTGGTCTTACTCCATATACTCCCTCCATCTATGAAACGATGAACCTATTTTTGTCAGAGAAAAGGTATATAAAATGTATTCTGACTTTCAATTATTCTTTAATAATATGTTGTCATTTGCTAATTAATCAATAATATCATCACGGAAGCACTTTGAATCAAGCTTATTAATTCCATTCCGGTACCGATCGGAATGGATAGTTCTGTTAGATTTACTCCATCTCTCCTGAAATATAAGGAACCAAGTTTGTACTAAGTCAAACTATGGTAACTTTGACCAGGTTTATAGAAAAAAGAAGAATAAGGAGAAGTTCAAATTAGCTTAATTGGTTATATTATAGAATATATTTTCATAACGCTAAAGAGGTAAATATATTTAGCGTGGTAGATGTAAATATTCTTTTCTATAAATTTGGACTAAGTTATTATGTCATGCGTGCTGTGTGCAACGTAGGCCAACTCCCTTGGCGGAATAAACGGGCCAACTGGGGCCCAAGAAGGGAGCAACATTAATGCCGCCGCTATGGGCCACGACGAAACCTAGAAGGGTGTGCGCCCTAAGGAGGGCACGGCGCCGCCGCCGCTGCTATCCCACGATTTTCGCCATCAAGTCATTACCTTATAATAAAGTCCAGCTATGTTAGGAAAGAATTCAGTCTATTTAGGAAATTGAAGTCGGTTATTGGAAAGGGAGAATCCGCAGGATCTCCTAGTTTGCTTCATGATCAAGTCTCTTCAAGAATATAAATATGAGAGGGTTGTAATCGAAACATGCAAACAAAACTCTATTCCTCTCTCTCTCTCTCTCTCTCTCTCTCTCTCTCTCTCTCTCTCTCTCTCCTCTACGTGCCACCCTCTCCTTTTCCCTCTCTTCGCCGCCCATCATCCGTCGCGGCGCCCCACCGCCGCCTCGGGCAAGGCCGTGACATATCATATTATATTTTGACTTAGGACAAAACTGGTGCCCTGCTCGTTTGATCTACCAGTGCTTACTAGTAAAGGATTCAGCAGTGTTTTCTCTCACAACAAATCAGTAGCCAGAAACGACCAAACGAACAGGACGTAGATTTTTTTATATATTTTAAGACGATAGAGTAATTCTTAATTAGGACCTTAATTAGCCTAATCACAAGAACTCCTAATCCAGTTTTAGGGCTCAACTTTGATACTATTACTTGTGCCTAGTTGTGTCTGTGTCTCGAGGGAAATATTAATAGGTTATTCACCACCCTATTAATAAGCTAGTCCTTTCACTAAGGTATCCCTAATGTGTTCTCTACATAATTGGGGCCTGCTCCCCTATACTCTAACAACCCTCACCCAAATACGAGATGCATTCCTGGGTGATTAAAGAAAGTAGTTATGACTATATAAAATTAGGACTTGCTATATCTCAGTCGCCTGGTTTTTTTGGAAAACCCAGGCGACTACCTGCACCATCAGATGAAGATCCAAGGGTCTCTGTGTCACCGGAACACTATCGAAACATCGCTGAACATAGGCCAGAACATCGCCGGAAGCAAGCCAGAACATCGAACACTGTCGCAAAAAAAGAAAACATCGCCAGACACAGGCAGAACTTCACCGAAGCAGGCTAGAACATCAGTTGATAGCAAACAAAAAATCGAACCCATCGCTTGGGTTTTTTAAAAAAAACGAGACGACTAGGATATAGGAAATATGTATAAAATTGTATATGGATTCTAGAAAGTATCATGAAGTATTTTAATATATTTTTATAGATACTCTTACATATGTGACCGGACTGTTTCTTGCTCCTGCTCTGGCACCATAGCGCCACACTTAAGCAGAGCCGGACAAAGAAAAAAAAAACACTCCATCTGTTCCGAGGCAGAGCCATTTTGATCAGCAGTACAGTGCTGCACAATGACACGTTGTCCAGGAGCCGGAATCGCAGGCGAAGCACTTCAAAGACACCCTTTAATAAAAACATCAACATATATATAGACCGGGTCATGACTGTTGAACTCTTAATAATTCCAAAATCAAAGGCAGCAGATTCTTATCGCAGTCGACATGAACGTTGCTTGCCTTTTTTTTAGAGAAGCTAGCGTACCATATCATATTAGTTAACTCTCTGCTCCTCTCTGTGAGATTAGTGAGATCGATGAATGATTGCGTCTCGAGACTCCAATTAAACTATCTAGACCGCCATTTCTAATTAGGCTTTCGGCACAGTGGACTGTACCTGCAGGATCTTAAAACCAGCTGCTTGGGTCGCAGCTTGGTACTGTACGCATCGAGACCCACAAGTCCACAGAGATCATAGCCTCGCGATCTATGGTACAATGGTCTTTTCTCTGGCTCCTCTCCGTCAAACACGGCTAGCTTGTCCTTGTCCCTCTCTGATGCAAAATTAGTGAAAGCAAACGCGATTTGCAGCTTTAGCTTCGTCTTTGCCGCCCTTGATCACTGCAAGTTGGTACTGTCATCATCTTATAATTTAGTGGAAGCAGTGTCAGTTGGGATATGACACCGTCAAACATGGTTCCGAAGCTTTGCTTTCAGTAGCAGTCCCTACTTTATTTTACTCTGAATAAACTGAATGCAAGTATTTTATTTTGTTTGGTGAGATAGAGGGGTAAATTCCAAAAATCTTGTCAGATGTTTACTTGCAAAAAACATTCTTTGGATTCACCTGTACTACGTGTGTATCTGTAGAAACTGGAGGGACCAGCGCGTTTTAGGTGTGGTGGAGAATCCTGCCGAAATCATTATTCTGTGGTTTTGTGAACGCAGCGTGACAATTGGGAAATCGGTGAAGTCTCCGTTAAAAGTCTCCGCATGAATTGTGTGGACTGTGGCCGACTGCTCCTTATTACTAAAGGAAAAATGTGTGGCTTGTCTAAGAAAAAAAAAGTAATAGTAATTTGGTACTGTTCGAATATTCATCATTTTTCTTTGAATATCAATATTTCTTGCCGAAACCAAATATATAAATACTATTTAACCATTATTTTTTTTTTCCGTGTGATACTAGAAAACACCGGGCGTTTGCGTTGTGATGGCCAGTTTTCATTTAGCTTTGTGTAGGATACTGTGCTTGAATTTGGATGGGTTATCGTCCGAAATTTGTATAGTTCAGTCAATTCATTTGGAACTATCCGACAATATCGTCTTAAATTATACAACACCAGCGATTCAAGTTTTCAGTATAAATTTGAAGTAATAATAGAGGAGGTCAAAATTAAAAATGTGAGTAATGTACAGAAGTGTCTTAAGTTGTCTATCAATAAGAGAAAAAAGTGTTTTAGGCATCATTTATCAATAATGAGAAAACAAACCTTAGAAAAGTTTTCTTGTTAGGATTTGTAAGCTGCTTCAAGACAGATGTAAAGAGAGATGAGATCCTAGAAGACCAGTGCCATTCACCGTTCTCGAGTTTATCTGTTCTGGCAAAGACCGATAATTAGGTTTTGGGAGCGCCTTCACCAATTGCTCGATCTTCTTTGTACTACTTCTCGACGGCTCGACGATGATGGTGCTGATTGGAACTCCAACCTTCCTCCACGGCAACGAGCAGGACGACTAAATCAACAATCGCTATGTCGACTAGATTCTGGTGCTTCTAGGTATGCTACCGTAGCAACCAACAACTTTCTATTTTACGTATTTGAATCCATGATTAGTATAATGCTCGTTAACTTACTTGCAACTAGATGACACATGGAACCTTTTGATGTCACAAGCATGCTATTACTATTTTCTAAATTAAATTAGTACTAAATATACCTAAATCTCTAACAACCTCTTATATTTACCTCGTCAACTATCTTACCGCATCGTGTTGTTCTCTAATAACACTCTATTTACCTCTTGCAAATAGTGGGCTCGAGCTGCTCTTAGAGAGTCTACAATGATACTAGCTACGTAGCTAGCTCATATGGAGGTGAGCGACAAAAGTAAAAACTATTTTATAATTTTTTATATTATTGGACTCACATGTTCCTCTTTCATGTTCTTACACTATGTGAAGTAAATCAGCTATTTGCTCATTTTTAGTGATTACTCTCTCCTAAATAGCTAGTGGTTTGGGACGTCCGGTGTGACTAATGATCTGTGCTAAGTCTGACGCAAATGGCCCTATTATTTCCACGTGGCAGAATATTCTCAAGCAAGCCAAAACCTAAGAAGCTAGTACCTCCAAATGTACTCTCGGTCTCGGTCAAGCTCCTTCGGCATTTCCAACGCGTCAGGCGTCACCCTTTTCCTGCGTTAGTCCACCGTTTACTTTGACTCACCTTTCAATTCCTGCATTTGTGTCAGCAAACCTGGTTCACGTTTCCTACCTGGAACCAGTGATCACCAGCTTTACTAGCTAGGACAACTGGAAAGTCATTTTCAGAATTCAGAGGATCCTTGTATAGCTGAGCCAAGAGCACCAACCTCTTTGACCCGGCACCTGGAGACTGCAAGTAGAAACCCAAGATCTCGATTTGTTGTAGCGCACAAAAAAGAATTCCAATTTCCACATGAAACCCGGGAGAATTTTGAATTTCAAAATGTTCTTGCTAGCCGCTCTGTTAGTTTAAGAAAACTATTTTTTTTATATAAATTGAGAACATCACAAGGCTTTACAAGAAACTTGACTGACCTAAATTCGCTCCCCACTAAGAATGAAATTCAGAAACTGCAAGTGCTACTAAAGCACTTACAAATCCTTTTTGTCCACTACAAAGCTTTCATGGGGATGGCTTTACATTTTATGATTTAGTCATCAACTGTGCTATATATGATTTAATAAAGTTGTCCTTGGTTTGCGTACAATGTGGAATAAGAATCTCAGGAAACATTGACGGGGCCAGGATAAATAGATGAATAGAGCCACTTTTAAAAACTGTCATCTGCATTCACATTTCACTCGGAACGACAACCTCCATTCCTAGTGTGTGAAAGTTTAAAGTTGCTCCTTTTTTATGAACCGTTCCATTTCTAGTGAAACTCAAAACTGCTTAGGCCTTGTTTAGATGTGGATTGAAAAAATTTCACTACACTGTAGCATTTTTATTTGTATTTGATAAATATTATTCAATTACGGACTAACTAGGCTCAAAAGATTCGTCTAATGATTTATAGTTAAACCGTGTAATTTTTTATCTACATTTAATGCTCCATGTATACATCTAACGTGATAAAGAGAGAGTGAAAAAATTATAGTTTCGGAGGCATTTAAACAAGGCCTTAGTCTGTTGCAAAGCTTTAAAGCTACTTAGGTTTTAGGTGAATTTCCAAAGTTGCGCAAGTACCTTTTAAGCGAAGCTTTGTAGCTGCTTAGTGGTTAGTAGAACGTTAAAGGTACTTTGTAGTTTTAGCCATAGTCAAAATGGCTAATTCGTTAGCGGAACGTTATGGTTGCTACATTCTTAGTGGAGTTATAAAGTACTCAACTTTTCTACTATGAATTTTAAGTATGCTAGCAGTTAATTGTGAACATTTTTATTCTAGATTTTGGAAGGTACTCAAGAAAATACTCCCGCGATCCACAAAGGAATGCAACTAGGAAGTTTATATCAATCAAACTAGTTTACATTTGACCAAATTTATAATAGATAGTGTTAACATTTATGTCTTGAGTAAGCTTTACTATGAAAGTAGTTATTTTGTACTCTATCCATTCCAAATTATAAGTCGTTTTGAATTGGTTTGGTATACATCCAATTTTTTCATTATATCAAGATATATAACAAAACAGAGATATTTCGAAAACTTAAAGTAACTTATAATTTGATGAAACAGAAGGAGTATCATGGATGTTAATATTTTTTATACAACTTTAGCCAAAGTATAGACTGATTAGTTTTCTTAAAACAAATGAAAATTACATTCTTCTGTGGATGAAGGGAATACGAAAATAGCTCTCACGAAACTCATGCTAAATCTTTATGCTCCCTATAGAGCACTTCACAACACTAAACAATAGTCTCCAGTCATCACTCATAATTAGCAAAGACAAACCACACACAACTCAAAGACGAAGAAGACCAGCTTTTGCCTGCAAAACACAAGAACATAAAAAGGCTGGACCATTTTGCAAAAACCTGCAAACTTGTCCTGTTCTATTCCTTGCGGGCCCCACTGCCCAGCCTTTGCTCGAGGTTTCTCAGGCTTTCCGCTCCCAAAATAGCCTTTTGGTCGCTCACTCGCTCTCACAAGTCAGTAGGCGGTGGTGTACGTCATCGGTCAGTCAACGCAAACCCAAGAGAAGGGGCACCACCAGAAATTCGTGAGCAGACTTCAGGTCTCCCTCTCT
The DNA here is from genome assembly GCA_018135685.1 of Themeda triandra. Lineage (NCBI taxonomy): Eukaryota > Viridiplantae > Streptophyta > Magnoliopsida > Poales > Poaceae > Themeda > Themeda triandra. The sequence goes on along the minus strand of JAENPR010000584.1, from coordinate 160,133 downwards.
GAAGCACACTTCTCATTCTCAACAAAACCCATGGAAGCCATGGGCGAGCTGCACACCCAGCACTGCAAATCATAGAGAGGGGAAAAAAATTTCGTCTTTTCCTTCGTTTCTTCCACTGCTACTCGAGCCGGTGAGGTCGGCTGGGATTGAGGAGGCGGGGAAGAGGCTTGGCGGTTAATCGAGCGGAGGAGACCAAGAAGTGCGGGCATGGCCATGGTGGAGAGGAGGTATGGTCCCTGTGCCAGCCATGGCTTCTTCCTCATACGGCTGCTGCTGCCGTTCTTGCTCTTCTCTTCCTCCTTTCTTGATGTGCCGCCGGCCGCCGCCGCACAACTCCTTCCAATAAACACAACACAAGCAGGCATCATGCGGGCTATTGGGAGCCTGGTGAACTCTGAATCCGCCAACACAAAGTGGAACACCGCAGACCAGAATCCATGCCACTGGAAAGGAATCGGTTGCACAGATTCCGGTTCTTCCTCGGTCGTCACTAGCATCGCCTTGTCCAAGTCCAACTATGGCCTATCCGATTCCTCAATCTTTGCCCAACTTTGCCGTCTTGACACCTTGCTGTCCCTTGACCTCTCCCGAAATTCGTTCACAGATTTGTCCTCCCAGTTCTTCGCCAATTCTTCTTGCTTCATGAAACAAGGGCTTCAGTCACTTAATCTGAGCACTAATCACTTGGCTAATTCGCTCAGTGATTTATCCGGCTTCCCCCAGCTAGAAGTTCTTGATTTGTCTTACAATTCATTTGCCAGTAGAAATCTGAGTGCAGACTTGGGTTCTTTTCCCAAATTAAGGAGCTTCCATGTTAGTACCAATAAGTTGACTGGTGAGGTTCCTACCAGTATGGTCGGCTCTTTGGTGGAGTTGGTATTGTCTGGTAATCAACTGAGTGGTGAAATTTCTCTGGGTTTGTTTAAATATGAAAATCTTACTCTGTTAGATCTCAGTCAGAATAGTCTCACTGGTATTATCCCAGATAAGTTCATGAATCTCTCCAAGCTCGAGACTTTGCTCCTTTCTGGCAATGGATTGATTGGGGAAATACCACCGAGTCTGTCTAATGTCACAACACTGTCTAGGTTTGCAGCCAACCAGAACAGTTTGACTGGTCCAGTTGCCAGCTGGATTACCAAGCATGTAAGGATGTTGGATCTGAGTTACAACAAACTGAATGGGATGATCCCCCCAGATTTCCTCTCGCATCAGGGGTTGCAGAGTGTTGATCTTACTGACAACATGCTTACCGGGGCTATTCCCCACAATTTATCTCAAAGCCTCTACCGACTGAGGCTTGGTGGGAACCAGCTTGGTGAGAACATCCCAGAGTCAGTTTGTGATACCATGGGTTTGACTTATCTTGAGTTGGATGATAACCAATTGACAGGAAGTATACCTTCAGAGATTAGCAAATGCAAGAACTTGTCCCTGTTGAATCTGGCATCAAATCGTTTGCAGGGTGTAGTGCCCAATTTTTTTGGCGAACTTGGCAAACTAGTAGTTCTGAAGCTTCAAAATAACAGGCTCAGTGGGCCTATTCCACCTACACTTTCTGATTTAAAAAGCCTAAGCACATTGAATCTTAGTCAGAATTCATTCAGTGGAGACATACCAAGCGGAATTTTCGAGCTGCCAAAGCTTTCAAACTTATACTTGCAGGAGAACAGGATCAGTGGTTATATTCCAATCTCAATCAGTTCATCACAGAATCTAATTGAACTCAATCTGGGGTTTAATATTCTGAATGGTACCATCCCAAACATGCCAATCTCTCAGAGCACAGCTCTTCTTAATCTTAGTCATAACTTTCTTACTGGGCCTATTCCTTCAAACATCAACTCTTTAAGTGAATTAGAGATTCTTGATCTTTCACACAACAACCTGTCTGGTGAGGTGCCATCTTCACTAGGGTTCCTGCAAAGCCTGACACTGCTGGAACTTTCTTATAATGATCTTTCTGGGTCTATTCCTAGATTCCGTCAAAATGTGGATATTGATATTGCCGGGAATCCAGGTCTTGTAACTGGCACAGGAAACAATAATGACACTCCTACTACTGGTAAGGGAAAAAGGCACAATATTGTCATCATCATCTTCGCTATTGCCGGTGCTCTTGTTGGATTATGTGTGCTTGCTGTTATTATTGTGATGTCATTGTCAAAGAGAATGTATCGTGTTGAAGATGAAGGATTACCAGATGGAGAATCTGTACCGCAAATAATCAGTGGCCGTCTCATAACTATGAACAGCATCCACACTTCTGCAGTTGACTTCATGAAAGCAATGGAAGCAGTCGCCAACCACCAGAATATCTTTTTGAAGACCAGGTTCTGCACCTACTACAAGGCTGTAATGCCTAATGGCTCAACATACTCTGTAAAAAGGCTTAACTCTAGTGACAAGATTTTCCAAATTGGGAGCCAGGAGAAGTTTTCTCGTGAAATCGAGGTTCTAGGGAAATTGACCAATTCCAATGTCATGGTTCCATTGGCCTACATCTTGACTGCTGATTGTGCCTACCTAATCTATGAGCATGCACACAATGGCACAGTGTTTGATTTGCTACATGGTGGAAAATCAGAAGTTATAGACTGGCCTTCACGATATAGCATTGCTTTGGGGGTGGCCCAAGGGCTAACATTTCTTCATGGGTGCACTCAACCAGTTTTACTTCTTGATCTGTCAACGAGGACCATCCACTTGAAGTCATCAAATGAGCCTCAGATTGGAGATATCGAGCTTTACAAGATCATTGACCCTACCAGGAGTACTGGAAGCTTTTCAACCATCGCTGGTACAGTTGGTTATATTCCACCAGGTAAGACATACTACTGTGCTTCACTGAGTACCTGAATGTTAACTTTAAATTATAAGTGTTGATAATAGAGATGTGCCATTCTTTCTTGATATTATTTTATCTCAGGCTTTGAGTATTTCTGAACTCTTTATATTCTTTTGTTACTCTTTAGTGCACTGCAGTAATGTTGTCTAACTGTATTATTTGGGCATATATTTTTCATGTGCCTCAAGAACAAGTTTCTAATTGCATATCTGGAAACTATTGCAAAATAATCCAATTTGTGACAAAATGACCCAAATTTTGCTTTACTGCCTTGCCTGTCTGAGTGGCATCTTCACACTTCAGTTAGCCCAGAATACCATCCAAGCTGAAAGAGCTAGTGTTGCATTTTGAAGTTTATACAACATGTAGTTTCCTCTTTTAATATATTTGCACATCTTTCCTAAATAGAATACGTCTTTCTACTTCTGGTCAAGTTTATCAAGGATAAGGGCTCTGAACTACTATGGCATGGAAGAAGATTCTAGGATTTATTTTTTCTGTATAAGCTTGAATAATTTGGTTTAATTTGAAATATTGTGTTTTCCAATACACGATGCTAACACTCACTGAATCGTGGTTACAGAATATGCATACACTATGAGGCTGACGATGGCTGGCAACGTCTATAGCTTTGGAGTCATTTTACTGGAGCTGCTGACAGGAAAACCATCCGTCAGTGATGGCACTGAGTTAGCCAAGTGGGCGCTCAGTCTTTCAGGCAGGCCTGATCAAAGGGAGCAAATCCTCGACACAAGGGTCTCAGGAACCTCAATTGCTGTTCATAGCCAGATGCTGTCGGTCCTGAACATTGCTCTCTCTTGTGTTGCATTCTCTCCAGATGCTCGGCCAAAGATGCGCAACGTCTTAAGGATGCTCTTCAATGCAAAGTGAATCAGCAGCAGCCTGTAATCATATCATAGATAAGTTTTGGGTGGAGTTTCAGGTTTTCAGCTTGGTGTAGTTTATGGATGTCAGTAATCAGTATGCCGGCTGCCTTTGTATAGTTCTATAGAAGATAGAAGATTATGGTAGATCATTATATGTTTGATGAATTAGGTAATTATAGGTATCTTCTTTTCAGTGTGAGTGGCGATATGGTTTCTATGCTGTAACATGCAGAGATGGTTATAAGCAAAGCTTAAAAGTTGTGGGTATGTGTTTTCATATGAGATTTCCATGATTCTACCATTTTGCAATGTAGACTAGTTCAACCAGGAGTATTTTGCATTAATCATAGTTCATAGGTAGTTTAACTTAAAGAGCAGGACTCGTCCTGAAAAACGGACAGTAAATCATAAGCTAATGCTTCTGTCTAGTGTGGGAAAATTGTGCGACATCTAATCTTCATTGTGTAAAAAAGATTTATAATGTTCTCTGGTTTGAACGAAAGGCCTCCTCATGCATCCTAGTTCCTCTCAGGTTGAGTCATCTTCCGACTCAAAGTTGGGTGCATATTTTCTTCCTAATGAAAACCCTCCTAGTTCCTCTTAGGTTGGAACTTTTTTTTTTCAAACTATTTGTTCTTGTGCTTCAATTTGCATTAATTTATAACGATGTGCATACCTCAACATTTCCATTTTGTTTTGCTTATTTTAAAGTTTATTGTCACACAATAGTTGATATATGAGTAGTATCAATTTTTCCAGAAAAAGCCGGTTACATCTGTAATGCTTTAGTGTATGGAAAATTCAAGGAAACTAGATATTTCATATAGAAAAATAAGTTGCAAGAAAATCACATGTTTATCCGCTTTAATTTGCCATGAAAACAAGTAGAGTTCTTGAACCAGATAGTTGGATTGTGATCCAGTGGTTAAAAAATCAAATGATTTCAAAATAAAGAATAATCCTACAAAGATAAAAACATATAGTAATTTTGCATCTTTCCTGCATTATTCTGAATAAAAGTAAGTGCACTCAAATAAAAATTGCCAACAACAGAAATGGAGAAGAAATCAACATCAAACTAAAAAAATAGAAGTCATAATAAAAGATAAGAAAGCCCAATACTGTATTGTTTTTTTAGTCCAAAGAAAATAAAATGTCTCTTGTTTTAAATGAAAAATAAGGTACCTCAGGCTCAGAGTCATCAGAAAAAAAATAAGGGTAAAAGAGTATTGGCGCAAACGTTGGGCTTGTTGGAGCAATCCCCAAAGCCGCAGCAGCGACGAGCCCAAACCCAACCATCGTCTTCCTCGGCTAATCCGCCGCGCCTCCGATACTCCCAAGGCAGCACCGCCAGCTGCAACAACAGCAGCACCAAGCCCAACGTCTCGGAGCACCCAACCCACCACCATCTCCTCACACTCCTCCCCTCCCCCTCTCCCTCCCTCCCCTCTGCTCCATCCCGCAATGGCCGGCCTCCTGCACCTGCACTCCACGCTCCTCCCCTCAGCCTCCTTACTCCGGCGCCGTGGCCCCTCCCCGTCCTCCTCGTCCCGCGGCCGCCGGTGCTGCCGGGTGGAGGCCAAGATCCGGGAGATCTTCATGCCGGCGCTGAGCTCGACCATGACGGAGGGCAAGATCGTGTCCTGGACGGCCGCCGAGGGCGACCGCCTCGCCAAGGGCGACCCCGTGGTGGTCGTCGAGTCCGACAAGGCCGACATGGACGTCGAGACCTTCCACGACGGCTTCCTCGCCGCCGTCCTCGTGCCCGCGGGGGAGTCCGCCCCCGTCGGCTCCGCCATCGCGCTCCTCGCCGAGTCCGAGGAGGAGATCCCCGCCGCCGTCGCCCAGGCCGCCTCCTTCTCCTCCTCCAGCTCTTCCTCCCCCTCACCGCCACCTCCACCTCCAGAAGAAGCATCCCTTCCGCCACCACCACCTCCTCCAGCTCCAGTCTCTGCTCCCGCGCCGCCTTCGCCGGCGACGCAAGGCGGGGCGCGCGTGGTGGCGTCGCCCTACGCCAAGAAGCTCGCCAAGGACCTCGGCGTCGACCTCTTCTCCGTCGCGGGGTCGGGCCCCGGCGGCCGGATTGTGGCCAAGGACGTCGAGGCCGCGCTTTCCGCGCCCAAGAAGGCCGCGCCGGTGACTGCGGCACGGCCGGATGTGCCGCTGGGGTCGACGGTGCCGTTCACGACAATGCAGGGCGCGGTTAGCAAGAACATGGTGGAGAGCCTGGCCGTCCCGACGTTCAGGGTCGGGTACACCATCACCACTGATGCTCTTGATCAGCTCTACAAAAAGGTGAGCATCTTTCTTTTCACAATGTTTAGGGGAGACCATTTTCTTGTGAGTTTGATGATTGGATAAAGGGGTGAGCTTTTATTTGTTTCTTTTTGCAGATTAAGTCGAAGGGGGTTACAATGTCAGCACTGCTGGCTAAGGCGACGGCAATGGCGCTGGTTCAGCATCCTGTGGTGAACGCCAGCTGCAGGGATGGGAAGAGCTTCACATACAGCAGTAGCATCAACATTGCTGTGGCAGTGGCCATAGATGGTGGCTTGATTACGCCGGTTCTTCAAGACGCTGATAAGGTCAAACACTTTACTTACCCTTCACAATGAATGTTGATGTTTTGATGATTTGTTTAATAAATGGTTACTAACTGGCTTTTTGCAGCTTGACATCTATTCATTGTCAAGGAAATGGAAGGAGTTGGTTGATAAGGCACGGGCAAAGCAGTTGCAGCCCCATGAGTACAACTCTGGTATTTCTTCGCCTCGTACACAAATCTGAATATTTAGCACATTGTTGTGTATCTTTTCTAATGTTCTGGATGAGACGGAATACTTATAGAGATTAATTTTTATGGTGGCTGAATAAAAGAATGTGGTGGATGCTAATATTTCTTCAATACCGTTTAACCTGATATAAGGGTGCAATCCTTGGTGTTTGTATGTTGTGACTCATATCAGCTATGATTCCCTGATAAACTGTACAATTAGTCAATTACCAGGATACATATGCTTATCCTTCATTATGTGTATTAACACTAAAATTTTCTAAAACATAAGATGCTAATATTTCTTTGATACCGTTTAACCTGATATATTAGCTATAAGGTGAAAATAGGGTGCAATCCTTGGTGTTTGTATGTTGTGACTCATATCAGCTATGATTCCCTGATAAACTGTACAATTACCAGGATCCATATGCAATCCTTCAATATGTGTATTAACACTAAAATTTCGTATAACGTACTTCAGTCAATCAGTCATGCATAGTCAATCAGTCATGCATAGAAATGGTGTAGGTCCCGCTGTAGCTCTGTAGTAGGTCGCCCTGATTCTTAAGCTTTTCCTTATAAACTTTGAATATGTATATTGCTCTGCTCCACCTTGCTATGGATTGGAGATTTGGAGCTGTCTTGGACTATTTTTTTTTTATCATAGCAAATGATTGCCTAATACAGCTTTGATGCTTCCTGTTCATTACTTGATTTGAGTGCAATTCTCTTCATGTGGAGAGGAAAGGGATTGACTGCTAAAATTGCTTATTACTCCCTGAATATTTATAGATGCATTTGTCATAAGTGTGTTACTTAGACAATATTTTGTATATACCAGGTAAACATATAGAACATGATTATTGGTATTAATGTTAAGGATGGTGCTCTTCATTAATTATCATTTCCATACAATGTACTCCTAAGTACATACAATAATATCCATTATCATGGTCTGAGTTTACATAATTCATTAGTATTGTTCAAGTTTTTTATGCTTCTAATCTAATCAATTTCAGTTCCTGATTCAGTCACAATTTTGTTAAGAGTCTTTAGCAGTGTTTCTCCTAGCTGTTACTTCTATGTTTTTCTTGGATGTGGCCTTCTGATAATATAATCTACAAGTTTGGCCCAATAATAATCAGTTAACGTCAGTTCTATGAATATGATAGTAATATGCTGCTGTCAACATATGCTCCATACTAGAAGTATGTTTTGTGGACGACAGTTATGCACTGAGACATCTCATCTCACTTCTAAGGTTAATAAAACTAAGATAGTATCAAGTTAGTTGTTCGTTTACACAAGATTTTGAAAGGGCCCAGCAACATGCATTTTAGTACCTTTTTTGTTTTTGGCTTTGTGCATCTGTAAGGTTATGGACTGATAATTAACTATGACTTCAAAATTTCTGTATCTAATGTTGCTTGCTTGGAGTGAGCTTCTTCACAGTCGCAACAGACCAAAACTTTCTTGAGTAAATATGTAGTTGTTAATATGAAGATGGAGAATGATTTGTATTGTCTTTAACAAATTGACTAAGTTTTTTGGAGCACTTAAGGCTTATTATGTCATATAGATAAGTGTAACTTTTTTACTTGTTTTGTTCTAGTTTAAAATTCCTACACCTTGCCCCAGAGTTTCACCTGAAAATCCTTGTGTCTTTGCTGTAGTGTGTCTTGTTTGCCGATACTTTGGTAGAGTATAATGCTTCCTCTATCAGTTTATTTGCAAATGCTTCCTCTTCTGCATGCCCTTTTTTTTCTTGATCACACTAAGAGCAATGTATCATCATATAAATAAATAAAAAAGGGTCTGAAACCCATACAACACACACCCCACTCACGCAAAGTACAAAACTTAGACCCCTGTACCCTTAATTATACAGAAATTAAACCAACCTCGAACTAAAACTTCTTTCTAGTGCAAGGGCAATGAGATAAGAAATACCGCAAGCCCCAGCCTATATCCAGCATGCAAATGATAGTATGGAATTCATTCAATTGTCAGCTCTGTCAAATGTGATGATCTTAAGCCGCCCTTTTTGAATAAGTTGATGCTCTTTCCCCTGCTTTTCATATACAATATTAATCCAAATGGTGGTCGTAGACTGCTTCAAGGACCTTTTACTTTCCTGATAAAAATGCCATGTCTGAAATTCTGAAATTAAAATCATGAAATAAGAACCAGGAATTATACATTTTTTTTTCACCTTTTAATGTGATGTTGCTTTAACATGCATTGATGATTTGCTTTTAGTCCTCTGTTGTCTCACAGTTTCTTAGCTAAAAATTTGATTGGTACTAGGTTTTATATTATCTAATATCTGTTGATTTTTCTTTTGTTGCTTTTCTAGTGCTCTGGGTAGGGATGCAAGTTCTATTTGTATTGGTTCATTGGGTCAACCCAAAACTTGTTAAAATGAACTGAAATGACATTCCATGTAATTAATTTATCGGGAGTAGTGAACTAAAAGTGGCATGGAGAGTAATTATTTGCTGATCCAGAAAACACCATTGGGTATCCAATTGTGTGATTGTGTCACTTGTGTCCCTTCACAACCTCTTGGTGTGAACCACATCAAACATGTATAATACGGTGACCATGTTATTTGTGTATGCTAAGAACAGCTCATGTTCATTCTGCAGGCACATTTACTCTTTCCAATCTTGGTATGTTCGGAGTTGATAGGTTTGATGCAATCCTGCCACCTGGAACTGTAAGATGAACAATTTATTTTATTTGCCATTTCCATTTTCATGAAATGCTGCATAGCTTGCTGAATTTTGTGGGATACTAAAAACAGGGAGCAATCATGGCCGTTGGGGCATCAGAACCCACAATGGTTGGTACAAAAGATGGTAGAATTGGGATCAAGAACCAAATGCAGGTAAGTTTGTTGTGCCTGGTGGACCGGGCCCTTCTGCACCAATTATTTTTTTGTTTGATGATTTTCTTTTTGCATGTTTTAATAATTTCACTCACCTGATCAATACGTGTAGGTGAATGTTACCGCTGATCATCGGATAATTTATGGAGCTGACCTTGCTGCTTTTTTGCAAACACTTGCCAAGATAATTGAGGATCCCAAGGATCTTACATTCTAAATGTGGCAGCTGATTGTTTTTCCTTGAGGCAATCACAATCGGGTGCTTTTCACCCATCAGTAGATGTGTAGTATGTCTTCTTTGTAATGTGAAGTAGCTGATTTAAGCTGTCACCAATGTCAGCATCAGGTAACTTTCTCTGATGGTTACCTTATCATCATTGGTTTGTGTTTCAATAAATTCTTTTTTGTCTTTCTTCTCAATTCAAATAGGAGTGTAAGGATGGGTATATCAATCATTTACCAGAGTTTTCATGGATAGTCGATTTTGTTGAGCACATCAATGTACCGTGACCTTGAGATACAAAGAATGAAATGTACCTTGTACCACCCTGTGGTTGATTTCACATGCCTGTCAAACAGTATATGGTTGATGCCCTTGTAAGGGTGCCAAGATGAAATCTTCAGGGAGATATGTAATAACGGGTCACATATCTGTTTGTTTTTACATGTGAAGGAGAAGGGCCATGATTTCTCCCAACCACTTCCATGATACCGAGTATCGGATATCCTGACCTGTTGTACATTCCTGGGACAGCACAAGATAGCGTCCTCCATATTTTGCGCAGAAAGCATTCCTATTTCAGCTTGGTGTACTCTTCGTCTTCTCTACTTGAAGGATCCTATTAGGTGGCATGTCTAGTATCTTGCTTGCTGGCATAGGCCATCCTGATATCCTATCCCGCCATTGTAGTGGAAGCGAAGCAAGCCACAATAAAACCCAGGCCAGTAGCTCTGCTTCGTGCCTCCCATTCCCTCGTGGCCTGCAGGGAAGCCATCCTCCGGCAGCGGCATGGCGTCGGGCCGTGGAGAGGTCGACACCTCCCGCGCCTTCCGGTCCGTCAAGGAGGCGGTCGCCGTGTTCGGAGAGCGCATCCTTGTCAGGGAAGCCCAGTTCAGGCCAAATGGTGGCGCCGCCCATGGCGGCCGTCGTGTTGGCAAGGAGGTGAACTCCAGGGTGAATGCTGTCGCCATTGCCGCCTCCGATGTGAAGCCGCCCAACCGGAGCGATGGCGTCATGGAAAGCCACTCCAAGCCAAGTGTTGTCACTTACAATGCCAAGAAAGAGTTCAGTAGTGGCAACACCAAGTCTGCTTCAAGCTTACTGCCGGTGCCGGTGCCAAGGCCGCCAGTTGCAGAAGATGTACCGATGTACCTGGTTCCCTCCTCGCCGCCGTTCTTCGCGTCGTCGCCTTCGCTGGCCAACGACGACGCTGACGACGAGCAGGAGCGCACGGCGGCGGACCTCATGGTGATGAGCACCATCAAGAAGCTGGAGGACGAGGCGGCCAGGACTAGGCAAGAGGTGTCGCAGCTCAAGAGGAGGCTGGCCGAGATGGAGCTGTCCATGGCGACCCTTAACGCGAAGCTCCACCGCGCGCTCTCGAAGCTGGCGCACATGGAGGCCGACAACGCGGCGGCGGCGCGCGCCAGCATCGAGCGAGGCGGCGGCCGCGGCGGCGACATGGCGGCGCTGACGGTCTGGGCCGAGCGCCACACCCCCAGCAGGCCGCAGCTGGGCCACCTGCTGAGGCTCGGCGAGGCGGACAGGGAGGCGGTTGTGGTGTCTGGCGGTGGCCGGGATGTGGCGGCGCCGGCGAGGAGGAAGGTGCAGAAGCAGAAACCGATCGTGCCGCTGGTTGTTCCGCTTGTTAGTGGCGTGCTCTTCTCCAAGAAGAGGAAGATGAAGGATAAGGAGAGCGTGTACATGAAGGAGCTTTACAGCTTGCTTAGGCTAAGTTGATGATCATGGCTGCCATACAACATCTGTGGATGTACTTGTGCAACAATCATCTACACTCAAGTTATCTATCTCCCCACTAATTTTTATTGTTTTTATAGTTTGTGAGTGGGTCGTCGTGGAGTGTGACTGTGTGAGGCTGCAATTTGTAAAAAGAAAAAAAAATATGTTTCTGTAAAAAGTATTAATGCAAATTTAGCATTATTGGTATTGTATTTTATTTTGAAATCAAGAACTTATATCGTTGCAATGGAGCTACTTATTTGCAAATGAATAAATCGTATTGCATGAAATGCACGGGTATGCTATTATAGGACGTGTCCTCAACTGCCGCTCCCTAGTTTTCAGTTACCTCGTGTTGAACATTTCCAACTTCCTCTCAGACATGCTCACAAAAACAACGACACCAACAAAGATCAAAACTTTTTGCCTTTTTTGCGATCATCGGCATCCAAAGAATAGGAGACACAATCACACAAATCGATTGATCGATGATATTGTAAAGATCATCGAATCTTGGATGAACAGCGTCCTTGGCCGCGCGCAGTTCATGCTCAGATTCTTGGCGTTCCCTGTGATCTGAGCGGTCTCAATCGGATCGGTCCCGATCGAGAGGTCGGCCGGGATCGATGGGACCGGCGCAGAGGCAGCAGCCGGCGGGGAGCGCGTGCGTGTGGGTGGTGGCGGTGGTGCTGCTCCTCGCCGTGCTGGCCGGCGGCGTGTGCCTGGGGCTCTACGTCGCGCTGCCGCCGTCCGAGGTGCCGCAGTGGCTGCCGGCAGCCGGGCTCGCGCTCGTCGCGCTCCCGTGGGCGTTCTGGATCGCCACGTGCGCGTACCGGTGCTGCTGCTCGTCGGACGCGGCGGATCCTCCGGTGGCCAACATTATGGAGCGGCGGTCGTCGTCGAGGGCCGCCGTGGCGCCCATGCCCATGCCCAGCAGCAAGTGCCTCAAGACCGCGCACAGCACGCGGCACACCAACGGGTCGCCCACCGCCAGCAGCGCCGCGCGCCGGGTGCGGTTTGGAGACACCACGGTGCTCGGGGAGGACCACCACGCCACGGCGCCGGAGAAGGATGACGCCTCGTCGGTGCACTCGGACGAGAGCGAGGCCGCGCCTCTCGCCTACAACATGCAACCATCGTCATGATGCCTTCCGCAAAATGTAGTGCAGTGCAGGTAATCAGGAAATAGATCCCTAATAATTGAACAGGTACATGTAGAGAGATTTCTGTTACACTATATGAAATTGAATGCAAAAGTTCTTCGATTTTTTACATCAGAAATTAACCATCAGATTCAAGAAATCAGATTTGTGCGCACTTTGCTGGTTTTCTTCGGGCTCTGTTTTTGTCTCAGCGTGTCTATTCAAGGGATTTGTTTCAATTTTTAACCATTTTACTTTTGAATGATAATTAAAAAAAGTATTCTACATTTCTTTAACGGGAATGCTTAATTGCATTGAGTGTATGCGTTTCGCCTTAGCTATCTGCACCGATAAACAACAAGAAAGAAAAACACAATTCAAACAACAGCCAGCAAAAAAACATCGCTCCCTCCCCCGAGCGCCCCTGCTCGGGCGACTCTGGGGGCGCCCTGCCGCCGGCCAAACCCGCCCCAGTCTTGCTCATCTCCGGCCGCCGCCGCCACCCTCCTGCGCGGCAGCACGGTGGCGGCGGCCCCGCCCGCACCCACCTTCCCTCCCACCTCCCTCCTTCTCTAGCTCCCCCCGCCACCAGCAACCCTAGGTCGACGCCGACGACGAACGGCGGCTACAGAGGTCCAGCTCGGGCTCCGGCCGCCAGATCTCGCCCCCTGGGGGCCGGATCTGGTGCTTGTTGGCATTTCTTAGCGCGATTACTAAAACTAGACTTAGAGCCCAATCCTGATAACAGCGCCAGAAACGCTAAATGGCTTTACTCGGCATATTTACTAGAAATTGGTTCTAACAACTACGCGAGTGTTGCCAAGAGATAGATCACATCCTATAAGAATAAATATCCGCAAGCGCACGGATCTACAGTCGCAGCATTTTACCCGGAAGTATTCAGGGTATCATTATTTATAATTTCCCAAAGGAAGGCATGGGGTAGTTAAGTATTCTAGCATGGGTATGAATAAGATATCTAGCATGAGGAGAAACCGACCAATGTACTATACAGGGGTAAGCATACGGTAGTTTGGATAGTGGACACACACTTAGAGCAACCTCAAAGGAACAAAGGTAAAATAAAGAATAAAGAATAATCTACGCGGAGCAGGCAGGTCCTATATAGTCATTGCTAGAACAGTTAATTCCACATGTTATACAAGTCAAGACTCGACTATAGACTAGGAATATGGGGAGACCGCGGCAACTGGTCCCGGTCGATGGCGGCATTTACGAACTCCTACTCAACATGCAAACGTGGGGATTACAAAGGACGGACGGGCACCACCACTGCCGCCTACCACCTCAACCGTGGCATGCCGACATAGCCGAAGGTTCCCTCGCACCCGGACACCATGTCCGCATACTAAGGAGCTACCTACATCCCCCCAGGACTCCCACCCTACGGATGGACGAGCTAGGACATAGGCAAACCCGAAGGCACATCGAACCGCTATTCCTCTCCTACAATCTAATCTAAACAAGTAAAATATATGAACGATGAAGAACAATATAGAACACGATGAACAACTCTCACAAGAACTATGGCCTAGTTCTTGATCATCGAATATATCGTGTACTAGACTATACTCTAGTTCATATGCACGACTATATAAATGTAATGAGAACTTGACTAAGGAAGAATGCTCCATAGATTTATACCAAGAGTGTAGCTTTTCTTACTGGAGACAAGTTCTCCAAGTAGCTTTGCCTAGCTCCAATGGACTAATGCTAAGACTAAAGAACAAGTGTGAGGAAGTGAGATGGCTCCAAATGGTGTGTGTGAAGGTGGGGGCCTCTCCTCTTCATTTATAGCCCCCAGAAGGCGGTTCGGGGGTAGTGGTGTAAAAACACCAGCGAAACCGTCATCCCCCAGATGGAAGGAGGCGAACCGCCTTGGCCGGGCCCACCTGGCGGCAGGGCCGGCGCGCGCGCGCCCCAGGCGCGCCCGCGCCTGGGTGACGCCGCCCCCTGACCGCCTTTCGCAGGTGGGCCTGGGCCGCCTTCTAGGTCTTATTTATGCTGGTGCTTTTGGCCCATTTCGATCCCAGGTGGCTGGCCCTTGTTCTCTTGCTCTTTTACGCCTTCTGAAAAGCGCCTTTTTATTCTGAAAATTCCTGTACTTGGTGTACATTCTGCAAAACAATATTTTCTCCAAGCACAGGTGGAACTAGGTCAAAAGTAAAGATATATGTGAAATAAAATATTTATTTTCCCCATAGTGACCTATAGTTGGCGGGTAAAAATTGGAGTTAAGGACCGCCAACAGTGTTGGACGCCGGGTTCCACCCCTTCCTCCGGATGGACGGCCCGGTTGAGGGGGGGGGGGGGGTCGCGGCGACACGGCTGGGTGCTTGGCTGGCCGGACCCGCCCCGGGCCCCGGATCTAGTCGGCCGGCCGTCCCCCCCCCCCCAAGCGCGGTGGTCTACCCCTTTCCGGGCGGGCGCGCAGTGCGGCCGGGGCTCGTTCGCTGGTGGTGCGGCCTAGTAGGCTGGTGGGGGACCCCATGGGATTCGGCAGAGCAGTCCGTCGGTGCTGGGCTTCGGCGACGGCTTCGGTGGCTCGTGGGGACGCGCGACGCCGTGCGTCTGTCTAACACCGTGGTGGTGTGGGCGGCTGTTACGTCGGCACGTCACCGACGCCATGGTGGCTTTGACGGCGTTGTGTCGCAAGTCCCTTTGCGTCACTGGATGCAGGGAACGAGGGGCTAAATCTCAGCCCGACGATGGTCGGGCGGACAACGGTGACGACTCTTGCCGCCACATCCTTCTTGAAGGTGTCATCTTTGAGTTCCCATGCTCCTGTCTCCGGCGCAGGATGGTCTACTGCGGTCCGTGGTCGCTTGGTTGTCTTGCTACACCTTTTTGTGCTTCTTGTCTCTCCTCACCTTGGGTTGCCTTGCTCGAGATCGTTGTAGCCGTAGTCGTGGTTGTTTGGGCGGACGCATTGCCGCCGAGGGATCGCTGTTTGGGCGGATGCTTTGCTGCCGTTGTATCTGCAGGTAAGTTCTCCTCGCCCGTGGTCCTTGGGGCTCTTGCTCTAGTGACTCGGAGGAGCTTTCGGTTTCTGTGATT
Source organism: Themeda triandra (assembly GCA_018135685.1). Lineage (NCBI taxonomy): Eukaryota > Viridiplantae > Streptophyta > Magnoliopsida > Poales > Poaceae > Themeda > Themeda triandra. Next base: position 144,552 of record JAENPR010000584.1, on the reverse strand, counting down.
GCGTTTGTGATTGCGTTTCCGGCTGGCGTGTGGCCGCCGAGGTCGCGGTCATTTCAGGCGGATGCTTTGCCGCCTAGGTTGGTTCCGGTGGATGCTTTACCACCGAGGTCGTCGTCTTTCCGGCAGATGCTTTGCTGCCGAGGTTGGTTATCTTCTACAGTTCCGATCACAGCGGGCTACCTAGGTGTTGAGATAGTTTTTGTATTATGTGTAGCTGTGGGGTTGTTTGGTGGAGGGTCCCTCACCTCTCATGTTCTTTCTTTCTGTTTGTGTTGAGGATCTCGTTGGTAATCTATGGATTACCTACGAATCCTTATGTATCATCTATGTTTAGGTCTATTTATCCCGATCGCGAAAAAAAGAAAGAAAGAAACAAGGAAAAACTGGCTGCCGGCTATTAGAGACAATGAAGTTTGTCAGTGTTAAGGTTTGGGGGTTCGGTGAGGAGTTCCATAGTTTTTGGGCTTAGATTATATCCAATTGTAGAAAAAATAATTGGAAAATTCATGAGTTTTTTAAGTGGCTAGAAAACGGTAGGAGCACATTTATTGGGCTCCTCCAAATCTTTTTAAAATCTACATCCTAAAGTACATAAAACATATTTTTGCATCATGAATCCTAAACTATTTTCAAATCATCATGACTACTTTAATACATTTTCTCTCTGTCTCTTGTATATATGTATCTGTTTACTCTTTATTCTTCTCTTTATCCTTCCACCTCCATGCAAAATGGGCGTGGATCGGTTCGATCCACGGGTTCTCGAAACCGACCCAAAAAATAGACTCAAATGAGCTCCATTTCAGACCCAGCTAGGTTCGGTGGTTCGAGATCATACGATCCAAAGGTTCCAGTGGATCGATCCGGAGCATGCTTCCCGTCCGTCCGCCGCCGGCGGCATCTAAAGCACGTCCGCTCCTTTCTCCTCCAAGTGACATCCCGCCCCCGTCCGGAACTTCCGCTACTCGTGCCCGCGACGTCCGACGCTCCCGCTCGCCGGCAGCCAAGCCATCCGCACCTGCACCGCCAGCCAAGAAGAAGGCCGCCGTGGACAGGGGCACACCGGCGCAAGTGGAGAAAATTTCGTGGCGAACCCACTTTTACCCGGTGCCGCCGTGCCGGTGTTTGGTTTGGGCGGGTGTGCGCTCGTGCCGTGCATGGATGAGGCAGCCAAATCCTAGCGATGGCACTACAGTCACAAGATGCATACTAGCTGTTTGTTTTGGAATCGTAAAAATGGTTCGTTTTCCTCTTTCAGAGTTTGTGAAGTAGCATACTAGCATGTCGCTACCACATGTTTCAGCAAATTAGATTAGCTGCTCATCATACGTGTGCAAGTGCTTCGTGGTTTCAACTCCGCCGATAAATAGAATTTGTGATGCTTCTTGCAGCTATACTTTGGTCAATGTTGGTGTTCCTCTTTCAGTTAGGCAAAGTAGCTCTCCCGTTTTGTCGCAAAATTAGTTTCCCCCAATGTATTGCTACAACAGTTGCTTCGTGTGGAACGTGCGCGGGTTGAACGATCGCGCACGCCGTAATGTTGTGCGTGAGTTCATAGTGGCTGAGAGGCCTATGGTTGTTTGCCTGCAGGAGACGAAGCTAGAGGTGATCTGTAAACAGCTAGCTAATGAAATTCTGGGACCTGGGTTTGAGTATGATTTCTTGCCGGCCGTTGGAGTTTCTGGCGGCATTCTTTTGGGGTGGCGGTCGGAGCGATTGACGGCGTCCGGGTTCTCCCATAGACGCTTCTCGCTGTCAGCGTTGTTGCACGAGAGGGGGGCTGCTGTGGGCTGGTGGATCACTGTCGTGTATGGTCCTCAGCTTGATGTCGACAAGGCGGCCTTCCTGGCTGAGCTTTTGGAGTTCCGCGAGAGTGCGGCGGGGCCATGGTTTCTGTGCGGAGATTTTAATATGATCTATCGCGCCGAGGACAAAAGCAATGACCGTCTCGACCGCAGTTGCATGCGACGGTTCAGGACCTTCATCAACCAGGCCATGCTTCAGGAGGTTCATTTGGTGGGAAGGCGATACACTTGGTCAAACGAGAGGGAATCGCCTACAATGGTGCGGCTGGACCGTATGTTTGCCACTGCGGAATGGCTGGAACTCTTCCCTGACCATGTCCTGCGCCCGAAGTCGACAGACTGTTCGGACCATTGCCCACTTCTGCTACAGCTGGCTGCGCCTCAATACGCCAAGAGGAGGTTCCGGTTTGAGAGTTTCTGGCCAAAGCTGAAGGGGTTCCTGGAGGTGGTGGAGGGAGCTTGGACGGTGCGTTTGCATCAGGCCGATCCGTTTAGGATCCTGGACTACAAGTTTCGTGAGGTGGCTAAGGCTTTGAAAAGCTGGAGTTGCTCACAGGTTGGGAGTATTAGGCTGCAGCTAACCCTGGCCAGGGAGGCCATCTTGTGCTTCGATGAGGAGCAAGAGCGTCGCCAACTTGAACAGTGGGAGGTAGAGCTGCGCCGCAGGCTGAAGTGCAAGGTGCTTGGCTTGGCGTCCATGAGCAGGACCATAGCCCGTCAACGCTCGCGGGTGCAGTTCCTGGCTGAAGGGGATGCCAACACAAAGTTTTACCATCTCCAAGCATGCCACCGGGCAAGACAAAACAGAATTGAGAGCCTGCAAGTAAATGATGTCAACCTTGTGTCTGATCGGGCTATGGCGGATGCTGTGTTTGCACACTTTGACGCCATCCTGGGAACTAACTTTGAGCGCACAAGGAGACTAGACTTTAATGTCCTTGGACTGCCATCCTTGGATCTACAAGTGCTGGAGGTTATGTTCACTGAGGAAGAGGTTTCAGCAGTTATCAAGGACCTTCCCAATGACAAGGCGCCAGGGCCTGATGGCTTCACTGGGCGCTTTTATAAGTCCTGCTGGTCCGTGATCAAGCTTGACATCATGAACGCCATCCACGCTTTCTGGTCACGTGACTCCCGGAGCCTGTACCATCTCAACGATGCTTACATGCTGCTTCTCAAGAAAAGAGAGGGACCGGTGGAGATCCGTGACTACCGGCCGATCAGCCTCATCCATAGCTTTGGGAAGCTGTTGACAAAGTGTTTGGCTAACCGCCTGGCCACTCTTCTTGACCGGTTGGTCCAAAAGAACCAAAGCGCGTTCATCAAAGGGAGGTGCCTCCATGACAATTTTAGAGGGGTCCAGCAGGCTTGCAAGGCTGTGCACCGGCGTGGGACGCCATGTCTGCTGCTCAAGATTGACATTGCAAAGGCATTTGACTCGTGGCTTGGTGTTTTCTTCTCGAGGTGCTTCAGCACATGGGGTTTGGTAGCAGGTGGAGGGAGTGGATTTCTATGATCCTGTCAACCTCAAGCACGAAGATTCTTATCAATGGACAGCCAGGTCGCCGTATTTGCCACGCTCGAGGGCTGCGCCAGGGAGACCCCTATCTCCTATGCTGTTTGTTCTAGTAATGGAGGCGCTCAACCATTGCCTTCGGTGGTTAGAGCAGCAGCAGCACCTCACGCCGTTGCCGGGGTTGCAGGGTCCCCGTGTGAGCCTGTATGCTGATGACCTCGTGCTCCTTGTGGCTCCTTTGAGGCGGGATCGAGGAGATGATCAAGGCTGCACTGCATGTGTTTGGGCCCAGCTCTGGGCTTTTCTCCAATCTGGATAAGAGTGTGGCGACCCCCTTGAACTGTTCTGAGGAGAACGTGCAGCTGGTCCAGCAGATCCTCTGTTGTCGGATTGAGCAACTCCCTACAAGGTACCTGGGAATACCGCTGGCAATCAAGAGGCTCACAAGGGCCGAAGAGCAGCCTCTAATTGACAAGGTTGCAGCTCATATCCCTGGGTGGAAGGGCTCCCTGTTAAACCCAGCGGGAAGAACGGCGTTGGTGAAAGCTACTTTGTCGGCGGTGCCCATCCACACTTCGATTGCGGTGTGCCTCTCTCCCTGGGCCATCAAAGAGATCGACAAGTTGCGTCGGGCTTTCATCTGGGCTGGTTCAGATGTGGTTGCTGGTGGGCGGTGCAAGGTGGCGTGGAAGGTTGTGAGCCTACCTAAGGAGCTGGGAGGCCTTGGTGTGTCCGACTTGAGGCCACAGGGCATAGCGCTGCGGGCGCGGTGGGTCTGGGCCGACCGGCGTGCTGGAACGCGCAGCACGGTCCAGGGCGTGCTGTTCTGGACCTCTTCCGGCTGCTGCTGTCTTCACGGTTGGCAATGGACGCACGACGTTGTTCTGGACAGATTCTTGGGTTCATGGCCGAAGCCTCGAGGTTGATCGCGCCCAATATCTTTGCGGCGGTTAGGCCAAGGAAAAAGAAGGCGACAGTAGCGGAGGCGTTGCTTGGTGATGCTTGGTACCACCATATCCAAGGGGCTGTCACGGTGCAAATGATGGTGGAGTTCTCTGAGATCTTTGACTTGCTGGAGGGGGTCCAGCTTTCGATGGAGCCGGACACCGTCGCTTGGCGGCTCACAGAAAATCGCACCTATTCAGCCGCCTCGGCTTATGGGTTTTAGACAGCTTTGGAAGACGGCAGCTCCTCGTGTCAGGTTTTTCTTTTGGCTGGTTATGCATGGCCGGTGCTGGACAGCGGAGCGTCGGTTCCGTCACGGCCTGCAGCAGAGCGACCGCTGCATCTTTTGTGACCAGTGTGCGGAGACGATGGACCACTTGTTGCTAGGATGTACTTACAGCAAGGAGGTGTGGCTTTGCTTGCTGTCCAGGCTGAACCTTGACAGAGAGATCGTGGTGGCGGAACGGCCGGCCTTGGAGTGGTGGCTGTGTGTGAGGAAGAGTTTGCCGAAGCTGCTGCGGAAGGGGTTCGATACCTTCTTCTTCCTTCTGGGGTGGTTCTTGTGGAAGGAGCGAAACAACCGCACCTTCAATGCGTGCTCGAGGCCGGTCCCGGTGCTGGTGGCTGCGGTGCGGGAGGAGTTGGACACCTGGGCTGCGGCCGGGTTCAGGTCCCTGGCGCCGCTCTTGGCTCGGTTCTGAGAGTTGTTTGCCCTGCTGGTCGCACATTAGTTTTCTTGTAATTACAAGCTCGTGTGCTTGGTGGTAGTTGTAGGGGCTGGTGTTGGTAACCGTGGTTACCAAGCTTTTGGGTGTAAAGTTGACTTATTCTCTTCTGCTTAATGAAAAACGCGCTTAGGCGTGATCGCAAAAAAAAAAAAAAAAAAAGTTAGGCAAAGTAGTATTGTTGTTCAAATTGAAATAGAATCTTAGTCAAGATTCAGACCATACTTCATACTTGCACATTGGATTAGTCCACTTTCGAATTGCAGAACTGATTCGTTGTGTGATCATTATACTATGTATGTTTTTGACGATGCAGAGCCCATTGAAATCGTTGATCATATACTAGGCTGGCAGATGCATAATTGTTTCTGTACATGTACAAGTCGAACATTCAGGTACATGTACAAGTCGCACAAATGCATGTTTGCTGATCCGGCCAAAGATCTGAGCTTGAGTCTGTCTGGTGCCTATATATATGGTTCATGTACAAGTTGCACAAATGTTTGGTCTGTACAGCGGACGCTAGTGTGTATGTTTGGTCTGTACAAATGTTCATGCTGTGCGATGCACTTGCTTCCAGCCATGACGATGCTAGTGTGTATGTTCGTGCCGTACACCCTTCTGGTTTGTACGCTTGCTGATTTGTACAATGCACAGTAAATGGTTCGATACATGATAATCGGTGCACCATGGAGCAGAAAAGTAAAGAAATGGAGTAACCGGTGCATCATAGACAGTAAATGGGTCGACGGGTCGGTTCCGGTTCGTTCCAAGGTTGAACCACCCCCATTTTGAAACCATATGGATACGCGCGTGAGCGACATATAGTCGTTTTTTCAAGCATGAAAAGATTGGGAGTTGAGATAGGTTTTGTTGGAGAGCATTTTTTTTTTTTCAATCCTGCCACAAGATTCAAGATTGGAGTGAGTTTTGAAAAAAAAAATATTTGAGATACTCTTAGAAGGGGATGTCAAACTGATGGTGGTGGCAGCTAAGACAAATTTAGGGCAAGACAGTGGGAAAAACCGGTTTGGTATGCCAAATGGCAAGTGTACCGACTATAAGATGATGGCCTCGGCGATAGACAATGGCAACAACGGAGGTGGCAGAGCACCGCTGAAGCTGACATGAAACAAGAGACAGTGGATGTAGTGGCGGTGGAGCTCGAGCTAGTTTTGCCCATGGTGGTGTAGGTGGTAGTGGGGAGTGTTGGATAAAGATGACAAAGAAAACAGATGAACAAGTACTAGCTTGAACTTGGATTAGTGAATTCTGCAGGTCAGAGGACTTATATCCTGCATGGCTCCACTTTAGAAAAGTTCTCTTTCTATCCCAAAATATTCACACGCCTAGATTTTGAGAGCAACTTAATATAAATGCGAAATGATACTAACCCCAATGAACCCTATGAAAAGTACATGATTTAGTTAAATCATTGAAAGAGACCAAAATTAACACAGAGTCAACTCCACATCACCTCAGGGTAGCTCCCCAACATTAGTCCTTTTGCTACCCTATACGGAGGGTTACGTCCACAGTGACAGTCCCAACATGAAGGTGGCTCCTAAGGTGGCCATGGATGACGGGGCCATCCTTGTGGATCTAATCCTCAGGTGTAGGGCAACAAGGGCCTAATGGTAGGGAGCCAACCCCATTAGGTGGGTCAATGCCGAGCTAACTCTAAAGCTGTTGTACTCTGTCCTAATTTCATGGCTTGTTGTGACTTTTTATGTGGTGGAGTAAAACACATCGGCCCCGTTCAGCAGGTGGAGAAGCCGACACATTTCAGCTGATTCAACAGTATTCTGTGAGATGAAATAAGCCGAAATCTACCGGCATAAGACAAGCTGAATAGAGCCATCATCTTTTCAGAAGTTCAACGCACTCCCTAGGAAGGTCAGTAATACATTGGGTATAAAGTTCATTTTATAAGTTCTGCAGTAGTTTAATTTGATTTGTGCTTTAACAACGTGGAAGCTCCACACAAATGTTCAAAGGCTCCACAACATAGAGGTTCCATAGGGATGCCTAGATGCTCCATGATCTAATTGTTTGATCGAGTTTGTGATTGAGATTTAGAAAAACAAGCCTATTTGCCCCCTTCCCCCTCCAGGCCCTTGGTAGAACCATTCAATCGGTATCAATTGAAATCCTCATGATTCACACTTAACTGTGTGAGGAAAATGGAAACCCTATAGAAAGAAATTGGGGGGGGGGGGGGTGGCAATGAGAGGAACATGAGGATGAATTTAAGGATGTCCCAAGCGTAGATGGGTCCGAGCCTAAGGAGGAGAATCCCAACAAGGATTGAAAGACTTTCCAGACTAAACGCGATCCCCTATCAAGGGAAAGAAGATTCAAGGTTCCCCTAAGGACAAGAAAAGGGACAAGAACAAGGACAATGAGAAGAAGAAAATTCGTGACAAAGAAAGTTTCTATCAAGTCTATTTCCATGTATTGAGTCAGAGAATGGAGATGACGAAGACGAGTATTATGAGGATACGACGCGTTCAGATACAACCAATGATTATAAGGTGAGCTCATTCCTACATTTGCATAATAATAAAACTAAGAATTGGAGGCTATCTAATATGGGTATTTCAAATGAACTTGTTGAGATTGTTCTTGTTCATAGCATGTCCATTCTCTATCATAATCACCATTTTTCTTAAGCATATTTGAAATACCAATATTAGGTAGCAACCAATTCTTAGTTTGATCAGTATGAAAAATGTAGTAAGAGGCTCACCTTATCATCAATGGTTGTATTTGAAGGTGCATGCCCTCATCAATAACTACACTCTAAGAGAAAAGGAAGCACACTACCAAGGGGGTCCTACTTGTCATTGGGTTGGGCACATGACCACTCCAACGAATATAATTAGGGGGTACCCCCTTATTCTGGAGAGCACATGAATCCATGTGCCCACCTCCAATGACTATAAATAGGGGGGTAACCCTCATTCTCAAGACACACCACAAGCTCTCTCTAATTTCTCAAAGTGTAGCAGTAGTGTTATATAGTTGGAATTGAGTTAGAGGAGGCTTTAGTTTTCTTACCTAGTATTTAAGATGGTTTAGTATTGTAGTTGGTTCAAGCTATCCATTAATTGTCTATAGAAATTTTAGATTCATTTTTTTTAATAATATGGTTCTTTGGAATGCCATAATTTTTGGAAAACCACATTGAAGTTAAATAAAAACGTGGTGTTAGTATTGTACGATGACCAAGTTGGGAAACTATTCTTCATGTTATTGAGTACTTAGCTATTTAGTCAACTAGAATAGTTGAGCTAGAAGAGATAAAAAAATATTATTAAGAACCTGCTCAGGTGGGTACCATGAATAAGTTATGTACTTAAATATTTAGATTAGTGAAAATACTAAAATAAGAAACTTGTTGATGTTTTCTTTATGTATTCTACTCTACTGTAAGCACGGAAGTAATACATTCAGAAGTGGTTACAAAAAATTCTTCATCTTCAAGTTGTGTACATGGTCTATAGAGAAGTTGAGATAATGACTTTATTTAAATACAATACCACTAAAATACATGGTCAGTGGGAATGCCTTCAGATTTGAACTATTTATTGAGAATGCGCACCGAGTTAGACTATCTCTTAGACCACTAAATATGGCTGGGACGAGTTATGAGCTATTGTGATTTGAGATTATCTGATGTAAATAAAAGTAATTAAGGGTAGTCCCAAAATTGAACTATTATAGTTTTCATAGTATTAATTAGATTGATAAGTAATTATTTTGCTAATGTTTTGTTAAAAAAACTAAATAAGAGAGAAATGAGAACTATTTATCAGGTAAGAAATAGAGTCACCTCTTAGACCTATGCGTGAAAAAATGACTCATTTGTCATTGGACTTTGGGTAGTCATCTTTATTTCCATCCACACACAAGATCTGTTGTGTTAGCTTCTCCCATGCATTGCCTAAGCTTCTTCTTTAATTTACATGTGGCCTCTAGCATTCCAACATGCCTCTTATCGCGCCCACTCTATTGCACATTGCTCCCAATCCCCACGACCGCGAAGCCACAAGTCGAAGGTGGCGGCGGCGGCGATGGGGAGACATGGAGACGACAAAGAAGAAAACCCCGGCGTGGTGGCGCTAAGTAGACCATTCAAGGTCTCAAGTGAAAGGCCTATGAGGCTTTCTTCCACTCTTATTTTTGCCCAGTTCGATTTCATATTTGCTCCATTTGGGTGAATACTTATGTCCATCTGTCCTAATTTGGTCCTTTTTGTTGTTAATTTATAGCCTCTAAGCCTATAAGGCCTCATTGCCAATTGCCGCCTCCAAGGCTTAGTGCCTCAAGCTGTCACTGTCAAGCAGAGTCCAAGATCAATGTTGTTAAGATTATTTTCTATTCTAGTTTAGATCAGGTTAGTAATGGCCTAATTGGCTAGTTGTGGCAATGTACATATTTGTTTAAAAATGGTCTCATTTACCATAGTGCACCATAGTGAGATGTATACTTGTCGGGTACCTAGATTAGGGGGTCCTAAATCAGGTACGTTAGAGGAAAATGACCCAACCCGTCTTACCTTCAAATCTCCCGAGAATTAACCAGAGAAACCCCAATCCTCCTCACACTGGGCCGGCCCACTACCAGGCCCGCAAGGCCTCAGAGACCTGCTGGCTCAAGCAACGGCCGCTCACCCGCTCGAGAAATACGGAAACCGCTCGAGCGTACGACTGCTCGAGACGATGGCGTAAACCGCTCGAGCGAGCGACCGCTCGAGCGGAACGGAGAACGCTCGAGCGAGCAGCCGCTCGAGTCCGCCCACAAACATTACCTATCCAAGACACGCACATGGCTGCAGTATATGTAATAGTGGGAAGTATGATTGCTCCGCCTAACCCCATGGCTACAGTGCGCGGCATGGAGAGAAGAACGCCGGTCACTTCTCCTATTCCGCTGCCCATACCCGGGATATAGGCATGCCAGGCAACACTATTACACCACGTCGAGTACTGTGGCGCGAGCGGCATTCCCTCCTGACGCCGTCGTCAACACTCTGTGCCACCAGCTACGTCGTCCCGTCCCGTCGCTCGGATCACTGCCCCCTCGAGGCGGCTACCAACCACTCGAGGAATGGTGACGGACGCAACCTGAACAAGGGACGCACAGTGTCCTGTCTTTCCCACCTCGACGACCATACTGCGGGGTTCCCGGGCGCACGTGCTCGACTACGACAGCGCCATACCTCGACTGCCTCAGCCCACGATCGAGAAGAACCAGCAGGCCATCAATGCCCACGCCGCTACGAGGCTCGAGCGGACCAAGCGGAGCGTCTCGATCTCGACGACTTGACACGGTGCATGTAGCTCGACGTCACGCCACGACAGCCCTATCTACTTTCGTACTCCACGAGCCTCCCTTTGGCCTATAAAAGGGGATGCCAGGGTTTAGTTCAGGGTACGTAACAACGGCTTTGGACACCTTCATTCACAACACATTTCCAGGCACGCTAAGTCTCAGGACTCGCTTGTATTCACCCCTGTACAAGCACCCCGGTGCAAGATAATACAAAACTCTCCCCTCTGCTGGACGTAGGGCACTCTTTGCCTGAACCAGGATAAACGATTGTGTCCATCTTGCATCACCATCCGGATTAGGGAGCACGCATAGAAATTTACCCGTTGGTGTAATACCCCCGGGGCACGAAACACCGAACGGTTGGCGCGCCGGGTAGGGGCTCGCGTGTTTTCACCCGATTCCCGCCATTTTCGGATGGCATCACCCACTCCTTCGTTTCCGTTCGCCACGGTGATCTGGTTTGGAAGTCTAGAGTTCGTGTCGCTCGGCCCGGCCACAACATGACTCTACTCTCGATCGGTGAACCGGGGAGGGGACGCTCGTCACCCCCGCACGCGGTGGGGCCGCGTGCCGACCGCGCCACCATGGCTCGCCACCACGTCGCCGACGCCACCAGCATCGCCATCACGGCCAGCAAGCACAGAGCCTTGAGCACCCTGCTCGTGTGCCCTCCCAGCCAGATGCCACAACGCACCCGGCCGAGGTGCCAAGTGTGCGGCGGGAGGTGCCACATGGACAGGGAGTCCTTGACGTGGACCCTAGCTTCACGTTTGCCATGCGCTCGTCAAGAGAGCCCGGCGTAGCGCCTCGAACGCGCGCACGACCGACGTCGCCCAACCTGCTGCCGCACGGGATCTACCGAGCTCATCGCAGGCTCCCGTTTGGGTTTACTAACGCCGCCACCACGTATGCCAACGAGATCCGGTCGGTCATGGGACCGCGGGAGGAGAGCCCCGGCCCCCTCCTGCGTGTCACCATGGACCTGGAGATCGTATGGCCGGCGTCGGTAGACCGCGGGTTTGACAGAGCACCTGGCTCACAACGCCACACCGCGGTCGGGGATATGCGCCGCAGGATCGAGGAGGAGAGCACGGGGAGGCCCTGGACGCCGTCCAGCGCTAACCCAGACTCCGATGACTCGGACTCAGGGTGCTATGACCCGGCTCGCGAGTGTTTTCATCTCAACGACAACGTTCCGTCGGATGAGGAGACCAGAGATGGCGCCGCCGTGGCCGTCCCTACAGCCAACCGGGCAGACGTGACCCCGGCGGTCGGGACGTCGGCAGCCGCGCCCGCGGTGATTGAGCCACGCGGACCGCCACCACAAGCCCAAGATAACCGACGGCCTGAAGACGACGCTCAAGCGGCACAATGGGCTCAGCTCAGGGAAATCGAGGCCAAGATGAATGAGGAACGCGCAAATCTGGAACTACTCAAGCGCGCGCTTGAGCAGAACCATCCGCCCCCTCCTCGAGCTCTTGGCGCTCGAGGAAAGGCGCGAGACGTCTTCAACCGCATCGTCAACGACGGGCGACCGGAAGCGCCACCCGAGCCAGCCCATTTCCCTCGAGCAAGCCAGAATGTACTTGCGGCGGCTATCTTCAGCTGCGGGACATGCTCGGCGCCCTCGAATCCGCATGCATTACGGATACGAGATGAGATCCAAGGGCTCCTCCAAGTCGCGGCCGTCCGGCGGGCCGAGAGCTCGGCCTCGAGACAGCGTGAGGTAGCCCCAGAACAACCACGACACGAGCGGGAAGGTTCCGTCCACCAGGAGGCACCCCCTCGAGGTGGTAGAGCACCCGCTCGAGAACGCATCCTCGACAACCGCGCGCTCCAAGATGCGCGTCATGACATCAACGACAACCGACGACGCAAGGCTGCGGGTGCCGAGGACCGTGGCTACAAGGCCCATCGAGGGGGACGCTACGACGGCGACGAAGATCGCGGACTCTCGAGCCACCGGGCCCTCGAGTCTTCGGTCGAGCTATCCGCAACACACCGTTGCCAAACCCGTTCGACCCCCACGAGCGTGGTCAAGTACAACGGGAGACCAAGCGGAACTCGGGGCCGACTTCCGGGCCGGCTGCCCGGTTGGGAGGGGCTCGAGAGGATAAGGCAATCATACGCCAGCTCCCACTGTTTCTCTCTGACACCGCTCGACGGTGGCTCGAGGAGCTCCCTCCCCATCAGATCCACGATTGGGCCGACCTAGTCCAGATTTTCGAAGGGAACTTCAAAGGCACGTACGTCCGACCCGGCAACTCGTGGGATCTCCGTAACTGCAAACAAAATGCCACGGAATCTCTCCGGGATTTTGCTCGACGTTTCTCCAACCGCGCACCGAGCCGCCGCACATCCCGGACCACGACGTCATCTTGGCGTTTGTCTCGGGCACCACGTGCAAAGAGCTCGTGCGAGCTCGGGCGCAACCGCCCAAAGACGGTGAACGAGCTCATGGACGTCGTCGCCGACTACGCTGCCGGCGACGAGGCCGTGGGGGCCTTCTTTGGTGGGGGCCGGGAACAAGCCCGCGCCGTCCCCGGGAGGCGGTGAGGGCACGAGCAAGGACCGAAGAAGAGCGGGAAGAAGAAGAAAGGCAATCGGCAAGGCAAGCGCGGGTCGTGGAAGACGAGGTTGCCGCGGCCGAGCGCAAAAACCTAGACCCCCTCCGGATGGGGGGCGTTTTCGACAAGATCTTGGCGGCCGTGCCCCTACCATAAGGAGCCGGTCAAGCATAACCTCGAAGACTGCCGTATGCTTCGAGGTTACTTCAAGAAGCTTGGCATTGACAAGGACGATGGCAAGAAGGATAAGGGTGACAAGGATCGAGCCAACGACGACGACGACGGTGGGTATCCGCCCATCACCGAGTGCTACATGATCTACGGCGGCCCGACCACCCGGATGACACGCCGAGAGCGGAAGGCCGAGCGCGGGGAGGTTTTCGCCATAAAACCCGCCACGCCTCAATTCCTCGGCGGGTCGGATGCTCCCATCACGTTCGACCGTGATGATCATCCGAGACCATGTCACCAATCCCGGCTCGTACCCTCTCGTCGTCGCGCCGATCATCCTCAACGCCCGCTTCACCAAGGTACTCATGGATGGAGGTAGCAGCCTCAACATCATCTACATGGAGACCCTCACGTTGCTCGGCCTCACTAGAGCTGATCTCCGGCCCGAGCGCCGGGGCTTCCACGGGGTGGTCCCCGGCAAGAAAGCGCTCACGATCGGCCGCATCGACCTCCCCGTCGTCTTTGGGACACGCTCGAACTTTCGTCGAGAGGTCTTAACTTTCGACGTACCCGGTTTCGAGGAACGTACCACGCTATCCCGGGCGGCCGTGCTACACAAGGTTCATGGCGATCCCCGGCTATGCCTACCTCAAGCTCAAGATGCCGGGACCGAAAGGAGTCATCACCGGTTCCACGTACGAACACGCCTACCACTGCGATGTGGAGTGCGTCGAGAACGGGGAATCACTGATGAACGTGCTGGGAACATCTGAAGACCTAGCCATGATGCTCGATCACATGGCGGCTGGAGCCTCTCCTCCAACACCCAAGCGACAGGCTGGCAACTTTGACCCCGCCGACGACACCAAGAAGATTCCGCTCGATCCAAGCTCCTCGGGGGAAAAGACGCTGGTCATCAGCGCCTCCCTTAACAGCAAATAGGAAGCAGTGCTTGTCGACTTTCTCCGCGCAAACGCTGACATGTTTGCGTGGAGTCCCTCGGACATGCCTGGCATACCGAGGGATGTCGCCGAGCACGCCTTGGAGATCCGTCCCGGTTCAAGACCTGTCAAGCAACGCCTGCGCCGCTTCGACGAGGAGAAGCGTAGGATCATCCGCGAAGAGATCGAGAAGCTCGAGAAGGCCGGATTCATCAAGGAGGTACATCATCCCGAGTGGTTAGCTAATCCCGTATTAGTAGAGAAAAAGAATGGGAAAATGAGGATGTGTGTAGATTACACTAGTTTAAATAAAGCATGTCCCAAAGTCCCATTTCCTTTACCTCGAATAGATCAAATCGTTGATTCCACTTGCGGGTTGTGAAGTACTTTCTTTCCTCGACGCCTACTCGGCTACCACCAAATCAAAATGAAGGAGTCCGACCAGCTCGCGACTTCATTCATCACCCCCATGGGCATGTATTGTTATGTCACAATGCCTTTCGGCCTTGAAACGCCGGGGCAACATACCGCGCTGCATGCTCCATGTCTTCGAAAAACACATAGGAGAGACCGTCGAGGCCTACGTCGATGACATCGTTGTCAAGACTCGAAAAGTAGAAAACCTTGTCGAGGACCTCAAGTTGACGTTTGGATGCCTCCGGGCTAAGAACATCAAGTTAAATCCCGAGAAGTGTGTCTTCGGCGTGCCTCGAGGCATGTTGTTAGGGTATATCGTCTCCCAGCGCGGCATCGAGGCCAATCCCGAAAAGGTCGCGGCCATCATGAGAATGGGGCCGATTCGAGACCTAAAAGGGGTACAAAAGATCACTGGATGCTTAGCTGCACTCAGTCGGTTCATTGCGCGTCTGGGAGAAAAAGCCTTGCCTCTGTACCGGCTCCTCAGAAAATCCGAGCACTTCACGTGGACGCCTGAGGCAGAGGAGGCCCTCTCAAAATTGAAGAGCATGCTCACATCTCCTCCTGTGCTCGTGCCGCCTCGACCGGCTCGAGACAGTCTACCCGCCGAATCCCTCCTCCTCTATGTTGCCGCAACCACTCAGGTGGTCGCACAGTCATAGTGGTCGAGAGGCAGGAAGAGGGGCACGCGCTCCCCGTCCAGCGGCCGGTGTATTTCATCAGCGAGGTGCTCTCGGACGCCAAGGTTCGATACCCCCATATCCAAAAGCTGCTCTACGCAATCGTACTCACCCGTCGAAAACTCCAGCACTACTTTCTTAGCCACCCGGTGACGGTGGTAACATCATTCCCACTTGGGAAATTATCCCGAACCGGGAAGTCGTGGGTCGAATCGCCAAGTGGTCGGTCGAGCTCATGGGCGAGACCATCACGTACGCCCCACGAAAGGCTATCAAATCTCGGTGCTGGGCCGACTTTGTCGCCGAGTGGACCGACGTCCAACTCCCCTCGGTCCGGATCCGGGCCGAGCTATGGACCATGTACTTCGACGGGTCACTTATGAAGACGGGAAGCGGCGCGGGCTTGCTCTTCATCTCACCTCTCGGAGTACACATGCGTTACGTAGTACGCATCCACTTTGCCGCCTCGAACAACATGGCGAGTATGAGGCGCTCGTTAATGGGTTGCGCATTGCCATCGAGCTTGGGGTCCGACGCCTCGATGCTCGGGCGACTCGCGGCTTGTCATCGACCAAGTAATGAAAGCCTCGAGCTGCCATGACGAAAAAATGGACGCATACCGGTGAGGTGCGCAAGTTGGAAGCCGGTTTCCATGGTCTCGAGCTCAACCACATCCCAAGGCGCTTCAATGAGGCTGCGGACGAGCCGGCCAAAATCGCTTCATCTCGAGCGCCGCCGCCACGACGTCTTCTCGAAAGACCTCCATGAGCCATCCGTAAAGTGGGACTCGGGGGCTGGGGCGGGACCCGGCTGTTGAGCCCCCTTCGACGGGGGCCACGGTCATGGAGATCGACCGGGCTACGAGCCCGCCAACCGACGCGTGCACCATTCCTCGAGTATCTCATTCGAGGGAGCCGCCGGAGGATCGAACGAGGCAAGACGACTAGCTCGTCGAGCCAAAACTTACGTCCTTTACGGAGACGACGAGAGCTCTATCGCCGGGCCCAACGGCGTACTCCAACGGTGCATCTCGATCGAGGAAGGCGGGGAAGCTACTCGAGAGACATGCACTCGGGAGCTTGTGGTCACCACGCCGCGCCAAGAGCCCTTGTCGGAAACGCTTTCCGGCAAGGCTTTCTTGGCCCACGCAACCGTTGACGCCATCAAGCTTGTTCGAGCGTGTGAAGGATGCCAATTCTACGCCAAGCAAACGCATCTTCCAGCACACGCGCTCCAGATGATCCCCCTCACATGGCCATTTGCGGTCTGGGGGCTCGATCTGGTCGGACCCCTCAAAAAGACAACCGGAGGCCACACCCACTTGCTCGTGGCCATCGATAAGTTTACCAAGTGGATCGAGGCCAAGCCCATCACTAACATCCGCTCGGAGCGAGCGGTCGAGTTCTTCACCGACATCATCCATCGCTTCGGAGTCCCTAACATCATCATTACCGATAATGGCACCCGAGTTCACGGGCAAAAAGTTCTTGGACTTCGCGATCGAACCACATCTCGTGTGAACTGGTCGGCGCGCCTACCCTCGAACTAACGGCCAAGTCGAGCGCGCAAATGGCATGATCTTGCAAGGTCTAAAGCCAAGGATTTTCCAGCGCTTGAACAAACACGGCAACAAGTGGGTGACGAACTCCCATCTCGTCCCGTGGAGTTTGCGGACGGCCGAGAGCCGAGCCACCGGGTTCACCCCGTTCTTCTTGGTCTATGGGTCCGAGGCCGTCCTCCCCACCGACCTCGAATACGGGTCCCCGACTCGGGGCCTACAACGAGCGGACAAATGCTGAAAGACCGGCAAACGCCATCGACCAAGCCGAAGAAGCTCGAGACACGGCGCTCCTACACTCGCGCTACCAACGAAGCTACGGCAATATCACGAAAAGAATGTGCGCAAGAGGGATTTCAACGTCGGCGATCTCGTGCTCCGTCGACGCCAAGATAACAAGGGCGCCACAAGCCGACTCCTCCCCGGGAAGGTCCGTTCATCGTGGTCAAAGTATTGAAACCAGGACGTACAAGTTAGCCGACGGAAAAGGCTCGACCCTCACCAACGCGTGGAACATCGAACGGCTACGTCGCTTTTTCTCCTAGGCCTCGATGCCTTGTACATATTTTCGCTTAAAATTTTAGCGCTCGTATGAGTAAATAAGTCAATTTCTTACTTTTTGTTCATACGCAAGGTGGGCTCGACTTTGTTTCCACAAAGTCAAGCCCCCTCGGGGAGCTAGACCGGGGGAACCCCCGAAGTCCTCGAAAAACGCCCCTAGTTTTTTCGAAAACGTGCTCGACGTAATCTTTCCCCTCCTCGCCTCGAAACTTTTCGAAAGCTAAGTATTTGCGTTACCTCGAGCTCGTCGAGCCGGGCGATCGAGCACAAGGCTTCCCACGCTTCCGAGCTACGGCACCTTAACTCATCCCCTCTCGAAATGGTCCGAGCACGGCGCCAACGCTTAGCTAAAACAAAGTAAAGGCGGGAAGTGGAAAATGACATCAAGCGCGAGGAGAAAACTAGAGCATAACGATTAACGATTATAAACATCGAGTATGACGGTTCAAGGCCACTTGGGCCACTCCCATAACCAAAAATACTTGTTTTCTTACAAGGGCCTTGTTGCCCGGATTACGGCTCGCAGACCGGTTGGAATCTACTCTACGCCCGGCGGGAGGACTTCATGCGACGAGATCGCCTCCAAGACGGGCGCCCGGTTCTTCGGCCTCGGCCTTGAGCTGCTCGATCCGGGGTTGACCCCTCCTTCTTGCTCGCCCTCGACGTAGGCAAAGCCGCTCGCCACGGCCTCCATCCCGGTCCGGGCCTCCTCCTCGAGACGCCGAACCCCGAGTAGAAGATAGCCATCGTCCGGCGCACGCGAAGACGAGGGCATCTCGGACACGGCCCCGCAGAAGCGCCGAACTCGACGACTCGGGTGGCGTACCCACGGCCGGCGTCTGGCCCCTCGACGTCCACCACGGGCGCGAAGCCCCAGTTGGCGCTGAGGGTGTCGATGGCGCCGGTGATGCGGGCCTTGGACGAAACCTCGCCATCAAGCAACACCCGGTCGGCCTTGCGTCCTCACGCGCACCCGCCAGTCCGCCTCCAAACCTTAAAAAGATGACAAGAATCAAGTACTTAATCGGGTACTCAAGCAACCCGTATAAGTCACGCACGAAAAAGGACTAAAAGACTCGAGCACTCACCCGGTGCAGCGGGTCGAGAGCCTTTGCTCACGATCGAGCGCCCGCGTAAGTTCACCCTCTTTTCTCGGAGGACGCGCTCGACGTCGTGTTTCTCCACGCGCAGCTCCTCATAAGCCCCGCCGGCGCCCGGATTGCGAGGTCTTTCGTCGTCATCTCTAGACGGAGATTGACCGCTTCCGTTTGGAGACCGCTCGCCCGCTCTTTCTCCGCTTCGAGCGCGCTAGCAAGGGCCTCTTTTCGGCGGCCACCCGGGTGACCGTTGCTGCAGCTCCTTCACGTAAGCCTCGACGCCGGCCTTCTCCTTCGGCTGCTCCATGTCCCGCCGCTTGGCCTTGTAGCCCGGCCGCGCGCCAGCCGCGTCCCCGCTTAAGCGGCTCGAACGCTGCATGCGGTGCGCATAATTCCGACGAGCGGTCTCGGCCTCTGCGCGGCTGAGCGAGCTTCTCACTGCCTCCCGCTGCGCGCGCCCGCCTCCGGCGCCACTCGAGCGAAGTTCGTCGTGGGCTTTCTTGGCATCCTCCTTGGCGGCGTCCGGGCGGCGTTGGCCTCTCGAAGAAGCCGTGCGGACCGGTGCGGCTACGCCTCGGCATCCCGCCCCAAGCGCACATACCGCGGATCTCGTCCTCACTCTCACGGAGGCGCGGATGTGAACCGACTTGGCGTATGAACGAGGACTTTGCGCCGTCTAAGCCACGAGAGAGGAAAAGTCAAATACAAGTAGCGATAAGTCAAACACAAATAAAAGGGAGTCGTGCTCAAAGGTACTTACGGAAGAAAGCCGGGCGGGTCCTCGGAGACGAGCGACGAGGCGGCCTTCGGGCGTGTTCAAGCCACCGACGGCGCTCCTCGGCCTCCATATGCGCCTCGAGCTCCCTCGATCGTTCATCACGATCGCGGGGCCTCGTGATCGAGAGGGTCGGGAGCACCGGCGGCGACCTTTCCCACAAAGGGAATTCCTCCCGCATCTCCTTGTCGACGGAGGAGTGGAGTCTCCTCACGCCTCCAAATCGACGCCCGCCGTCACCACCCGCTCGGCCCGGGCGGTCGGACGTTGCGGCGAGCCACAGGAAAGAGGACGCCTCCGGGCGAGCGCCCGCGCCTCAAGCCTCCTCCGTTCTTCAATAGAGGCATCGGAGGGCTCAACGGGTCCGAGACCAACCGACCGCATATGGCCGTCAACGATGGCTGCCGCCGTCTCCGCCTCCTCGGGCCTCCTCCGGTGGTCGGCCTCGGACATAACGGTGAACTCCACCTCGCCCGTCGTCGAGTCGGGCACAAGGTGAGGCACCACGACCTCCCCCGGCCCGCGGGCGTAGCGGCGGCGCTGATGTGGCGCCGGGCGGTGCTCCTCGTGTCGCTCCTCCCTTTGATCGCCGCCACTGCGCTCATCGCCGCCTACGGCGGCGGGCGGCTCCGCCTCCTCCCCCCACCTCCAGCTGCTGCTCCTCTTGCTCGCCCGGCTGCTCCACTTGCGGGCCGGATCTCCTCGATGCCCGGCGGCGGCGGGCTGCACCACCGGTCCCACTCGCTGCGCCACCGGCTCCTCCGCCTTCTCACCCTCCGGTGTGGCGGCGGGTGCTCCTCGAGCGCATCCTCTCGAGCGGCGGCCCTGGGCCTCACCCTCCTCAACCCGTTGCCCGGTGAGGACTCGACCTCCATGTCCCGAGGAGGGTTGAGGCCCGGCTCGGCGAAGCTCGAGCACCGGTCCCGCCTCCCGCATCTCCACATCTCCCACGGGCCGGTCGGCGGCCGCGGGCGTCTCCTCCCCTCCTCCTCCTGCGCTCCTCCTCGAGCTGGCGCGCAGCCGACCGGCCCGGGAAAGACGGGCGCCCGAGCCGGACTCTCCTCGAGCACGATGGCCTTGCTCCGATCAGCCCCGTCGCCGGCTCCCGACACCATTGCCCTTTGCTCGCCGCCGCCGCGTCACCCGCCGCGCCCGACGATGCCGGGGTCTCGAGCGGGACGGCGGTCAAGGCCGTGGTGGTGGGGGCGTCCTTCTCCTCCGCCGCCTTGGCCACGACCCGGCACCTACACGGGATGCGGCCGCCATCGGGCCGTCGCGCTTGAGCGCATCCTTGGCCCGCTCTAACCAAATGGGAGTAGAGGGAGGGAGAGTCACTCCACTCGGCATCGACGGGGTACCGCTCGACCCTCCCGTGGTCCTCGGCCTCTTAGTAGGCACCATGGAAGGGAGGGATGGCAAGGACTGCGAGGGAACGCTTAGTCCCGGAAGAAAGAGAAAAACAAAAAATCATTGTGACAAAATACTCGCACACAAACAAAACAATGCATTAGGGAGTAGGTCGACCGGGAGACTTACCCCCGCGGTCGGAGTGGCGCCGCTCAAGCCGCTTGGCTTGCTCGGAGCGCTCGGGGGCTTCCGAGCCTCGGTTGCCCCCTCGAGTCACTCGAGGACTTGGGGGCCTCGAGCCCGCCGCTTGTGCCGCTCGAGGGCTTCGAGACCACGGCGGCGGCCCGCTCCCGTTTTAGCCGACTCCTTGAGCGGCTCGGGCACGCGTCCCCACCGGATCCCGGGACCCGCGAGTCGGATCCGCTCCGCCGGCGGTCGCTAGAGGAGCCGGCGGCGCTCGCCGCCGGACGTGCGAGAAGATGAAGTGCGCACATTTGCGGCCTCCTGGCTGCGGGTGTGCGCGCCGTTGAAGAGGAACGGTGGCGGGAGGAAGATTCCCGCCGCGTCGGAGACGGCGCTGCCGCGGAGACGGCGCCCGCCCGCCATGGCTAGAAGGACGGGGCGACTCCTCCCGCCGCCCTGCTTGAGCCGGCGACGACGAGCGAGTGCGGCGGCTGGAGTATTGGGACGCCCCACCCCGTTGCCCTGCTTGGGCCGACGACGGCGCTCGAGCACCGCGGCTCGACGACCCCTCCTGCTGACCCGCTCGAACGAGCGACGAGTCGTCGCGCAGAAGGCCTGGCGCCAACGTTGGCTCCTGCACGCGAGAGCGAGCAAGCGTCAGGGCTTGAGCGACGACGGCGTCATCACTGACGGTCGCCTCGTCATCATCGTCATCGTCATCTTCCTCCTCGTCCTCATCGGACGACTCGAGACTGGGGGTCCAGTCGGTCGGGTCCGCCGCCAGGCGTATTTCACGTTCCCGGCGGCGCCTAGCCTTGCGCTTCTCCTTCTCCTCTAGCGCAAGGGCTTTCTGCGCCTTCTCCTCCCTCCTCGAGACCACGGCGGTATGTGCTCGCTCACCCCTCAAGCGTCTTACCTCGCGGTCGGGCGCGTCCTCCTTCACCGGAGGCCTCGACTCCGCGTGGTCGTTGATGTTCTGGACAAAAGAGCAGGCCTCGATAAAAATTGCTCAAGTAAAAGAAACGACGAAAAGAGGATCTCGAGAAAACTTACGAAGCCGAGCAGTTGTACTCCGGCGCATGCGGAAGAGGCCGACTTGGTTCTCGCCAAAGTTCCTCCCCGTCGATCGCGTCGCGCACCCGAGCCACGATCGTAGCGGCCGGGAGAGGCTCGTCGGACATCCCGGCGGGCCGCAAGCGCCGCGGGTCGGCGTTCTCCGTCATCCGGTCGAGCCGCGCGGACGCTCGGCGAGCGGAAGCACCCGGCGGCTGTGGAACTCGGCCACCACATGCGCGATGTTGAGGAAGAAGTTGCCGGACCTGGTTGCGCGGGCTCGAGATGGCGTCGAGCAAAGAGTTCATACGGGGCTGGCGCGCCGCCGGCTGGCCATGCGCCCAGTTGAAGCCGGGCTCGGTTAGCACTGCACCGGTATATTCCGGGAAGAGGCCCCCCTCGTTGCGGAGGTAGAACCACTCTCGATCCCAGTTGGCGTTGTTCGACGACCACGTGCCGGACAACCAGCATTCCTTCCTCTTCAGCCCGAGCGAGCAGGAACCCGCTCGAACATAGCGGCGGATCTTCGGCTGCACCTCCTCCTCCTTCTCCTCCTCCTCTTCCTCATTGTCCTCCTCGTTCTCCTCCTCCTCCTCGTCATCATCACCACCGTCGTCGTCGGCGGCCTTCTTGCTCTTCACCGCCTTGGTGAAAAGCGTCGCCTTGAAGACGTGGGTGAACAGGTCCCACTGCGGCGCCATCCCCAAATATCCCTCGCACACGGCGGCATAGGTAGCCGCGAGCGAGATGGAATTGGGGTTGAAATGCTGGAGCTCGACCCCGAAATGGTGGGGGAGCGCCCGCATGAAGCGGCTCGGCCGCGCACCAAGTCCCCGCCGGTGGAACCTGATGAAGCTCAGAATGTAGCCCTGCGGGGGATTGGGCTCGAGGTCGCCGTCGTCCGGCACCCTCCACTCCGGTAACCCTCCGTCGGATTAGGCGGAAGTAATCCGCCGTTCACCGAGATTGAGCAAAGGCATTCCCTCGGTCCACCGTAGACCGAGGCCACGGAAGCGCGTCCGCCATCACCACCGGCACGAAGGCTTGGCGGCGCCCTTGCCCTTGCCCGTGCCCTTGCCTTTACCGCCGCGCCCGGCCGGAGCTCGGCCGTCTTCTTGGATGACCTCCCATGACAAAGGTGACGGGAGTGGAACGGGAGAGCAACGGCGGCGCGCAAGAACGCAAGCGGCGGTGGCGCCGGGAGCGGTGGCGCGAGAAAACGAGCGGTCACGGGCTAGAATGGCGTGGCGGTCACGGGCGGTGGCGGCAACGGCGATGCGGAAGACGGCGGCGGCGGGTGGATCTAAGACGAGCACAACCGCTGGCGTAGGCGGCGAGGAAGGCAAGATTGCGGGAAGAAGAACCAGAGCTGCTCCTCTATATTTATAGAGCCCAAGATGATCCGCGTGAACCACGTTCAACGGCCCGGATTACGCCATCCAACGGCCGCGCGCACCGGCGGACTCGACGAAAAACGGTAACCGCATTAAATGCCCCGACAAACCGTCACCTACTTTTTAGGCACACACGACGCGAGGTGGAGCGGAACCGTCGCCACGATCACCACGATACGCCGGTTTCCACCTAAAAAGGCGCGCCGCTTGGGTAACGGACAAACGCGCATCAAATGAGCGCAATGACGGACGTCTCGACGGACGGTCCCTTACACGGTAAGAAACCCAGGGACTCCGGTCCCACAAGTAAGTCTCGAGGGAGCGGAGGCTGACCCACGGACGGGTTCGAACAGCCGCCCTCGAGCACCCGAGTTAGGGGCGCCAATGGGAAGGAACCCTCGAAAAGTTCCGCTCGAGAACGAACCCTCGAACCCAGATGGCGTGTCCAAGGCCGGGCACTATGTATCTAAGAGATCCCGCCGACGGGAGGCACTCGAGCCGCCGGCCCCCTCGAACGGGACCGGTCCTGCCGGAAACTAAGAGCCCGGCTTCAATGAGGGCGCCCCGGGCCACGGCCGTCTCCCTCGAAGGGAGACGAGCTCTCACTTGGACTACCCGCCATCAGCTCACAGAGGGGTGTGGCGCTCGCTCGACCGCGAGTAGTGCCAGACCCCTCGTCACTTGGATTTGATCCAAGAGATCCGGCGAACTGGATCACGACTCCGGCCCACCTATCGGGGCACGGGGCTCGAGTCATACAAAAAAACCTCCTCGACACGGGAGGAGCGGGAAAAACTCGGGGCTCGAACGGTAGAACGCAAATCTTCGCCTCGAGATACCACAACTCCAATTAATAATACCCTTGCCCAAAATCGTTCATTTCAAAGCCCCCGGAGGAATGCCTCACTCCTCCGGGGCCTCGAAGAGCTACCCCGCGGGGACGCTCGCGCGCCCCACGGAGAAAGGACGAAATGACTCCTCGAAATACCGACAATAATCCCAACTCTAGGTACTTTAACTCCATTTCATGATCCCTTGTTTGAAGTTTCACAATCAAACAAGGGCTCGAAAATACTTGTCGGGTACCTAGATTAGGGGGTCCTAAATCAGGTACGTTAGAGGAAAATGACCCAACCCGTCTTACCTTCAAATCTCCCGAGAATTAACCAGAGAAACCCCAATCCTCCTCACACTGGGCCGGCCCACTACCAGGCCCGCAAGGCCTCAGAGACCTGCTGGCTCAAGCAACGGCCGCTCACCCGCTCGAGAAATACGGAAACCGCTCGAGCGTACGACTGCTCGAGACGATGGCGTAAACCGCTCGAGCGAGCGACCGCTCGAGCGGAACGGAGAACGCTCGAGCGAGCAGCCGCTTCGAGTCCGCCCACAAACATTACCTATCCAAGACACGCACATGGCTGCGTATATGTAATAGTGGGAAGTATGATTGCTCCGCCTAACCCCATGGCTACGGTGCGCGGCATGGAGAGAAGAACGCCGGTCACTTCTCCTATTCCGCTGCCCATACCGGGATATAGGCATGCCGAGCAACACTATTACACCACGTCGAGTACCGTGGCGCGAGCGGCATTCCCTCCCGACGCCGTCGTCAACACTCGTGCCACCGGCTACGTCGTCCCGTCCCGTCGCTCGGATCACTGCCCCCTCGAGGCGGCTACCAACCACTCGAGGAATGGTGACGGACGCAACCTGAACAAGGGACGCACAGTGTTCTGTCTTTCCCACCTCGACGACCATACTGCGGGGTTCCCGGGCGCACGTGCTCGACTACGACAGCGCCATACCTCGACTGCCTCAGCCCACGATCGAGAAGAACCAGCAGGCCATCAATGCCCACGCTGCTACAGGCTCGAGCCAGACCAAGCGGAGCGTCTACAGTCTCGACGACTTGACACGGTGCATGTAGCTCGACGTCACGCCACGACAGCCCTATCTACTCTGTACTCCTGAGCCTCCCTTTGGCCTATAAAAGGGGATGCCAGGGTTTAGTTCAGGGTACGTAACAACGGCTTTGGACACCTTCATTCACAACACATTTCCAGGCACGCTAAGTCTCAGGACTCGCTTGTATTCACCCCTGTACAAGCACCCCGGTGCAAGATAATACAAAACTCTCCCCTCTGCTGGACGTAGGGCACTCTTTGCCTGAACCAGGATAAACGATTGTGTCCATCTTGCATCACCATCCGGATTAGGGAGCACGCATAGAAATTTACCTGTTGGTGTAATACCCCCCGGGGCACGAAACACCGACAATACTACAATAGAGCAAGAGATCTACTCATATGTTGGTTACTTGGTTAATTGCCATAGCTAATATACCTTCTTTTTTGTGTGGTAATGTGTGTCATTATTAAATTATTCGCTACATAAAAGTTGCTATGAAAACCATGGTCAGGAAATATGTTTTGTTTTCTACAGATATTTATTGCTCTCTCTTACTTTTAGAAATTGCTCATGCAAACTATGGGTTTGAGATTGCTTATGATACGCCCAATTGCTGGGAATGCACTTGTAGTTAGATTATCTTTAAACTATTAAAGATGGTTGTGAATAAGGAGCTGGTCGTCATGACTGACTTAGCTTTTTTCAGCTTTCTTTTCGGTTGGGCCTGCGAGCCTTGTAAGCTTGTAACATTTTTCCCCTCCCTTCCTCTTCCTCCCCCCCCCCCCCCCCCTTTGTAGTCCTTCCTCTGGTTTGTTGTACTCTTTTATACCTAGAAATACAAAAATACAAGTAGGGAATTCCCCTGCTGACCTTTCAAAAAAAAGTTCTGGCTTGCATTCTTTGACATGCTATCGTTTTTAGTAGCATTTTATCTGCACTGAGCCATGCTCACTTTTACGGACTGCCATTATTCTAGTATTAGTAAAAAAGTAAAATATACATCTCAATCCACTCCAAAACATGTAAATTAAGGTGAATAGGTGTGCATCCGAACAAAGCCTAAAACTCTAATAGTTTTTATTATGGAGCTTATAGAATATTTGTTCCTAGATTACAGATAAAAAGAAGTCCCGCAAGTGCAGGCTTTCCCGCATGGTCAAGAAAAAAATGTATATCGAGTACAAGTTTGCAATCTTTCCCGCATGGTGAAGTGATTACTTTATAAACCTTTGACAAAAGCTACCATTTTGTTGTGTTGAATTTGGTTAATTTTTAAGTTTTGAGACCTTATGAAGTAGTGACACTTCAAAATTCCAATCTATCTACACAATTACAGAATTACCTTTGATTGCTAGCCTTTTCCAATGTTTGATAATGTTGAAACTCTTACCGAATTCAGGCATTCTCTTTATTAGACGTTCCTTCGTATCTAAGAAACACGGGTAAACTTTTTGAAATGATAGGGCAAACTCACAAAGTCAAATAAGACCGTTGCTAATTTTCAGGTGACTAAAATCTGGATTTTTTTAATTATTAATTCTTTTTTAATCAAATAATCAAAAATATCCCTCTTGCAAAAGTATTTGCACCTCATAACCCCTCCTCGTCGCGCCAAAGCGGGTGGCGCGACCATTACACTAGGTCGCGCCACATGCAATGGCGCGACGATGGACAGCGTGGCAAAGTGGGTTGACCACGGGCCCACCCCGTCGCGCCACATGCAATGGTGCGACGGGGGCACGCATGTCTCGGTCCATTGCATGTATTTTACTATTTTTAGACCATGCGTGCTACTTGAGTTAGTAATCAATATCTAATATCTCGATGGGATCCAATGTCACTTTTTCTATTAGACATGAAGGGTTTATTATATGAGTTATCTATGCAGTCTCTTTTTAGATTGGTGTACCGTGTTTTCCTTTGATTTGTTGTGATTTCATTTTCCATGTATCCATCGAGCGAAGAGAGTTGTAAGTTCGAATTTTTCTTTAACTCCAAATTTTGTTGCTGCTTCTTTAGATAATGTAACCTTCCATAAGGTTGGAATATCTTTACCCATCGTGCCAGCACAAATCTCCCTTCTACCCACATATTATGAGTCAAAGTTGTCCACAAGATGCCATGAGATTAACCTTATAAACTAAAAATAATTAGTGTACATTATCCAAGTAGTAATAAGTGTGTTAATGTATGGAATACATGCAAATTATAGAACTACTAGAGAGACCCGGCGGGCGGGGGGGGGGGGTGTCGTCCATGAGGTTGGACTTCTTTTAAGTTGCATTCCGTGGTAGTTCTCCTTCTTTGTCCAAAGAGGTCTATAGGAAATTTAGAGTATAAACCTAAATCCTTAAAAATTTCTTTATTTATTTAGTCTTTGCTACTTCTTTGGAAAACAAAAAGGAATGAGAACAAAAAAAGGTTGTGTCAGTCATTATTCACTTCTTACTACCTATAATCAAATAATGTGAAGAAAAATGCTTTATATATAACAATTTTGTAGAACGGAGATGCTTCATATACACACATGGTCTAAAAATAGTAAAATGCATGCAATGGACTGGCTTGTTTGTGGTGGAGGACATGCGTGCCTCTGTCGCGCCATTGCATGTGGCACGACGGGGTGGGCCCGCGGTCATGACCTAGTGTAATGGTCGCGCCACCCGCTTTGGCGCGACTGGGAGGGGTTATAGGGTGCAAATATTTTTTCAGCTGGGATATTTTTGATTATTTGATTAAAAAAGGATTAAAAATAAAAAAATCCCTAAAATCTTTGATAGCTAGCTTCATGCAACGAAGCTGAACTGTATGATCTTCTCTCTCCATAGCCCAGTAGACCGTTGGCTATGTTGCCACTTGCCACCCCACCAATGGACCTCCACTACAAAAAGCCATCAGTTTGATCGTATTCGTATCGTGTTCCTGTTCCCATGAGAACCCTGAAGAATCAAGATATACATACAGAAATTAAAAAAAACTGCGGCACTCGGGCACAAAGCACATCCTTTTCCTTGTCGGTTTCGATGGCGATACCGACGGCTCGATCTATTTAAGCGATTAGCGAAGCAGATCGATTCCTGCTCCAGCGCCGATCTCTGGCGGCCGGTACGTAGCCCTGTCATGGCAAGAAGCAGGAGAAGGAGCGAGGCGTGTCGAAACCTGCTCCGGCGCCGGCCGGTCTCGTCCTGCCGTGAAGACAGGATAAGCTCGCTCCCCGACGACCTCCTCCTGCTCATCCTGCGGCGTCTCGACACCCGCTCGGCGCTCGGCACCGGGGTTCTCTCCAGGCGCTGGGCGCACCTCCCCCGCGAGCTCACCGCCCTCGATCTGAGGGTCGGCGACGCGCTCCCGCCGCGCTACCACCGGTGGGTCCGCCTGTACCACGGCATCTGCCCCCTGGGAGCTCCTCCATACTACAGACGCGACGCCGTGAGGTGCAAGCTCCTGCCTAGCATCAAGAGGTACGAGCGCCGCGCCATGCGCGCCTTCACTGACGCCGTGCAGAGCTTCTTGGAAGGACGAGGACCTCGCCGGAGGGCCAACACGATGAGGCTCGAATTCTTCGTCGCCGGCAGCGCTGGCGGCATGAACAGGCTCGTTGAGGAGGCCATTGATTCTTGGGGCGTCGAGGACCTCGAGGCCGTGGCTAAACCAACATTCAAGAGAGGAGATGAGTTCCACTCCTTTCCCAGCTATGGCCTGTGCAAGGAGCCCAGTGCATCGCGCCTCCGAAGCCTCAAGCTCGCCAACTGCCTGCTCCCGCCTCTGCACGAGTACAGGACACTCAGTGTGCTCGTCCTGGAACACATACCGGAATCGACGCCGGTAGGAGCCTACCAGAGCATCTTCACCTCGTGCCTGCAGTTGCAGACGCTTCACCTCATCTCCTGCGGCTGCAGCAACAACAAAGGCATACCCTCGACGTTGGTTGTCGACGCTCCCAGTTCACAAATCCGAGAGCTTGTGGTGGTGAATAGCCCATTTATTCACCTGCACATGAGGGCTCTTCCCCTATTGGAGAGGGTAAAATCTGGAAGTCATGTGTTCTTTGAGGCAGACTCATTTCCCTACCTCAGGCAACGGAACATCACCTTAAGCCTCGGTCTCCAATGTCTGGGGAACTTGAATATTGAGGTGGAGCTTGACACTTTCTTTATGTGGACACCGGACATAACGAGCCTCATCATCTGCTTCACTGGACCTTACAGATGGATTGTGCCATCAAGCTCCCCTTGTGCATTCTTGCCTAATCTGAGGCGGCTGCTGGTCGCCGATGTGCCTTCGTCCTGGGATGTGACATGGCCTTGTCTTCTACTTGAAATAGCTCCTTCCCTCGAGAGCCTTCACATCCACATTGCCCCTTGCACGTTAGAGCCCGGTGAAGAAATACACTGGCCGCCCACCAAGAAGCTTGTGCACCACCGCTTGAGTGAGTGTATGGTGGCTGGTTTCAAGGGAACTGCGAGGCAGATTGATCTTGTCAGGTTTGTTGTTGGAGCATGCACGATGCTACGCCGTATTGCCATGTTCAAGAACGGGTATGTTCGGGACAAGGGGAGCTGGGACTGGGAAATGGCAACCCAACAAGAGTTTTGGACTAACGAGGAGGAGGAGAACACATTGAAGAAGATCATGGATGGGGTTCCTACCTCAACCACCGTTCCCGTGGAACTAGTTCTAGGGTGAAATAAATTGTTTTAATTGGTTTATTGGGTTGGCTTGGTTATCTGGTTTGAATGGTTAACGTTGGCTTCTATTTGTTCTATTCGTTTGTTCTTGCTGGGATACTGATGCCCATCAAGCTCTACCTTTTTCCCTCTTACATTCTTTAGCATTCATGATTGATATCGATGAATTAATGAAGCTTGACCACCTACTATAAAAATTATAGTATAAAATTTACATTGTGTGAATATTGTATCTTTTAAAGTGCTAAGAGTGCCCAGCAGAATCCGGCCCGACTCACGTGTCCACGAGCCGACGGACCCCTTAAGCCCAGATCCACCGGAGCCCACAACATATTCGGGCCTTAGGCCTAACTCAACCCAAAAAACTAGCCTAATTGGTGAGGACTGCCCTCGCCTTATATGTTGTGCTCCTCCACCATCAATTATCGCTGTGGGACTAAACCCAACAATCTCCACGGTCACATATTGGGCCTAACTCTTCACATCACACAACTCCATGCGATCTCCAGAAGACGTTATCCAGGCCCCGTATATCCGTGTGACCTCCGAGACGTTAACGGGTTCCCCCGTCACCATGTGACCCTAGAGAGTTTTCAGGTTTTCCGACCATGGGCTAAGATACCACTTGTTAGAGTGCACAGCGGAATACGGCCCGACTCGCGCGTCCACGAGTCAACGGCTCCTTAGGCCCTGGTCCACCGGAGCCCACAAGATATTCGGACCTTAGGCCTAACTCAACCCAAAAGACTAGCCTGATTGGTGAGGACTGCCTCGCCTTATATGTTGTGCTCCTCCAACATCAATTACCGATGTGGGACTAAACCCAACATAAAGGATGTTTACCTTTGTTGGAGTTTGACATGTCTCCAAATGGTGTGCAACCACAGTTATTTATTATTTTCCATCATATCCATCTGAAATAGGCATTCATCCATGGTGTATTTAGAAAATTTTGAGAAAAGGTACACTTAGAAAACAACATTTCATATCAAGTTATCAACTAGATATATAGATTTGCAGTAGACGCATCAAAAGCAAATAAAATGACCTGAAGGTTGTGTTTGCAAACTGAACTTTTTATCCAAAAAATGTATTTTATTGCAGTCCTTTGTTTTGTCCTGTCTAAGTTTATCTGGACACCCTGCTCATGAATCATGAATAATCTGCGCTTCTTGACAGGTGGTTCCCTACTGTCCGGTTGTCCTGCTGGCCACCAGATGCTGCCATGCCGATGCTGAATAGTGCATCTAGGAGGTCACGGGCGGTGTTCAAGGTTTCAAATCTGAAAAGCTCAAGAAGAACTACTGAATCCCCTCGCTCTGCATGCATCGGTGGAAAATCACTGGGCGTTGGTCCGCCTAATATAAAATTGGATAGGTTATTATTATACCGATCAGGGTTAGCCGCTAATAATGATCATGCCTGCCGCTCCTTTTGGAACACCACCAACTGCTTGCCTTGCATTGTTTATCACTGGATCTGTGTCTATATAAGGAGCTGAGGGAGCTGATCGAGGAATGAAATGAAGGAGGAATTGTACAGACACAAAAAAAGCGATATATAGATCGATCGAGTGGATGATATATATGTCGATCGACCAATGTTGGTGGTGCGCGTAGACATTTAACACAACAAGTTACTACTCTTCTCGTCCCTCCTCCTTGTGCTACGTACCCTCCAGCTGCCAGTGCATTGCATCATCATGCCTGCAGCAGGATCGACGCGTCGCTGGCAAGGACGGCAAGCCTCTCGGACCGTGGAGTCCGAGTACTTCATCACCATTGGCGTCGTGTTCAAGAACGACGCCAGCGGCGATGAAATAATCAGACTCTACGGCCACGGTACCCAAGCCAAATGTGCAAAAGTGAGGTAAACCAGATGGGGTGGCGAGGCTGAGGCAGCTGCACACTGCGGGTGCTGGGATCCAAGGTACTAGTGACGATTGGCTATATTATGTGGATACAGCTAAAAATAATATTTATTAGTAATAGTTCCACCCCACATATTTAAATTTAAATTTGCATGGTATTATTTTGTTCTAAAGAAAAAAAAGGAGGGACATGCCTCCGATCTTGTTTCCGATTAGGTTTCTACTAGGTGTACCATAGTAGATAGGATAAGTGATCGGGCTTGTCACGCTACTCTTCAACATCAGGTAGTGATCGGGCTTGTCACGCTACTCTTCAACATCAGGTAGTACGGGTCCCGAGAAAGGGTGTGGCCTCAGCATAATTAAGTTTACTTTTCTTTCAAATGCACCATTGATGGTGGTGGCCAAAAAGGCGCGCTATATATATGAGCACAAGGGGCTGAATATATACTTTAAGTCTGCACCAGACACCATCGACTTCAAGTCCTACACCATCAAGCGATCTAGCAGAGCTGAAGATGAAGTCGACCGTGGTTTTGATGGTGCACGTTTTGAAGTATGCACCACGTACTTGTGGTCATATATATACACTACCCCAGAAATTTTTTTTTATTCATTCTCCATCGCTACGGCCAACATTAAATAAACTACGTCGAATAGACGATGCGCTAAAGGTAGCATTTAGTAGTCTTTGTATGGGAAAGGTCATCCATGCCCTAATTAAGACGATGGTGGTGGCAACTCCGTCAGGAAAGCACAAGGGGCTGAATATACCGATGGGAAAGGTCACCATCAAGCGATCTAGCAGAGCTGAAGATGAAGTACCGTGGTTTTGATGGTGCACGTCTTGAAAAACCACGTACTGACATATACCGGGGAAAGGTCAAAGTGTATCTTTTCCCGTACTTTTCGGAAACTGTCAGCGATTGATTCCTGACGGTCAGAGCCGTCAGGGAAAAGCTATGGTGTCAGTTTTTCCGTCACTGTCACAGAAACCTTCCATGTCGGTTGCCAACCGTCAGGGAAACCTACATCTTTCCCGTCGGCTTTAGCCGTCAGGAGAACTATATGATCTTTCCTGTCGGTTTCTGACCGTCAGGGAATGCCAATTCTGGTTCAAAAAAAAGACAATTCTGCATATAAAGAAACCATCACTAACCATTCAAATCAGTAATGCATAGCTCATTTCATCATACATCCTAAATGTCAAACTTGGTAGTCTTGGTACAAATAACCAAATACTCATCATTTAATCATGCATCCACACAAATGGTAAATGCTACACTTAGTAGTCTTGGTACATAGATCAGATAGTACAATGTTCAACAAATCAATCTTAAGCTATATTCTAGTTGTCTTGCAAAATAAAGTCTGAAGAGCCAAGCTTCAGTGCTACAAAAATGTAAGAAATAGAAGTCAAGTAGCTATCCTAAGGCCCTATGATGGCAATGTAGCAACTACTGCACATGTCGGGTCTCTCTCTACAACCAAAACAACATAAATGGAACTCAAGTCTTCATTTTGCATTGTCATATTATCAGTACAAAATGGAAGACTAGAATTAGAAAGAAGCAAGTACATTCATTTATCTAGCTGACCAAAAATCCATCCATAAGCCGCCATGCCATGGATCTGAGCTGGGAGGAGGAGGAGGGCCTCGCATGGTGCTGCCACATCATGGATCTACGCGGCAAGGAAGGGCTCATGCAGGGCCACCAATCTATCGATCTACATGGGGAGGAGGACGTGTTCACCTGGTTCAATCCTGGGCACGCACCCGCGGTGGCGTCCTTGTCTACGTTGGGCCGTGCTTTGCCAAGACGCCGGTGCAACTCCATTACCGGCATCTCATGCGCCGCCGCAACGCCATGACCCTGATGGGGAAGGAAAGGGATAAGTCATGAGAGAGGACGGACCTGAAGTCAATAGAGAGAGAGAGAGGACATCACCTCACCGGATCCAGGGACATGCGGTGGCGGCGGCATCCTCACCTACGCCGTGCTCCGCCGCCATCTGCCAGAGAAGCGAGGAGAGAGAGGACGATAAGGGATGGGGAACGGGAGAAGCCTAGGGATAAGGTTGGCGAAACTTTTACCTCGAGCCTGTGGCCACACCCGTCCATGCCTTTTCTTTTGCCCCCTCTCCCTTACACATGGGCCACACTGAGGATTGGAGCACCGGAGTCTCCGGGTTTCAGGCTGAAAGTAGCGCCCCTGACGGTGGAAGCTCTTTCCGCCTCGGGATACCCTGACACGCCAGGGAAGAGTGAGCGCCCGTGCGGAGATTCGGAGCCGACGCGAGTGCCCCTAGCCGTAGGGAAAGAAATGGTCTGGGGTAGTGATAGAGTGCCTTGGTCACCGTCGATGGTGCAAAGGATGTGTGTACAATAAAATTACGCACTGGCCACACCCTTGCTTGGGACGCGCTTCGCCTCAGGAGACTCACATGTTGAAGCATAGCGACATCGCGGAGCACATATTCTACCTACTAGGATGCCTAGTAGGAATACAAAAGAGAACATAAGTGCAATCATGTATTCATGTCCATCCTTTTTTTTCCTTTTGTTTTCTTTGGAAAAAATAATACCAATTTGTGTTTAAACTTGTGTTGTGCCGTTACTAAGAAAAATATTATTTTAAATATGGCGTCAGCAACATTTTGTTTTGTAGCCAATCTGTCATCATTACACGAGTCTTCATCAACTCTCTCTTGAGCACACTTGTGCTGCAGTATATCCAGGGCAATAAGTTATGTGCTACTAGTACTAGATCCAGGGAGACATCAACAGACATGGCAAAATACATACTTACAAATTCCATGAGGAAGCACCATAGAACAAACATGTACATGCAGTCTTGAGCGCACTTTGTTTTCATGCACATACTAAATTCTCAACAAGTTTGCATGCATCTCTAGGTTTCAATGGTCTATTAAAAGAACAGCGCATCATGAATAGTGTACAATAAACATGCAAATTGGTTGTATGATTTAATATGGAAATGAAATTCAATTCCACTAACATTCTTGCTGGTTAAATTGGCATCCACTATGTATCACCAAACAGATCAGGCAATAATGCTACGAGGGCCGTTCATGCTCTCATATATACACCATCCAAACATTTAAAATTTTGTTGTGCTTGATATAATGCTTTGAAGGTAAGAATGCAAGTAAAAAAGAAAGTAATTTACTATCTATTTAGTACGGATTTGGATTTAGTAGAAAGGTTAGATCCAGATTCTCTGGAAAAACCAAAATCACTAGAACTGTTTGGATGAAAAATCAGAATCACCATGAAACCATGCTTTTCACCTTTTCTTGTTAGACAGAAAAAATAAGGTTCGTTTAGAACCGTCTTTAGCGGAAACATTTCGTATTTGTGCTGTTAGGACTCTCCAGATTCACATGAGAAATAGGACCAACCTGACCTCGATTGGCCTGAGGTGCGAACCACAATGGCGCGCCCGTCTGCAGGGTCGGGCAAATCGAAACTCTCACCTCCGTTGTCGGGTGTGATGGGGCGTGCTCCTGACCCTCGGGCATTAGGGTCCGCCTGCCCCTCAAGGGTTGGGCGCAACAAAGTCTACCCCTCCTATCCTATGCAGGCCAAGAATCCTGCCCAAGCTTAAGCAGGCCTTCGAGTTTCTCCATGAAAGACCATAACCAGGTTCACGTTGTGCCCTGAATAGTGGATATTGTTTGAAGGACACGGTTTGGGACACTTTATATTGGCACCCTCATATTTGTTCTAGACAATATGTCAGGAGATGACTTGGGGCTTACAATTGCGTGGGGAAGCTCTTGCTACAATAGCTCGGTCAGAGGTTCTCCATGAAGGGACATCGATCTTGGGGCTTCACCATGGCATGAGGTGGAAGGAGATGAAGCTTTGGGTCTTCTCCTCTATCTTTAAGCGAGGTTGATGGTGTGGTGGTGGGGCGTAGCTCGTCGGTGTCCTCTAGTAGTGAGGGGTCAATGCCATCCTCCTCCTCCCCTCTTCTCCCCTCTTCTTCTTCTTCTTCTTCTCTCCTGTTTTTCCCTCTCTTCTCTCCTCTTCTCCTTTCTTGGTGTGTGTGCATGAGTGTGACTGGGGAGGAAGTGGAGAGAGGGCTAGTGTTTTGTGTGAGGGAGGAGGACATCCATGTGGGCCATAGGGTGGATGGTTGTATGTCATCGCATCATAGTGAATGGGACAGGTGTCAACCAATTTGATGAACGGTCCGCCCGAGTGACGGACGACCCGCCAATACTTGACTATGCCTGGAAGTTTCGGTTGACTATGCATGGTAGTTTTGGTTTTGATGGACAGTCCAGCAGTAGCAATAGACACTCTGTTAGAGCACAAGTTAGCTAAAATTATTCTGAGTTCATGAGATGTTTCGACAGAAGGTCCAGTGGGATGATGGATGTTCCACCAAAACATGAAGTACTCGATTGTGATTAGTCGAGAATTTCTAGTTTGAAAATAAAATGCATGTGATGTTCAACAAAATTTTGAAATAACATTTAAGGTTTTTGATTATTGGAAGTTCTGGATGTATTTTCATGGTCGAGGTGCTTGTGAAAAAGTGTAATGATTTTCAGATTGTTGCAATGATTACGCAATAAGTTGTTTCGCTTGTATTTTTTGGTAGGCTATTATATTTTTGGTCACATTTTTTCTTCATATGTTAGCTCATGAGAATAGTGTAATTGTTTTATACCATAACTACAAGATGGAGATCTTCTATCAATGGGACAATGAAAAGAGTGGGTGTAGCGGTGAGTGACAAATCCTTGGCCAATGGGAGGATGGGAGGAGAACGAGGAATCCATTATGGACTAAGAAACTTCTTGGATTGATAGTGGTATTTCACACTCCCACTCTACACCTTTCTCTATATTTCTCTTTATCTTAACTTACCAACTCTTTTGAGAAGTAGAGTTAGATAAACTAAGAAGTAACACCTTGGGAATAATCACCTGTAAATCGAAAATGGATGGATTTTAATCCATTTATATCACAAAAAGAGAGTGGTCGAATCTCTAAAATTTCTATAAGTATCTAGAGACATAAACTTAACTATACTAACTTCTGGTCCTATTTTCTTTGTTAGTGTAGTGTGATATGTTGTCCTATTCATTTGTGCTTTGCAACTAAGAACAACATAAATTCATAATTGATCTTTGTCCATTTCTATGTTTTGTAGCTTAAACAACTCTCCCATAGTTGATGCATGGAGAACATATAACAACCAGATGTCAAGGATAGTACTTGGATTGTATTAATCAATGTTCATCAATAGCATTCTTATAATAACTCATGCTCTCCTAATTTCGTGTCATATGAGATGTACTTGTGGCCAGTATTAGATGCCATGTGATGAGAAGTATTTCATAAAGTATAGAGAAGGGAACTTTGTTTTGAGAATAGAGATGATAGTATTGGGTTATACTCCTTCGTACGTGCCTTCACTAGGGTGAAGGCTACACAAGGATACTATTCCTGCACAGCGAAAATGAAATGAGAGGAAATAATAAAGGCTAGGATTTTGGAGAATGATGGGGAGAACCTTGCACTTTCCCCTTGGTCTCTGTATATAGGGGAGGTGGGAGGAGTCAATCATCCTTCTCCTACCCATTTAGGTTACAAATTACAAGGTGGTCCATTCTCTTTATCAATTGGGTTTTTACAAGGGGGTAGGCATGCAGCCTCTATCACCCCCAACAATAGCTCCCCTTAGAGCATTAACAATAGTGATCCTATTGAAGGCCCCAAACTAAATTTTCAAGGCTTGGACAATAAATGCACTCCAACAGAGCTCCTACTTAAGCCCTCAAATTTGGGTGGCATATCACCCTCCCTTGGCCCTCATTCTTGGGGAACTTGTAAGAGGCCCCTACTCTTTGGATTTGGTTGTTCTGCTCCTCGTCTAGAGCTGGCGACACGAGCTCCTCCCAGTTATTCCTAGGCTCCACGGGCTCGTTTCGGTTCCACTCTGGTACTTTGGCGGCGGGAGCTCCTTGCACTCCACCTGATGCTCATCCCCAGTGCAATGGTGTTGTTATGACACCTCCATGTCATGGCTCCGAGTTTGGCTCATCTTGTGAAAGAATAAAATTTTGCCCAGCTATGAAGCAAAGATTAGAAGAGAACAAAGAACCCCACCCTACCTAGTGAGACCTTCTCCCCACAGCCGCAATCTCTCCTTCCTTGGTGCTGAGGGTGAGTAGTGTTGTAGATTTGGTTGTGTGTGCTCTCAAGATGGTGACCAGATTGGTCTAAACTAAAGTGAAAGAGTCCCTGCCCCACCATCACTTCTTCCTCCTATAGGCGGGCAGCTGCTCCACCCCATCTCAGATATCCTTAGAACTGCTCGTCTGGCGGGATCATTCCATCGGCCAACACCTCCCTTGGCGAACCCGCTCCTTTAGATCCTGAGCGACAAGCAGCAGCTCCCCGAGAAGAGAGGCCCATGGCCGGTGGCACCTCAATGAGCTCTCTTTCTCGACAAGTGACTCCTCCAGTGCTCCCCTGCAGGTACCGTCGAGGGTGAAATGAGCCCTACCGAGCCACGACAAGATATTAACTTTCCTTTGTGTTTTAGTAGCTCAAATACGTAGAGACTGAAGATGAAATGAGGCTTTCGATTGGTAGTGACTATTGTCGATTGTTAAAAGTATTTCAGGACTGTAATAAATTGAGGGCTTCTAGTGGAGAGACAAAAAATCAGCCCTCAGAACTAAGGAAATCCCACAAATCAAAAGTAGGGGCCCTGATTGAAGGGCGTGCGTTGGAGATGCTCGTAACAACTTGGTTTTGGCAAGTACAATAAAACCTAGTTGCTATAACATAGAAAATAGACCTAAACATTGACTTCTAAAGTTTTTTGAGATATATGCTCTATTGGATGATGACTTTTTATACACCAAGAATAATTTATCTCGCTTAGCTACTTCAAGGGTCGTCTCTGGGGTGTAGCTCTGTCATAACGTAGTAGGGTGGAAGTATTCATACTAGCTATCATAGTTGTTGAAGTCTTGAAGATAGACATATGTAGAAGTTGACGCATTCGCTGAGGTTGATGTTGGAGTGTGAGACAAATTAAGTCCTTGGGTTTGATCTCAAATGCACCATCCTTAGCCCCTCTTGGATACTGCTTACGAGTGTGTGAAGGTCTTGAGCCTAGATGACGAAGGTGTTAATGGTGAAGCTTCGGACTGTGTTATTTAACGAAGGTGCTAATCTCAGCTTATGAGTGTGTGAAGGCCACTAGGATGCATTTAAACAGGGTCTTATATTAGTGTAGGGCTGCCTTTCAGAGATGATCATTTACATAGTGGTCTATTTCCCCAATTCATAATGTGTACTTCTAGTTCTAGTTCTAGGCCTTGTTTAGTTCCCTTTGAAACTCCAATTTTTTACACTCCCCATCATATCAATCTCTAGACGTATGCATAGAGTACTAAATATAGGTAAATAATATAATTAATTGTCCAGTTTGATTATAATTTGCAAGATAAAACTTTTAAGTCTAGTTAGTCTATGATTAGACACTAATTGCCAAATATAAATGAAAATGCTATAGTATTAAAAGTTGAAAAAACTTACAATCTAAGGCCCTAGTTCGCTTTAAGCACATGCACCTGGAGGCAAGCAGGAATTGACGCACAGCCTTTGACTACCCCTGCTGCATGCCCCCTCCCCAAGTTTTCTCTGGCGGTGGCCGGTGGCGCAGAGTCAGTGGACCACACCACACCGTTGCCGTCGTTGCCAAGCCGTCACAGTAGTCAACACGACAACACGCTCCTCTTCCTCTATACGACTACTGCATAAATACCAGGCGACCCCCACACTCAGCTCTGGTGTGCTCGACAAGGAAGCCACTAG
Organism: Themeda triandra; assembly: GCA_018135685.1. Taxonomy (NCBI): domain Eukaryota; kingdom Viridiplantae; phylum Streptophyta; class Magnoliopsida; order Poales; family Poaceae; genus Themeda; species Themeda triandra. The sequence continues at coordinate 105,144 of JAENPR010000584.1, read as the reverse complement.
AGACTTGGGCGTACGCCGCAAGGAAAAGCCAGACGCCCGGCCATCTCTGTGTCTCGCAGCTCCGATCCCTCAGTCATTCATCCTGCTGACCGCCGGCGACGCGCACCGGAGAGGTAAGCAAGCGATTGTGTGAACGTACATCCGTCGTGATCGATTATCATTTACGGAACCACTACATACTAATAGTGTGCATTGCATTGTTGGTGCTCTTGCAGACGATGATGGAGGCCGGGTGGCAGCAGCAGCACCGGATACCGGCGTTCGGCGACTGGAACTACAACTACCCGCGCGGCGACGGTGCCGGGGCCGGCGTCGACGACTGGCCGCCCATCACCCCTTGCTTCGATTTCGCCTCGGCCATGCGGACCGCTGCGCGTCCACAAGCTGCGCAGCAAAAATCTAGCGAGGTAAAGTAGTCCCACACGCACAAAAGACACAAACAGTTTCATAATATATTTTTCAAGTACTTTTCGTCTTATACCTTATCAAGGTATACACCGCAATTCTTGCACCAAACAAGAGGAGATAAAATGCCCTGTCTTGTGTTAGTTAGCAAGACATGCCAAGTGCTCAAAGTATTGGCCGTTTTCTACAGCTCCGACTAGCTTTGACTCCGATTTCTTCATGCAGCAAGAAGCTGTTTTTTTCCTTTCGTCTAAAAATAAATTAAGAGTTATTTTTAGCTTTATTAGTTTTCGGCTTGGCCGTGCAATGTACTAGAAAAGAGCCATAGAATTTCGAAATTCTTTTTTTTTTTTGCGGAAAGAATTTCGAAATTCGAACGTACCGAAAACAATGGCTTGCTAGGTAAGGAGTGACAACAATATGCACTGTCCTATTGGCCCCACACGCACGCACTGGCTCTACATGTCCGGATGGGCCCCCACTGTCGTCGTCCTCTTCCTTACGAAGCACACCAGTCTACATGTCCAGGCCGGCCCCCCACTCTACCGTCCTCCTCTTTCCTTACCAAGCACACCACTGAGCTCTGCTGATGCAGGGCTGCGGTGCTGACCTCCCTTCTCTGCTCTATACCTCTACCTCCACCTCCAAATAGTATACCCATTCCTCTTTCCTCACACTGAACAGAATTCTCCCCTCTATCCAATTCATTCTCATCTCTCTCCATCCCTCTGCTGCTCATGAAGGTCAGTCATCAGCGTATTTCATCGGCAGCACTGCACGTAGCAATGGCTGCAACAAGTACCTACTGACGATTGCTTCTGTTTGTTTCTTGATGCTTCAGCAATCATCAATGCCGAACGCGAGGCGCATGCGCATCCCGGCGTTCGGGGAGTGGAACCACCACGGCGAAGATGGCGGGAATGGCAACAGCATCGGCAACGGCGATGGCACATGGCCGGCGGTCATGACCCCGTTCTTCGACCTCGCCGTGCCGCAGAAAGCAGCACCCAAGGCGGTACGCCTATCAATCCAAACAACTACTACTTTCTTTGTATAAACAGCTCTGTGTTTTAGCTTGTTCCATATCGATTGAATGGGTAATGCTCGTCGTGTGCAGGCGGGTAGACGGCGCGGCGGTGGCGTCTTCCATGCGGCCAAGCTGGCTACGGCGGCGGAGCTGGCGCCACAGGGGCACGTGCAGACGAGGCGGAGCAAGGTGGCCGACTCCGGAGCCTATGCGGTGACGGCGGCGAGGATGTCCTGCTTCACGGTGGCCAAACCCGTCGACGACGACCTGTACGGGGTTCCACCGGACATGATGCTCTACGGAAAGCCGCCAGGAGCCAGGGTACGCACATTACTACTGTATAATTTATTCGCAGTCCATTTTGCATCGCAAAGATGCATGCTAACTTCGAAGACATTAAGAAACCACACAATTGCAAATATCCATTGTTAGAACACCTAAAATGCTAAACCCATGTAAACCATAGAGTACAATACTTGGGTAATCGATTGCAAAAGAAAAAAAAAAAAGAAAAAGATTGCAAGCTCAATCTTTCTCACCACGAATTTGCCGTCACAGAGAGTACATACTTAGTTTTCTTGTTACTCGTATTAGGGTTTTAACGTTCATGTGATGATCTGATAGTTAACACGCTCGAACTGTCATGACTCATTGCAGAAAGATGGCTGGCTGAGGATCCTGCGGCTGCTGGGGTGCTCCTGCTTCAGCCCGTCGTAATGACCGAATCGACATAGCCGAGAACATTATTGCTCTGCTCTGCTCTGCTCTGCTCATCGATCGTGCTCCACGGGGGCACACGGACAACAAGGCTAATCAGGGCTCGGCCTTTTTGGCTCTCGTCTCTCCCTTCCATCCTGTTTCTGTACAAAATGTCTCAGCTTTTGGTGCATCTTCTGATCGATTGAACGGCACGACGCGATGTGCCGGACTTGCATAGTCAGTGCGTAGGTGTGACGTTGGTGTTGTGACTGTTCGCTGCTGACCGGCTGTCTGTCTAGTGGCTGCTCAAAGCTAGATTAGCTTCTTTATTATGTATCCTCTGTTTTCGTTTGTCGCTGGACTCCTCGCCTGTAATCACCTAGAGGTAAAATGTTTGTGGCAAGGCTGTGTAATGCAGCACTGCAGGGGTCAATTAAAACTTGAGATTGCAACATGTTCATCCAGTTAAGTTTACTCATGGTGGGGCTTGTCTACCTAGGAATTGCCAATGTGTTGGATTCCTTGTGGTAAAATCTATATTTACCTTAGTTCAAGCTTTTGACATATATATATGGACACAATGGCCGTGTTATGCATCGGTTTTTTTATTGTTTAGAATGTCCTTGAGGTATGTTTGCGTATGCCAAGATCTACACTGCGGTCAAGGAAAATGGAATGTGTACAAAGACCTACAAACTTCATAAATTGTTTGTCATGCACGGATGACTTACGGTTGCGAGTGGGAAATGGAAGCAATCCCCTGTCATAAAAATCTTGTAGGGTTGTCTTTCCTTTTGAAATGGAGGGTGCTTCATCTTCCTGCTTATCATTGCTTGCTACATCCTTCATTCCGGTCGGGTTCTGACACGGTGGATCACAAGTGGACTTATCCCCTTGTGCAGTCCTCGAACATTTTCTATTGTCCCAAAATTTAGTTTAAAGTCCTCACATATTCAAATTTGAATCTTTTATAAATGAACTCGGATGGAGAAATGACCATTAGCAAAGTTGTGGATCTTAAATAGTTATAAAAATTGCAATTGTTAATTTTCTCATTTGAAATCATTTATATAAGAAAAATTACATTTGAGTTTATCACGTTTGAAATTTTTTGGAACAATCTTGGATGAAGAAACGATCAATACCAAAGTTCTAGGTCTCAATAATATCTTCAACTTTGCAGTTGGAAGCCTTTTCATTTGAATTTGCTTAAGGTCTCAAAAACTGATTTCAAAATTAGATTAAGATAATACAAGGATAATAAATATGCTTATGTGCTCAGTGTAAAGTGGTTAGAGGAGCAACGCACGGAAGCTTGAGGTCATGGATTCAATCCCCTGCCGCAAAAGTATCTGAATATTGTTTGATTTGTGGCTTGCGACGGTGCATGCATGTGGCAGTTTGGAGGGGTCAATCTCTACAAATTGGTTTGGAGAAACCAAAGAAATGAACAGCTGGCCTCTATAGAGAGGCTTTCCAAACAGTAGCGCAATAGAAATAGACAAATAGTAGTTACGGATGTCAAAAAAAGAAAAAAGAAAAATAACCAAAGTCACTACAGATTACATTACTAGTGTGTTTTTTTTTTTTTCTGACAACACATTACTAGTGTTCAAAGGTTTGGTTAAACCCTACATTGGGCTGCTATCAAAAAAATATACATTGGGCCAACGGCCCATGGAAATGGTTGGTTGACAACTTTTTTTTAATTCAAACCCGGCCGTTACCCCACTTTCGGCTATTGCTTACATCATATACATTTCGACGGGTAGTCAAACGATTATGTCTGAATGTAGATCTCCAAAGAATAGGGATGGAAAATTGAAACTCAAAGTTCCGTATCCATTATAGTTTAGTTTACTTTGATATTCAAAAGTGTATTTTAATTTTATTTCATTTGGTTATGATGAATATAGTACATTGAATTTAACTGTGTGCACTTTGAGTTGAGTTGAGTAAATATAAAAAGGAAAATAAAAAAACCAAGATATTTTTTCTATTCATATTTGAAATATTTGTATCTATATTCAGATTCAAATTAAATATTTCAAAATTAGGTGATATCTAGACCTGTTTCTATATGAATTCGAACCGTTTTCATCCCTACCAAAAGATGGCCTTTCGAAATATATATTTTTTTTACAAATTGTCATTTAAGATAACTGTCTCTAAAAGTGGTATTTTTTAGAGGTAACCACTTAAAAGGAGTATCCATACAAATATGTTCTTTTACATTGTCGTCTTCCAATCATCTTACAAACTTAGTATATTAGAAATTGACATCCAGAGCCCTGGAAATATATGCTTTCTTGGCGTGCCAGTTAAGGTAGAAGGAATCTCTATCTTCTCTATATCTAAAATGGTTTTAACGTCATCATCTATTCAGTGATACAAAATATTGATATAATATATTGTTGTTAACAGCAGCATCATCCTTATTGTGGGCAATTTGGCTAACAAGAAGTAAAATAGTTTTTGACAAATGCAAATCAAAATCTCTTTTGCATGTGCTCTTCCTAGTAACTCACCTGCTACGTCAATGGGCTTGCTTGCAGCGACATGAAGATCTTAAAGATCAATTGATTTCTACGGCGACACACCTAGAGACATCAGCTTTAGCTTTCATTGGTTTAAATGGGTAGCTTTCGCAAAGACATGTTGGTTTTGTTTAGTTCAGAACTGTTTTCATATTCATTTAGTCGAGTGAGTGGCTGCAAGTGCAGCAAACTGTGTGCCCGTGTCGGTCGTCTATAATAATTGATCTGATTCTATCTTTCGATAGATGAAGCCGGATATTTTATCCTTTATCTAAAAAAATTGATCCCTACTCATGTTTCTGTCCAATAGAAATCCTCCACGCGGAGCTCAACACGCCTACGTCCTACCCAAGTTTCGATAGAAAGGCCGAATCCTCCTTTACTCGTCAAATACGAAGTTCTTGGACCTTATATCATCTATTCAGTGATACCAAATATTGATCCCTACTCGTGTTTCCGTGTCCAATACAAATCATCCTCCACTTGGAACTCAACACGCCTACCTCCTACCGAGTTTTGATACAAAGGCCGGATCCTCATATAGTCGTCTGATACGAAGTCCTTGGACCTTAATTATATGTCCGTGTCTGATTAGTAAGGTTCAGTTCCAAAAAATTATAACTCTTGTGCAACCTCCGGGCATATATATTTTTTTAATAAAAGAAATTGCATTTCCGGCTTCAGTCATCCTCTCTCGAGAATGCATCAAGCCAAATTATTATAACAAAAAAAAAATAAAATAAAAGAAGAAACCGACGGAAGGAAAATACATCCCCAACAAGGAACTCGAGTAGTCCTACATGAACTGACTTGCTCCGTGATGTCAACTCCACAAGAATATGACCACCAACGTCGAGACAATGCCGCCAAAACACGTCTGTCAGACCTAGTAAGGGTACTGAAACATCATTGGACACCGACCACCATTGAAAACACCGGATGTTGTATTCTGTTAATAGCATGAAGCACCTGGTGTATATGCAAGGGAGCCACCATCGGACAAGACGATGCCTCCAGCAAGGATAGTGGCGCCCACAGACGTCACCACCGTCGAAACTTGGTAGCACTTCCATTGTCCACCAATTGTCGAACTGTTACGCCATTAATTGCCGCCTCCGTCTAGAACTGACCATCATCGTACTCGCCTAGGCCGGCTACACTGTTGCGCAAGTAAAGCCGCCGAAGCCCAGCCATGTGACGGCTCTGGCTCCACCGCCACCATGTCCGCAGCCAACCAGATCCGCCGAGGACCCGGCCGACCACCGCAACGGACGCGAGGATCGGCACCGGCCACGCCGGCATCGGAGGAGCCTTGCTACCGACCAGCCAGTGGAAGCCGCCCAGATGGCCGGCCCCCACGACCATGTCGGGTAGGCGGGAGCAGCTCCCCCACGACGGTGCCCGACCAGCTTGATGGAGCTCCATGGGAGAGAGGAATAAAGGAGGAGAAGAAACCTAGCCCTGCCGCCGCCATCCTCGCCTCCGGCCGGGCTTCCCGGGGCTGGCTCAGGCGGTGGCAGAGAGCAAGTAGCGGACTTCGGCGGCGGCGCGGCGATGTGCCGCCCGAGTCGCCCTGTGAGCATATATATATTTAGTCAAAATTTAAAAGTGATGAGGCCCTGAAACACCGTTAATTTTTACAGTAATACATCCTAGATTCCTAGTGGTGTACAGTCTATGTGCAAACTGTGATGGTGCGCTATGCACATGCGAGGCACGGTCCTCGCGCCTCCGGGAGCGAGGGTGCCAGCGCGCGCTGTCTCCATCTTCTCTTCTGGTCATCAATAGCAAAAGGCTATCACGAGCGACGGAAACCCAACAAGCTAGCATAAAGCAACCGTGTGACAGGAAACGGACACGCCAAGACTCGATATCATGTATTGCCCTAACCCAACCGGGATTAAGGAACGTGCATCCCAACTGAAAGGGAGGACAACAAATTGCAGGTCGTTGCGGCAGCGAGCGAGCTAGCACAGCCGACCCGTCCATGAGCACGGCCGAACGCGTACGATGAGCATCTTGCGAATGAGACATGTGCCAACTATGTATGTATGGGATATCACAAACACTGCTAATCAGGCTCAAGTTTAGTGCTTGCTCTCCCACTCTCGCGCGCACATCTATCTATTTGTATCCCCGGGCCCTGCGTGTCTGCCATGAAAGCAAAATGCACCGCGTCACGACGGATCGGATCGACGGAGGACCACCTTTGACTTGTTCCAACTTGCATTCATCATGCATTACTAGTATGTTGCGCGCGCCATTGCGCGCGTGCTCAAGCCAACTGAAGAATCAGCGCAAGGATTGAACAGTAAGACAACACTGATGCATACTGACACAACAAACAGATTCTAAGTAGTCCTACCATACCACATATGTGTACATACGTAGTAAGATGATTTCCCTGCTACTGCAGTAAGAAGGCGTCACGCTTGATGTCGGGCTGGGGTGGTGGTTCATCCACTGGAGGCAGAAGCTCTCTATTGGATGGGGAAAAAAAAGGATGCAGTCACATGAAATTTGCGAAATTTGACTTCGCAAGGCAGGTTCCGATAGCACCTCATTCAGAATTTCAACAAAATTGCATTTTCCCCATCTGCGGCAGGTGCCGATATGTAGCAATCATATTTGAGATATGAAAAAAAAGCACCTGTGGCAGGATGCTGTCACATGAAAATTTTCGTATAGCCTTTTCCACACCTGACAAAGCAGCGGTCACAGGATGCAGTCACAAAATTTTCAGCACGTTCTCAAATTTACTGAGCATAAGCTTTGGAAAAAAAAAACAGATACATGGAAAAAGCATAAAGCGGCTAGGGGCTAGGCATGGGCCTGCCGGCATCATCCGGTCGTAGCCGCTGGCTGCTGAAGGTGCTTGCCGAGTGCGGACCCCTGCTGCTGGCTGCCGACTGAATGTCAGTGCAGTGTTACCTACATTATTATAGTATTAAGGCTTATAAGACGTTATATGAAAATGAATGTACCTTGGGACATCTATAAACTTGATCAAGCATAATCGGTGTAGTCAACTTACAACAGGAGCCAAAAAAATCACAAACAAAAGGATTTTCAATAATGGATCTAGTGGCCTTAATTATGTCACCTTACTTTCGATAATAACAATACGACATCCAATGAACTGAATGTCCGTGGCATCTCGATATCCAGAAATTCTCTCATATCCAGCTACAACAATAAGCAATTAAACAAATGAAGAAAGTTGACTCGGTTACAGAGCACACACCTTGGTGTTGATCAGAGACTTGGCACAATCCCAGCTAGGCAAGAGATGGAGAAACTCTCCTACAAACCGAGTCAATTTTTTAGTTATCAGATCAGATATCCTAAGAACAGAACAAAATACAGCTGGCACCTGGTGCACCATGATTAGTTCAGATACAAGAGGTTGGGAAAGCAACAACCAACAAATTTAGATGCATTCTAAAGTAACAGCTACTGTGAAATATTCTTCCTTGTTGAAAAGCACACAATGAATAATGATCGATGGTGCAGTCCAAATGGAGTGACAAACAAACATAGATCGACCTGAGAGACAAATCATCATATTGTGGCAAAAAACCTGAACTTATTCAGAGAATTTTTTTCATAAGAACAGATAAGTACTCTTTAAGAACTTAGTTCATTACAACCATGTAGCTAATATATCACTTGTCTATGACACCTAAGATAACCCAGAAGTCCTCAAAGAAAATTAATTCACCTAGAATTTCCTTTGTAAGACAATAGCCAAATCACAGTCATTTGGTAATGCAAGGATGACAATTTGTAATGCAAATATCTATTTCTAATATTTAGATGGCTTGAAAACATATTAGCTCCAAAATCCATGTACAATACAGAGTGCTCTACTTTTTTATCTCCATATAGTCACTGGAACCTGATAATGTCAAGATCTCCACCATCCTGCAGCTTGATATATAGTCTGTCTATTAAATTTAAAAAATCAAAACCCTTGTCAATGCTACAGTAGCTTTGATTTATTCTTACTGAGAGGAAGTCTCGGAGTGGTATTTGCTTATCTCAGGAAAATGTGCCTATAGCCCACAATAGCAATTTATTTTTAGATGAGTTCAAATATGTGGAGATTTTGCAAGGGGGCTAAAAACTTAAAAGAATCCAATCCAGTTCTAGATAATGTGTCCAGATGAGTTTATATATTTGTCAGTCAGCACAATTACTTGAGAACCTGCTCCACTGGAGGAGAGAACACAACAGTGGGATTTATAGGTCCATCTAGAGGCACAAGGTGAATAAATTATAAGATAGTTCCTAATTTATTAGAGCATGGTCGGGTAATTTCAGTAGCAACCTGATGCAGCAGCAGAGGTTGCAGTGTTGCTAGCAATGCCGTGTCCAAAAACAATAGTTCCTGGAGTTTCCAAGCACGATTAAAACACAATACCATCAGTTCTTCTTTGAAACAATATTGTGTTGTTGTCAGACTTGCTACTTTTAGGTTAATATTCAAGGAGGAAAAAGGGTTAAAAAGCAGAACAAGAAGCATACTTTTGGGTTGACAAAAAATTCCATTTCCACCTTCTAACTTTGCCTAAACCTTGTTGAGATGCAGTCCCAGTTGGTGAATAAATTAGAACCTGACAATTCACAAGGATAAGCTGACCAGTAGTGAAAAAAATGAACATTCTCATTGGTTCAGATGCATATAATAGAACAAAAACCAGAACGTATCAGCGGTATGGGTATATAGCTAATTGAACCAAAGATAGGACCAATGAAATAGGAACCATTGCTTTAGTTCTCTTATATATCAATAAAGTTCCTGTGGACGTAGACAAATGGAATGGTTATCAACAACAGGTCTGCAGCGTTGTTAGTATGTAGCACTGATCAGGGTGTTAAAAGGGGCAACATGAGAGAAATATTTGAAAGCTCTTTGGCTAAACCAATCAAAGATGGGAATCATGAGAAATATTTGAAAGCTTTTTGATTAAACCAATCAAAGTTAACTGTAGATCGTAGCGGCAGTTGATGCAAGGTAGAAAGTGAACATCAAAGTTAACTGTAGATCATAGCGGCAGTTCGATGAACCATCAAAGTAAATTGTAGATCAGCGGCAGTTCGTGAACATTGGTGAACATATGCCACCAAAAGATGGCCGAAACAAGCAAAACATGAAGAGCAGAGCATCAGGAAGAACACAAGACTTATACTTCACTCACAAAGCTGCCATAAATAATTAGTGCTCCTAGAAACAACTACAACTGCGTTTCTATTGGTTGAAGAACTTTTCTTTTCCTTTTCTCTTAATTGGTACTCTTTGAAGTGAGAACCACAAAGATGAATCAGAATTAAATTGCAAGGAAGATAAATCACAATTTCCTTGCCAAATTAATTTGTGCATTCACATATTTGTTCTTCTAAATGCATGCTTTTAGTAGGTAGTGCAAGGAGAAAACACATCGCCATATTGTTCTTTTTGTAGTATCATAGGTCTTATGAAAGTCTATCAATGAAAGTCTACAATACACATCCAAATTTGATGAAAGCACCAAAACAGAGTAAACCGAATAATAAAAATTCAATGTTAAGCATACCTTTTTTGGCCTTCATAGCTCAGCGAAACTTAAGGTCAAGTGATTTAGATAATGATGATTTGCTTGTTTAACCTGCAAATTTTAGAGGTACTTTCAGATAGAACTATAGAAGAGTTGTGTGCTCACTGCATTGGGCTTCAGAGAACTGACCACTTAATGTTCCAGCACAAAGCTATATCTTCTATTTCAGAGTTTTAGTACTCATGCATATAGTTGCTGAGGTCCTGCACGAATATATATAGGTGGGCTTGGTTCACACGTCACAAGAAGGAAAAGAAAAGTAGTTTGTTATGATTACTGAGTGCAAAGATAAGAGAGAAGTCAACATTAGATTAGATGAGAAAATCAAATAAATAAATTGATGGGAAAATATGTCATGCTATAATAAATCTCTAAGAAAATCATGCATGTTAGAGATTTATGTCGTCACCATGGTGGAATGTATGCAGGACAGGGTATAATAAATAGACCACATTTAATAAATAAAACATTTGTGACAGTGAGGAAATTGCAAATATTAACATACCTTACCATGGTGGAAGGTATATACATGACAGTATTTCAGAAGTGCCAATAGTGGTAGCAAGCAGTACCAACTATACATAACATGGGATAACCTCAGGAATGATACCTGCATATATGTACTATCTATACATAGAATCAATAATGGAAAAATATAGAAAATAACTTATTTATGTTAAGTGTGGAGAGACAGCCCCATATATTGTTGATTTGCTATGGACAACGTAGCCTTCGTTCATACAAATGCACAACTATGGTGCATCAGAATATATGTTGGGGAGTTCATACAAAGACAAGCTAGGAACAGGATTCAGTTTCAAACCAATTTGCTCTTCTCCACAAATCAGCAAAATAAAACTGCCATGCATCATTATTGGCAGATCTGGTTGTTAGTATGGAATAATAGGATTTTGAAAGCACAGAAATATTATCTCAATTCACATGCCATTAAGGAACATGACTGGTCCAAGAATTAGTTTTTCCCTAAACCTAAACCTAGATAACAAACATGTGCTACACAAATCTATGGCAACCTGTCATACTCAGTAAAATACCATATTTTTCATGGAAGTGGGAAGAATGTGCAAATACTGTAGTAGCAAGCAAGAGGAGCCACAAAAACTGACCTGATGCTCTCTCTGAACTTATCCAAACCCCACTCCAGTCTTTAGAAGCCTGGGATCTTGAACCCGCAATACAACAACAAATAGCTAAGGTCAATGCTCACATCAGCTATGACACTAACGGCAGCCTGGGAACTATGGAAGGTAAGAAACGACAAGGTCTTCCAACGGCAAGCACCAAGTATTAACAGATGGTTTAGCAATTTCAAAAGCCAGTGCCTCCTCCAATCTGTTAGAATAAAAGAGGACCTTCGGTCATCTTTTTTGTGTTTGGCTTGACGCAGTTAGTTAATTCCCTCTTGTAAGTATGTTTGAAAACCCTCTTTTAAATATCAATGAAATTGGCTATCGTTGTGGGGATCTCCCCCACAGTTTTTAATGTCAAAAAAAAAAAAATGCTCACATCAGCTAGCAAGGGCAAATAGAAGTTCATACATATGACAACAACTGTATATATGGAAAAAATATTCATTAGTGAGAACTCACATCAGTTGGCAAGGCTAAATATAAGTTCATACTTGGTGGTAGGCTAAATATGACAAGGCTCTTAAATACTCTTTGTCTCTGTTGTGCTTGCCCAAATGACTCCATTGGGAACCACCTAGCTGCATAGAGCATCGGAACTCAGATTGATGGGCAGATGAATAAAAACGAGAAGGTAGACAAAAATGCCAACAATCTCAAATATCAAGCAAAGAGGACTCATGGCTAGACACTAAAACCAGATTAATAATACAATTATGAGAATAGCTCCAAAAGAAACAGGCAATTCTGGTTGTTTCCTCAACGAAAACATAATCAAAGAAAATTGGCATTTTCAAAGAAAATCCAGTAGGGCAAGGCAGAAGCATGCGTAGCATGTTTAAAGTATTTTACAAAGTGCAATTTCATTGATCTACATAGAGTTTATATAAATGAGACTACGATCTACCTTATAGTATATTAAAAATGGAACATAGAGTACTCTCGTAATAAGCTGCAAGAAGAATTAAGCTAGCAATAACTAATAGTGTAAAAATAGCATATCTTGTCTATTCCAAGGAGCCAAAGGGAAGTACATATTGATGAACTAAAACTGAGGAGCATGAGCATGGTACATCCTTCCTGGTACAAATCAATGGAAACATGTACATGCGAAAACCTAGGATCCATACTAATTAAGCATATTAAGGCAATGAGAAGAACATCAACTCTATTGTTACAACCATATACACGCTAATCTGACAATATCTGACAATACATCATCCAAAGGATTCCTCTAGTTCTCCTTGTACCAAAGACAATTGCTGCTACTGAAGAAAAATGAAAAGGCGTACATGTAAAAATTGTGTGCAGGCTATAAGAAGAGCATCAACTGTCCACCTCTCGTATACTACATATTTTTATTTCTGCAATATCACTTTCCCTAAATAAAAAAGTGGCTCAAAACATAATTGGGTGCTCTGCTTGGTAGATATTGTTAGATTATTGATATGTAATGAAAATTGCTTTGTAAAGAAAAATCACATGGTGGAATATGACTGGGATTATTGATATGTAATGAAAATTGCTTTGTAAAGAAAAATCACACATGGTGGAATATGACTGGGCGAATCACCAACTGATACAGGACAGCAGGACTGCAGGAGCTTCTTACCATGGTGAGCAAGCAGAGGCAAAGAAAATCCCTACAAATGCCTAGACCTGCAACGATCGAAGGTAAACACATCACATTGAGTAAGGCACGGAGAAATCCTTGCCGCTATCACATCAAGAGAAGAAAGTCGAAGAGGGCAATTGTATAAGGACTGACCTTGGCAGCGACGGGCTAGAGTTTAGTTGGCTGCCGCCGAGTGTACCTCCTTCTAGGAGGCGGACCAGACCAGCAGCACGACGACAAGGCAGTAACGAATCAGCCATTACTGGCCAAACCCTAAAACATGAATCCAAGTTATCTGAGAAACGAATCGGAGATGCAAATCATAAAATACAACAGGAAAGGGAGCACCTGGTCAAAGGGAGAGGCAGACGGAGGCCGCCCACGGTGCGCCACCGCCGACGGCCTACCAAGCCGCGCCAAGGCGGCGTCACGCCGGGGCAGCGCCGGCGACCGTGCCCGTCCGCTACCGCGCGGAGGCCGGGACCGATGCGCCGCTCCATCTGCCGCGTCTAGGCTCTCCGAGGGCAGGTACAGAGAGAGAGAGAGGCACCTCAGGAGACAGAGAGGAAAGAGAGAGAGGCATGCCCCCTCACACCGGCAATTTGGTGGATCCGGCATCGGCCCTGCGGAGGTAGAGCCGGGGCGCCACCCCGCCTAGGAGCGAGGGCCGCGCACGGGCGCCACAGCGCCACCGTCGGGCCTGGGGGACCAAGAGCCCACTTCAGCACGAAGCACACAGGCTGGAGACGACGACGAGAGGAAGCGGAATGGGTTCGACGGCGGCACGAACGAAGGCGAGGAGGCTCGAATACGGAAGGACGACGAAATAAATGGCGAGGAAACCGGTTGGTGACCAAACGAATAAATGCGGCTGGACGCGGGAACGGGACGGCCCAATCGACGGAACCCACGCGTCCAGGCAACACCGGTTCCTCATTCATCGACCTCGAGCCACGCTGCCACCACGTCGGCTCCACGGTGGCAATCCGACGTGGGTAGGCTGGATGCCCCCCAACCTTAGCCGGATGAATAAGAGTAGATGCGCTTCCAAATACAGCCATTATTATTCAACAAGTAGCCCTTGCAAAGCACAGGTGCTGTTTGTTTCAAGGATGGAATCATCCCAGGTGGGATATTTCATTTTGGTTGGTGTTCGATTAATTTGGAGTCATGCAGAGACAGGACCATCCAAGTACGGAATATTCCCTCGAGATCCACTCTCAACTCACCTCTGGAAAAAAAATTCTCCAAAAACTCACCTCTCGAAAACTGGCGGATGCGCTATCCCAGGTGGGGCGACACAAGCTCCATTGTGAGCACGAGCATGAGTTGTGCCTTAGGGATGTCGATGCCGGCCTTAGAGGGCACCAGTTGCCTCCTGCTCGCACGAGCTCTAGAGGCTGGCCCTGGCAGGGCTGCGAGACCTTGGGACGAACAATGGCAACAAACGGCTGGGCCCAACGGCAGAGGAGGTGCATTGCACGAGCCCGGTGTTGGGCGGCGGTTGCGGACCAATGAGATAAAGAGATGAGGGGAAAAAAGGAAAAAAAAAACTAACAAAATGGCGTCACATGTGAGTAGCTAATCCCATTTTTGATGCCAGGGATGTCGATGCTAGCCTTTGGCCAGCGAGGGCACCGGTTGCCGGCTGCAATGCCGAAGATATAGTTCCAGCAGCAGGCAAGGCGCTTCGATCGCTAGTCGGTGGTGGCGCTAGGGGAACACACGGGGATGCGGCGTCTCGCTCGTGCTCGCACGAGCTTGATGCCAGCCCTGGCATGGCTGCGAGACCTGGGGACAAAGAGAGGCTGACACGGCTGGGCTCAATGGCAGAGGAGGTGCGGTGCACGAGCCCGGTGTTGGGCGGCGGTTGGAAAGAGATAAGGAGATGAGGCAAAAAAGAAAAAAAACTAACAAAATAGCCCCACAGTGAGTAGAAAATACCCCGGTGGGAGATGTGAGATGAGCAGGGCTCAAACTCATGACTGGTTGCTTCACCAGTGAAGCACTTGCCGTCCGAGCTAAGGCTTGTTCCCCAACCAAACACTAACTTGGTGTTTATACCAAAAATATCTTTCTCGGCTCGTTCCCCAACCAAACACTAACTTGGTGTTTATACCAAAAATATCTTTCTCGTTGCACGTGTGCCAGGATGCACCCATGTGGGGGCATGTGTGTCATCGTGCAAATCTGCATAAAGAAAACACCTACATCATCACAGTTCTAGTGTTACATGCCTTTAAGTCTGATGTTGCATGTCCTATTGACACCATTTGAGGCCTATTTGAGTAATTATATTATGCAAACTGTTAAAAATATGTTTTGGTTATTAGGTGTCTAGGGTCAAGAGTTTGTGATCATCGGCAACTTCGGGAGGGCCGGGCTTGCTATAGATTAGAGGTGTTAGGTAGTAAAATCGTTAATATATAATTAATCATATCCATATTACCATATATAAGTAAGGTGTTGAAACAGCAAAAGAACAGTACAAACCTAACTTATTAATGTACATGCTAAACACTGCCTAGCTAGAAAGAGACCGGCTAGGCATTGCATCATACTCCAACCTAAACCACGGATATTGTTCTTAAAAAAAAAATACCCAAAGAGAAAATAGACAACAACACTGCTGTCCCCATCAGTAGCACAAATAATATTCTCGACTGATCAGTTCATTCAAAATCCTAATGATGGTGTAAGTTGACAAGACGAGGTTAACGACTTCCACCACCATGTTGTCGTTTCATGCTAAAATATCCTCGACAGCAGTGAGTATATGCGCTATATGTAGGCATTCATGTAGCAATTAATTAAAAAACGGCAAAAGAGAGCAAAGGGAAAAATTGTTTGATTTACATCCTTTTCATCCTCTTTATTAACCGTACCTTTACACACCTAAAGAAAACTATCTACACTTGTAATGATTAAAGTTTACAAGATGCAGGTAGTGAGCCTAGAATAAGACTTCCAACAATTATCTCGTAGCCAAGCATGATTTCATGATTTGGATGATGTTGCTGCACCTTGGCCCTCATGCTTGGTCTCTCTCGTGCTGCACACACGCACTAGCCAGCTAGCACAACACACTTTCAGGTCCGTCTATGGATTACCGCCTCACTTATACTTTTGTTGACACCTCATCATGTAAAATGATTAGCACCTCGCTTATAATTTCGTGCATGTTTCATTGTGTCAAAGGATTAATCTGAAGATATGGTAATGTTTGGAATAGCAAATATTATAAGCTGATCTTAACCTCTTGTTAAACAATCAAGGCGGGAATAATTCTACCAGAACAATACACATGGACCAAATGGGCCAATTTATTAAGAGCATCTCCAACAGTTGGCCATTTTTTCTTTGCCATTTGTTGGAGAATGCCAAGTCTCAAAACCATTTGCCAAAGGGAAAAAAAGGTGATCTCCAACAGTTGGCCATTTTTGACTTGCCATTTTCCAAAATTGTAGACCCACCAAGATTTGTCCGGGATATTCTTTCTTTTGCCGCGCTCTTCCCGCGATTCGTCTCCTCTTTGCGCGCGCGGGAAACTGCTTTGGCTCCGTCGCCGCCAAGTCCAGGTAGTCCATCGCGGCGCTCCATCGCGGCATCCATCCATCGCGGCATCCATCCATCGCGGCGCTCCGTCGCGGCATCCATCCATCGCGCCGCTCCATCGCGGCATCCATCCATCGCGGCGCAACGTCCAGGTCCAGGTAGTCCAGGTAGTTTATCGCTGCGCTCCGTCGCCGCCAAGTCCAGGTAGTCCATCGCGGCATCGAGTCCATCGCGGCATCCATCGAAGGAATCCATCGCGGCTCCATCTGATCGAGTCCATCGCGGCATCCATCGAAGGCATCCATCGCGCCTCCATCTGTTCGACGCCATCGCTGCTCCATCGCGGACGGAAGGTCGCCAAACCAGCGCTCGACCCACGGAACTAGATCGCGGCCTCGTCGTCGTTCAACCGATGGATTCCGATTGGCAAACATCGATGCAAGTCGTCGTTCACTCCTGTCAAAGGTTAATTTGTGTTTCGTACATGAATATGTTGCCATAGATCATATTTATTTTGTTCTATGTTCTTAGTTGCACAATTGTTCTCAGCTGCGGCAGAGGAGGGCCTCCAGATCACGTCGCCGAAGACAGTTGGATGATGAGTCTTCAGACGATGACGATTTCTTCATGTACACAGCTGCTCAAATTGTGCAAATGTTATAAAAAAAAAGGAAGACATGGTGGTTCGGTCCCTGGTCATATTGTCATCCATCGCGATAGAGAAGCCGGGCACCGGAGGATGTATCAAGACTATTTGGCTGACAATCCGACGTACAATTCAGTTTTATTTCGTCGAAGGTTGGTTTCCTTCCCCCTCAGATTAATTCGTATTAACTGTCTAATTTTTATACGAGGTGTTGATCCTTTGTTTCTATTTTACAGATTCAGGATGAGCAAGCCTTTTTTCGTACGCATCATGAATGCTATTGAAGCACACGATGAGTACTTTGTGCAAAAAAAGAATTGTGCAGGTGTTCTTGGATTGAATTGCTTCCAAAAAGTCACAAAATTACTCGCGTATGCTCACTTATGGGGTTGCTGCTGATGCTACGGATGAGTATATTCGCATTGGTGAAAGCACTGCCCTTGAGAGCCTCCGTAGGTTCGTTGCTGCTGTTGTACGGATATTTGAGGCACAATACCTCAGGCATCCGAATGAGGAAAGAGGATTCCCGGCATGTTGGGCTCCATTGATTGTATGCATTGGGCATGGAAGAATTGTCCAGTTGAATCGCGGGGGCAGTTCAAGGGCCATGCCAACCAGGCTACTGTCATTTTAGAAGCTGTTGCGTCTCAAGATCTTTGGTGTTGGCATGCTTTTTGGGATGCCTGGTTCACATAATGATATCAATGTCCTTCACCGGTCTCCACTATTCGACAACCTTGCGGAAGGTAAAACTCCGAGAGGTGAACTATACCATCAATGGTCATGACTACAACATGGGTTATTTACTTGCCGATGGTATATACCCCTCATGGGCTACTTTAGTCAAGACCATCTCTCGCTCCTATGGGGAACAAGCGAAAATATTTTGCCACAAAGACAAGAAGCGGCGAGGAAGGATGTCGAAAGGTTTTTTGGGGTTTTGCGAGGCTAGGTTTCCCATTGTTCGACAACCAGGTCGCGTTTGGGACCAAGAGACGCTTGCATTCATTATGAGGGCTTGTGTGATCATGCACAATATGATTATTGAAGATGAGAGAGTTCTCGACCCGATGAGCGGTTCGATGGTGTTGGTGCAAATGTGCAACCTCGTCATGGCATGCCTACTAGATCATTATCTGAATTTATTGAAGCGCATAAAAAAATACTAGACAAGCCAACTCACTTTCAGTTGAAAGAAGACCTCATCGAGCACCTATGGAACCATCATCCAGATTTGTATCATATGGAAGGAGCATCATGATTTATTTAGGTGTTGTTATTTTTTTTCCAAAGTGTGTAATGAATTGTGAAGAACAATATTTAGTTTTATAAAGTTCAATTCAGTTTCATTTGTGGTGTGTAATAAGTTTGCTTCAGCCACTTTTGCTTCATTATCTAGTCTCTCGCTTAGCGACTTTTGCTTTATTTTCCAGTCTCTCGCTTCTCTACTTGTGCTTCATTTTCCGGTCATTGCTTCTCAAGCTCAATGAGTGCCTTGTCGGCCTCCTTGTCGGCCTCCTTGTCACCTCCCTTGCCTTGTCTCTTTCCCCGTCACGTGCCTCTTTCTTCTCCCACATCTTGTTGAAAGCTGCAATGGCGGCTTCATCTCCTCCCCACCTAGCTTGTTTTGCACCGCTTCGACCCGGTGGCCTCTTTCTTGGTACAACACCTGGGTCTGCAACCTCTAGAACTTCTTCATTGTTGCTGGCTTGTGTAGTGCTGATCGGCGTTGAATCCTTGGTAGTTTTCTGTTTTTTCTTCAATGGCTGCTGCGCCTGAGACATCTCAACCAGCCTGAGCTTCCACTTCTCTTGATCCTTTAGAACATCATAACAATGCATGAGAGTGAAGGACTTGTTTTCCTCATCTATTCCCTTGAAAGCCGGTAATGCTTGACTAATCTGCACAAGTGAAATATTTGGTCACATATAAGGCAAATATTGCAAGACAAATAATAGAACGAACAAAGAGAACTAACCATGTCTTGGATAGTAGCTCCACTAGCATTCATACGCACAATTTTGTCGTACACGCAGCAAAACTTGTGAACATCTCTGTCGAATACTCTTCCACCTATGCATAACGAAGTCTCGTCCTAGGAATTGTAGATTTCTTGTTTTCATCAAAGTATTCCTTAATTCTACCCCAAAATTTTGTGCCTTTTTGATTGGCCCCGTTAATGGGATCTTTGCTAGTATTCAACCAAGCTGAACATATAGTTTCGTCTTCATCTTGATCAAATTTTTTTGACCTATGTGACAAAGTCTTTTTAGCACTACGGCTAGCATCAACTTCAGATGAATGCACTTCCACAACTTCTTCATCATTTGCAACGGGAATATCATGATCGCTTTGCTGCGTGCCCGGCGTTAGCGGCATGACCAATTCGTCCAAGCTAGCAACAACATTAAGATCAATTCCTGTTTGTTCACCGAAAACACTATCGATTTGAGCCACCCGAATACATAGTTGGGTCATCCATTGAACAAATCTACATGAGACAAACAAGAACGCAGCTATAAACTTAAATCCAATTTGGCCACCATCCCGTACCCAAAATCATACAAGATCAATTGCCAAGGACATAGGGCCTTGTATCTATCAATCGACATGTACATGTATCTATCAACCGGCAAATCAATGACAAGAAGTACCTCAACCGTAGCCGTGCCGAAGATGGAACCCTAGCCTCGCGTTGCTTTGCGAGACAAGGAGGAGGCGATCGATCTTGAAGGAGTGGAGGCGGCGATGCAAGAAGGAGAGGAGGCGGCGCGATGGATCTGTCGTAGCCAAGGGTTCCTCCGCGGCGGCGATGCAAGAACGATCGGAGGCGGCGCGGAGGGAAAGAAAAGGAGTCCGCGGGGGGGGAAGGAAACGGAGCCGCGCACGGAAAGGAAAAGGAGGCGCGCGCGCGTGGACATCAAGTCCGGGATTCACGGGATTCTAAAATTGCCAAGCCAAAGAGCCTATGCAAAAATGCCAAGTTTGGTCCATCAAATGCCAAGTTTGGCAAAATGCATAAGTCAAATGGCCAACCGTTGGAGAGCAATTTTTATGGTTTTTGGGAAAATTCTAAAATGCATAACCCAAATGGCCAACTCGTTGGAGATGCTCTAACCACCGGGACTGCAGCTGGCCCCACACTAGTACTGCACCTGTCAACCGCGCTTCAAACGAGGGGAAAAGGCGACAGGGCGGCGACGAGCTTCTCCGGTGATTCTCCGGCGAAGGGTGAGTGTTGACGCCGGAATCCACCGGATCGGATCAACACACCGGGTAGGTGGGTTTTGGACGCTCTAGAGGTAGCTCGAAGCGACCTGCAACGCAGCGACAACGTAGCGTAACCGGCAAAATAGATCTAGAGATCGATTAGCCGATGTAGAGCTCGTTGACGGCCGTGAAAACCCTAGAACCGCCTCCGGGAAGACCCATCGGGAGGAGGCACGTAGGGGATCTCCTAGGACCAGCGGATGGCACCTAGGATTTACGGAGAACCTCACGGAGAGAGACGCCAGACAGCAAGTAGATGGCAGAAATTAGGGCTAGAGGTAGAAGAGGATAGGTTGATCGATGTTGATCGTGTTTGGTTTGTGTTCGATTGATTGGATGGGATCAATCGGCCGTGATCCTCTCATATATATAGAGGGGGGTGGTCTTATCCCGGTAGGAAACTTCTCCAAAACTCGTACAACAAGTTTCCCACGAGCAAAACTTCCAAAAACGCGACTCGTAACCGAGTCGGGCTCGCGTAGCACGCGTTGGACGCGTCCGACGCGTCTGGGCGCGCATCCGACGCGGCGTCCGGCGCTCAGCCCCGCGCGCGGGGGTCTCTAGACTGCGTCCGACGCTCATCGGACGCGTCCGACGCCCGCATCCGACGTGTGGTCGCGCGCGGGGCTCGCGCGCATGCCCCCGACGCCGCGTCCGACGCCGCGTTTGACGTTCGGGCGGCCAGCGTCCGACGCGGCGTCCGTTGGTCGGGCCTCCCGCGGACCCCTCTGGACAGCGTCCGACGGGCGTCGGACGCGTCCGGCGCTCCTGGGCGCCGCGTCCGATGCCTATTGGATGCCGGTTTTTGCCGTCTCGCCGTTCGTCGACGCGTTGACCTCCTTTTAGCCATTTTTGAGCATCAACAGTGAGCTTCCCGGCGAACTAACGAGGGTTCTGATCCGCGAGCGGGCGCTCCTCCTTTTTGAGTGTCAACAGTGAGCTTCCCTTAGTTTTCCTTCTCGTCCTCCCTGTCTAGTTTTCTCGCTCTCATGGCGTCACCAAGAGAGACGGACACCTTGTTTCGAGCTCTGCGTGATAGAGAGCTTGGCGAGCTGCGCACCGCATGCTTCCTTCTCGTGAGGAAGGGATGAGAGCTGCGGCAGCGCCGGGCAGCATCGATGGGGGTTATCGGGTGATCCAGCAAGGGAGTTCGTCGAACAGGCCGTCGGCGGATGAGATGGAGATCATCCATGGAGCTGATGGCAAAAAGGACCTGTTGAGACTGAGCCAATTGGAGACATGGCCACTCCCGGAGTTCAGTCAGGCCCGGAGGCCGCAACATTGGCGTCTCACTATGCTCCTAGAGCCCCTGAGGGTCCGAGGGAGAAGACAGGTTACCAACCCACCACAGCAGGGGGAATCAAGTTCGCCAAAATACAATTGGCTGAGGAAATCAAACACCAATTGTTTGGGGAGAAACTGAGGGAGTCTATGGTGAAACTTGAGCTATCGATGATGGAATTGGATTCTGCCATGGATCGAATGGAGCAGGTGGAATGGGGCTCTGCTTTGCAGGTCCAGAAACAGGGGAGCACGGGGAGGAGCGGGAGTTCAGAACTCCATACGATGCCAGGTTTGACCACTCATGGGTTCCAAGTGGATTTGGGCCGGATCCTGGGCTGTATTGGATTCCAAAGGGATCCATCAATTTGGACAAACGTTATCCGGCCTGAAGAGATGAGATCTGGAAGTTTGGCCATTTGGCAAAGACAGTTAGGGTTTTTCCTCCCCATCGCCGCTCTTGCAATCCTTTGCCCAAGCAGTGAGAGGAGAGACGGCGGATCGGGGAAGGGGGAAGAGGAGATGGGAAGACCAAGCTTATGATGTGTGGATGGAGAACGATGACCTCTTGATTGAAGAGCAAAGGGAGCAGGACCTCAGGAAGCAGCTATTGCGGAAGCAAGGCCAAGGTTAGCATAACTCTCTCTAGGGAGATTTGGGAATCAGAATTTTGAGAGGGGTGAAGGTCATGGTGTTCAGCAGAATCATGGTAGGGGCCCTATCAACAATCAGAATCGGTCAGAAGGCAGACAAGGTAACTATCAGCAAGGGAATCGACCTCAGAGGCAAGAGGATCACTGGTATGGACAGCAGGATGGATTTAGACAGGATAGACAGGGAGGGTACAAGCCGGGTTATGAGCCTCCAGCTAGAGGTCCTGATAAGAGAGATTTAGGGAGAGATCAAGGGAAAAGCTTCAATACGAAGCAGGGAGCTCAAGAGGGGGTTAAGAACTCTTCTCTATCTGATATGAAGTGCTACAATTGTTTATAGAATGGTCACCTCATGGCCTTCTGTCAGAATGAATCAGTGTGCTATCAATGCAATGAAAGTGGACACAAAGCTGCTGATTGCAAAGCTAAGGAGAACAGGAAGCTAAAAATGTATGGTTATGGAATACCTAGCTATGGGTTCTATGAGATGATAAAACCTGAATATGTGATTAAGGTGTCTCAAAACACTGGCATTCTTACAGTTCTGGAGGGAGAAGCTACCGAGGCCAAGCTGGATAAGGAGTTAAGGAATCTGGTAAAAAATGATTGGGACTACAAGGTGAGGGACATAGGACATAGGGAGTTTGTGGTGGTCTTTCCTGACAAAGTCTCCTTTGAAGCTTTTACTAGGCTCCAAGATTTCAAGCTGTCTGTGTTTGGTCTGAAAGTCAAGCTAATGAAAACTCATAGAGATCCTGAGACCTCCTCTGTGCTTAAGACTGTCTGGGTCAGGATCTTCAAGATTCCTGATCTAGCTAAAGATGTGGACTCAATAAAGGATATAGCATCTCTTGTTATTGAACCACTGGTGGTTGATGAATTAAGCATAATCAAGGAGGAATTTGTCAGGGTACAGGGGAGATGCTGAGACCCTAACAAGATCAACTGTTCTATGGAGATTTTCTTCAATGGTGTAGGCACCTTCATCAAATATGAAGTGGAAAAAAGGCCTCTCATTCCAATTAAAGGTTCAGGTGGACCTCCCCCTAGCCTAGGTAAACAGAATGATAAGCTTGATCCTGATAACTTAGGCAATGGGAAAAGCAGAGGGAGGCATGACACAGGAGGGACTTCTAAGAAGGGATCCAACAAATTTGATAGAATCAATAATCTTGACAGAGATATGGAAGAAATGCAGGATGAAGAGATGGAGGAAGCAGAGGTGATTGAGCAGGAATCTAGAGAGCATGTGGATAATGGGGGGCAGATTCAACCGATTGAGGCTATGCCAATTGCTGCTTTCAAGAAGGGAGAAGGTTTGGTGGATATTCACAATCTGAATGGTGCTATTGCTGAGGCAGAAAGTGAGGAGCTAATTCCTGATGAATCCCAATTCTTGGTCCATGGTAAGGATGGTCCCATGCTAATTAATAAGTCAAGCTGGCCAAAACTTGTGGAACCTAGAGAGAGGGAGGAGCTGGGTGTCCTTACTCAGGAAGACAGTATGACTAACCAAACTACTATGGGAGATGGTGGAACCCCTCAGAACCAGCAGGGGAGGAGGAGCTTGAATATTATGGCTAAGGGAGAAGATATCATGGATAACATATCAAATGCAAGTCAAGACTATGAAACTGAAGAGGAGAACAGGGGCTGGCAGCTGCCCACCAACAAAAAAAGAAAAGCTAAGAAAGCTAAGACTGTACAGGTGGCTTCCAGAACAAGCTCCAGAGTTCCAAGAGGAGGGAGATCCATCACTGAAAAGGCTACTGCAAGGGTGGCTGCTCTTAATGATACATCTGGTGGTTCAGGTAACACATCCTACAATCCTTTTACTATTTTAAACAATGCACCTGTTAGTAGTCTGGTAGAGGTCATTAGAGATTTGAATATTAGTTCTGAGGATATTATTGAGCAGATAAATGTGTTTAAATCTGAAGAGATTGTTAGAGCTGCTTTTCCTGAAACAAACTATAAGCTGTTCCTGGAGAAATTAAAGGAGAAAACCAAACCTATCTCTGAGGAACAGATAGAGGAGTATGCTCTGAGTGTCATTGATAATTCTACTAGAGGTATTAGTAACAGTGATGAAGGGAGAGAATTGAACCATGGAGATGAGCTTTTGGAGAGGGAGACTCATACAAATAATCATCCAAAATGAGGTTTCTTTTCTAGAACATAAGGGGGCTGGGTAAATTGAGGAAAAGAGATCTAATTAGGGAGCACATCTTTCAAGAGGGTTTGGATCTGGTTGCTATCCAGGAGACTGTGAAACAGGAGTTTTTGGATTCTGAGCTGGTGAATATGTCTGGACGTAAAGACTTTAAATGGATCTAGAGTCCAGCTAAAGGGAGATCTGGTGGACTCATTACTGGTGTGAATATGGAGACATTTGAACTTGAACTTTTTGTGGAGAATGAGTACTTTCTGGGAACTCTAATTAGAAATAGACTTTCTAACTTTAGATTTTGGGTGCTGAATGTCTATGGACCGGCAAATCATGAATTTTTAGATTTTGTGGATAACATGTAGAGATGGTGTGAAGGCAACATTCTTCCAGTAATTCTTGGTGGGGACTTTAATTTGATCAGGAACAATAAGGAGAGGAATAAAGGGCAAGGTGACCCCAGGCTGATGAACAGGTTCAATGATTTTATAGGTGACTTGCAGCTAAGTGACCTGTATGTAAGGGGAGCCAAATTGTCCTGGACTAATAAATAGAGGGAGCTGATAATGGTCAAACTGGACAGAATCCTCATCTCTAGTGATTGGGATTTACAGTTTAACAATTGTTATGCTTGGTTCAAAAATAGAATAGGATCTAACCATTCACCACTGCTTCTTGATTCTGGAGAGCAAAGGGAGCCCAGATCTAATCACTTTTACTTTCAAGAGAAGTGGCTTAAGTTTGACCAATTTGGGGAGCTTGTTAAAAGCAAATGGACTATCCTTGAAAATGAGTCTCACAGAACCAACTATTCTATGGACTATTGGCACAAGTGTATGCAAGGGCTTAGACAATACCTGAGGGGATGGAATTTGAAGTTATTAGAGGAGCAAAACAGGGTGAAGAAAGAGCTTAGTAATAGGATTGGGGAGTTAGATCTTGATGTTGACCATGGAGGAATGGGAAGAGAGAATAGACTATGATAGAAAGCTGGAAGAAATGCAAGAACTAGATAGTATGCAATGGAAACAGAAAGCAGGGAAAAATTGGATCTTGCAGGGAGATGCAAATTCTCATTTCTTTCACTCCTTTGTCAATGGCGAAAGAGTAAGAATGCTATTACTTTCCTGGAATCTGATAATGGAGAAGTAAGGGGACAAAAGGACATCACAGACCACATAGTTCAATATTACAAGGCCCAATTTGGTACTAATGAAAATTGCAGTTTGAGACTGGGAGAAGGCTTCTGGCCAAGTAGTATGTGCCTGGATGAAAATGATAAGAGGGAGATTACTAAACCTTTTTGTACTAAGGAAGTTAAGGAAACAGTGATGAGCATGAAGGAGAATTCTGCCCCTGGCCCCAATGGCTTTGGGGTGTCCTTTTGTAAACACAATTGGGAGACTGTTAAAGGGAGATTGATGCATATGTTCCAGGATCTGTGGAATGGGCAGTTAGATATTAAAAGATTGAATTTTGGGGTTATTACATTGATCCCAAAAATTAGTGAAGTTGTTACCATCAAGCAGTATAGGCCTATTTGTCTACTTAATGTGGACTACAAATGCTTCACCAAGGTCCTTACCAATAGATTAGCTCCTGTGGCCAAGAAGATTATTGGGAGGAACCAATCTGCGTTTGTGAAAGGGAGAAATATCCTTGATGGGGTGGTAGTTCTACATGAGGTACTTCATGAGTTGCATAGAACTAAGGCAAGAGGTTTGATCCTAAAGATTGATTTTGAAAAAACATATGATTAAGTCAGATGGGAGTTTTTGGAGGAAGTAATGGAAAAAGGGCCTTTCCACGAAATGGATAGATTGGGCCATGTCTACTATTAGAGGTGGGAATGTTTGTATTAATGTTAATGGAGAAAGGAGTACATACTTTAGAACCTATAGAGGTTTAAGACAGGGAGACCCTTTATCTCTCTTGCTCTTTAACCTTGTAGCAGATGCTTTGGACGCGATGCTCAAGTCTCGCTATTGACAAACAACATCTAAAGGGAGTTCTGGCTGATTTAATCCCTAGTGGGGTGTCTCATATACAATATGCTGACGACACTGTAATAATGATTGAACCAGAGGAGATTTATATCAGGAACCTCAAGCTTATCTTATACTACTTTGAGTGGCTTACTGGTTTGAAAATAAACTTTCACAAAAGTGAGGTTTTTGTATTTGGAGTGGAACAGGAAGAGAAAGAGAAGTTGGCTAATATGCTTAACTGTGCCTTGGGTTCTTTCCCTATGAAGTATCTTGGGATCCCAGTGAGCTACAAGCACCTTGATATCTCAGTGTTCAGATTCCTAGGTCAAAAGATGAGGGAGAAGTTGGACCCTTGGAAAGGGAAATTCTTGACATCTGGGGGCAAACATATTCTCACTAATTCTTGCCTTAGCAGTATTCCCCTCTACTGCATGGGCTTCTACTTACTAAAGAAGGGAGTACATAAAGAATTAGACACTATCAGGGCTAAGTTTTTCTGGCAAGGAGCTGATGAGAAATTTAAATACCATATGGCAAAATGGGAGATGGTCAGTAGACCAAAAGATCAGGGAGGTCTGGGCATCATACATACCAAAACTATGAATGAGTGTCTGGTGGTAAAATGGATTTGGAGAATCTTTCAGGAACCTGATGAGTTGTGGTTTAAAATAATTCAGGCCAAGTATCTAGGGGAAGAAGGTTTTTTGGGTCTAGTAGTACTGGTGGCTCCTAATTCTAGCAAGGTATCCATAAGGTTAAGAATCTGTTCAATTGGGGAGCTAAATTTAAAGTTGGAGATGGTAATCATTGCGAGGTTCTTGGAGGATGTTGGGCACTGAAAGTTCCTCTAAAATTACAATTTGAGGATCTATATAAGATGGTGAGGGACCCCATGTGTACTGTGAGAGATTGCTGGGAGGAGGAGGATCAAAATTGGCTTGTAGATTTTAAAAGAACCTTATCTCGCCCAGAAAGGCAGCTGTATGCTAATGTGGCTCTTACGATAATAAAGTGACTTATGAATGGGTTGTTTACAACAAAATCTTTGTACAGGTTTTTGACTAACAGAGGTGTCAGTAGCAGGCTAGCTGGAATCATTTGGAAGTGTAAGCTGCCTTTGAAAATAAAGGTGTTCCTTTGGCAGATTTTCAATGACAAGCTACAGTCTGCCCAGAATTTAAAGAAAAAATGGTGGAAAGGGGAGATTGGTTGTTGCCTTTGTGGGGAAATAGAAACAACAGAACACATATTCTTTAGATGCCCCATTGCTGTTTTTGCTTGGAGTCTCCTTAAGGAGACATTTCGATTGGATTCTTATCCAACTTCGATGGGGGAGTTTACTGGGAGTTGGCTAGGGGGAGGGGCTCCTTTATATAGCAAGATGATAATGTTTCTATTTGTAGGTCTTGGATGGGCGCTATGGAATTCTCGCAATTGCTTGGCCATTACCAAAAAGGCACCTAAAGCTGCAATTGATATTATCTTCAACGCGATGTCATATATGCAGAGGTGGAGCGTCTTGCATGGGCGCTATGGAATTCTCGCAATTGCTTGGCCATTACCAAAAAGGCACCTAAAGCTGCAATTGATATTATCTTCAACGCGATGTCATATATGCAGAGGTGGAGCGTCTTGCTGAAGGAGAAGGACCAGGAGTGTTTTGAGTCTCTCAAGATCGTACCTTGGTGGAGGCACTGAAGAATTTCCAGCCAGACACCGTGACGCCTTCAGACATAGTGGAGATTTAGCGCTGAAAATTCTATGATGTAACATTGAATGCTTGAATCTTAAACTGGCTACCCTAGTTTTCGTGTAGGCTGTTACTCGTGAGTTTTCAATAAAAGCTGAGATTTCTCGTCGTAGAAAAAGGGCCAATTTAAAAGTTTGTTATCTTAAGCGACCACACCTCTAGGCATAAAGCTATTTCTATAGGTGATCCTCTAAATAGTTGTTGAATAATTATTATTTTATACATAAAATGAAGATGAAGATAAATTTTATATTAAAACTATAGGACTCGAAGAGATCTAAAACTCATTTTTGATGTAGTTTTTCTTTGAGCTCATTTAGGAGGGCTACCACCTCGTGCAAGTTTTTCTGTGTCATCCTAGATTTTTTTTTGACCAAAACGGCAGAGGGGTCCCCTACCTATATTTTTTTGCTTTTCAATTGAATAAAAGTATGTTATACAAAAGATTACAAGGCATCTAGGCCCAAAGAGAAAAAGGAACAAATAGTTAGGGATAGACTAACACGAAAGTTGTCCTTCTCTAAAGGAGAACTGTCCTCGAATATTTCTTGATGGTTATGACACTCAGGAAAGCTGCAATGCGTCTATTGCCGGGCTTCCGGTCAGGGACGGTCACTGATGGCTACTTACCCATCAAAGATATAGTCCGTACTTTTCAATCAATTGCGAAACCGTCAGCATAGTTTTAAACTTTCACTGCCAGGAACCTATCACAGACAATTTAAACTTTCCTGTAAGTGGAAAATCTGTCGTGGAGAAATAGGTTTTTCACCTACTTGTCTACCATCAAGGTTGTGCAATTCCAAATGGTACGCCTCCCATGGGGAACTTCTTTCCTATCAATTTGCATTTCTAGAAACACGAGTTGTTTAGCTATTGAAACTGTTGTTCATAGCAACTAATTAACAACTAAAAGCAATATTAACCCTTCATCCAATCTAAAGTAATAAATATTATATTCAACAATATTTTTTACAACAAAAACTATGGGGAAAATCCCTATAGTGGTGGTCATTTTCATTAGTTTAAAACAAGGACAAAGAGTTTACATACATTGATTAACCGAAAGTATCTAGCCAAACACAAAAACTTGACCTAATATCATCCTTCATTCTACAAGACTAAAGCAAGCATTGACTCTTAAAATTCATCTGAAATACTTTATCATTACGAATGTTCCAAAGTTCCTAGGCCACAATCATAGTGACCTCTGTGAAGCAAGGATTAGTATGCATCAATCTTGCTTTTGCTAGCCTCTTATACAATTGCAAAGATGCATCCCAATTAATTCCCAATCTGGCCCAACATTCTCGAGCAAAGGGACAATCAAAGAATAGGTGTTCAATCATTTCTTGTTCTCCTATGTTACACATGACACAAACTGTTCCCCCTTGAACCTGCATATTCCGACATTGGAGCATTGTTTTCGTGTTCAGTCTATTCACCAGGACAAGCCATGTGAAGAATTTCACTCTTGGAGTGCATTTTGACTTCCAGACAATCCTTAAAATGGGATGGACCTCAACAGAGTTGAAGACATATGCATAATATTGACGTGCTATGTATTGACTACCCCATATTGGAATCCATCTGTCTGCTCTATCCTCCTCATAGCTTAGGGCCTGCAATTGATCTTGCAATGATTCTAGCTCAACTATTGCTTCTTCAGATAGTGGCAACATGAATAAAGTGTCAAGGTCCTCAGCTTGCATTACTTGATGAACTGAGATACCCTCCTTTTTAACAACTGATGCCAATCTTGGATGCTTATGGGATAACAATGTGTCTGTCCACAGGTCATCCCAGAAGCAAGCTGATGAACCATCACCAATTTCACATCTTGCCACCTACCTGAATAAGTTGTTTAGTCTCGAAATATCCTTCCACCAAAATGATCGATGTTTAGTCTCAAAATATCCTTCCACCAAAATGATCCCAATTCCCTGGTGGCATGTCATACCCTTTTTGTATAATATTTGAACCATATCAACTGCACCCATGGAATGTCTTCCTTACTATAGAACTTGCTAAGATACTTCATGAGCAAAGCATCATTTTTGGACCCTCAAATTTATGATACCTAGACCCCCTTTAGCTTTGGGTTGCATCACCACACGCCAAGCTACCACGTTGCCTATATTCAACAATGTTGGAATATCATTGAAGTTTTCCATAAATACAAAGCTATATAATAGTAGCCTTCTAGTTAGGTACCTAAGAGCCAACCCAAGATTAAAAAGCTGATTCCTAAGAGACAAGTTGTGATGTCATTATATACCTCTCAACACACATGCAGTCTGATACACAACCAAGCATAGTCTAGAAGAGAATCTCTGCATATTGTTGCTTCACAACCTAAATATTATGTTGTAGCTGATGACGATGCACACAACCAAAATATTTTTCATGTACAAAATACTCAGCATAACACATGTTCTCGAACTTGCTAGTTGTTACCACAACCCGGTATTTGAGATAAACAATAGAATACGGGCTCCAAGAAAATACTTCCCGACGTCACACAACACTCAATGTTTAAGAACTGAGGAGGAGCAACAGGCTTAAAAGCACCACCACCATGACCACAATGGAGAAGAATCAAATGATGGCAATGAAAAAGAATCTTGAAGGTAACCCAAGCAATGCCACCTCTTTTGCTGCTTTATCTATTCATGAGTTTACTGCTACTGCATCTGATTGTGGTGTTAGTGTAGATGATAATGAATTTGAAACCTTTGATTTGATTAAGAATTTGGAAAAGGCTAGACATGATCTTTATAATAAACAACTTGCTCTAAAGGAAATTCCTCAAACTGAACCAGTTGAGGAACATACCCATGGAGTTAATAATCTGTGTTTAGAATGGACAAAAGAACAGGAATCTGATGATGGTGATTTCACCTTAGTTGAGTCTAGGAAAAAAAAGAGGGAAAGAAGAAGAAGTATTGTCTTACTCTCAAAAGGGAGAAGAGGGGGGCAAGAGCAGGAAAGTCTAGCCTTGCAAAGAAGAGGAGGTAGGAAGCCCAAAGGTGCTCCTCCTCCCAAAAAACCCCCAAAAAATATCCCATGATACAAGGCCTAGTGTGGAATTGTAGGGGCCTCAAGAAAAGGGGGGTCTCTACATATCTGAACAATCTTATTTTCTAGTATAAGTTTCACTTTATTGGTCTTCAAGAGACCATGTTAAAAGATTGCAGTGAGAAACTCACTAGAAAATTTGATCCACCGTTAGATTATTTGTGGATGCATAATCCTGCCAGGGGAAAATCTGGAGGCATATTGGTAGACTTGAATACTTTGATGTTGGGTCTTTCCAACAGGGTGATTACATGATTCAACTTAATCTCTAGGATAAAGTAAACAGGATAAAATGGAATTTGTTGATTGTATATGGGGCTGCTCATGATGATCATAGACTTGAATTTTTGTCTGAGCTATCTGCATTTTGGTCTAGGAATTCTGACCCAATTCTAATTGGGGGAGATTTTAACATCATCAGATTTGCATATGAAAGAAATAGACAACATGGAGTTCAGAGATTTTCTGACTTGTTTAACTCTTTGATTAGCTTTTATGAATTAAATGAAATTGAGATGACTGGAGGTGTTTATACGTGGTCAAACAACCAAGAGGTGCCCATATTGGAGAGACTTGATAGGATCTTGATATCCAAAGATTAGGAAGATATTTTCCCTATGGTGTGGGTGAAAAAATTGCCTAGAGATGTGTCTGACCATAATCCACTGATCTTATCATCAGGAATGATAAACAAAACTAGACAACTTGAGTTTAGATTTGAACTCAGTTGGCTATCCAATCCTGAGTTTTTAATTGATGTGGAGAAAATTTGGAACAAACCATGTAATGCAATCTCAGCTCTAGATAAGATTCAGCAGAAATTGAAACTGATTAAACAGTACTTTAAGGGTTGGGGGTTTAACTTGCAAGGGGAAATGAGAAAGAAAAGAAAAGAAATCAGTGAAGAGTTGGAAGTATTGGAAAAGCTTGAGGAAGAAGATAATCTGTCTTGGCAGCAGATGAGAAGAAAAGCTGAACTCATTAAAGAAAATCTTGAATTGCTTGATCAAGAAGAGAAATATTGGCATAACAGAAGGCATGCTGAATGGTTGCTGAAAGGTGATAATAATACTAAGTTTTTTCATAGAATAGCTAGTGGGAGAAAAAGAAAGAGCATGATTCTTTCCCTAGAAAAAGAAGGTATTACAATTGAAGGTGATGAGAGCTTGATGAAACATGCCACCGAATATTATGCTGAATTATTTGGGCCTAGAGAACAACATAACATACACATTGAAGATAGCATTTGGGATGAATGTGAAAAAGTGTCACATGAAGAAAATGAACTGTTATGCAAACCCTTTGATGAGGAAGAAATCTAAGAGGCCCTAGACCAAATGGAAAGAAATAAGGCAGCAGGGCCTGACAAAATCCCAATTGAGTTCTACCAGGTCTGCTCGGGCATAGTTAAAGATGACATTCGCAAATGTTCCAAGATTTCTATGAAGGGAAAGTAAATGTAAGTAGAATGAATTATGGAATCATAACTCTTCTACCTAAAGTAGTTGATGCTAACAGAATCCAACAATTTAGGCCCATTTGTCTTCTTAATTGCTTGTATAAGCTGCTTACTAAGACATTGACTTTGAGATTGGAAAAGTAGCTAAAAAGTTAATTCATACCAATCAGACTGCCTTCATGAAAGGTAGAAACATCACGAGTGGCATTATGATTCTGCATGAAATCTTGCA
The DNA here is from genome assembly GCA_018135685.1 of Themeda triandra. NCBI lineage: Eukaryota > Viridiplantae > Streptophyta > Magnoliopsida > Poales > Poaceae > Themeda > Themeda triandra. Next base: position 72,037 of record JAENPR010000584.1, on the reverse strand, counting down.
TGAAACAAAAAGGAAAAAACAAACAGGAGTGATCTTGAAGTTGGACTTCGAGAAAGCTTATGATAAAGTGAGTTGGTCATTTTTATTTGAATGTCTTGCTGCTAGAGGATTTAGCAACAAATGGTGTGGCTGGATTAGACAAGTTGTGACAGGTGGTACTGTGAGTGTCAAACTTAATAATTCCATTGGATCATACATTAAGAGTCATAAAGGGGTGAGACAGGGGGATCCCCTCTCACCAATACTCTTTAACTTTGTAGCTGATGGCTTATCTAGAATGGTGCATAGAGCTCAGAGAAGGGGGTTAATTAGTGGTCTGGTTGATCACATTGTACCAAATGGTGTAGCCATATTACAATATGCTGATGACACAATTGTGTGTCTGAAGCATGATGTCCAAAATGCTAGAAATCTGAAATTGCTTTTATATCTCTATGAGCTAATGGTTGGACTTAATATAAACTTCCATAAAAGTGAGATCATTACCATAAATGATGAAGAGGGATGGGATGATGTCTATGCAGAACTGTTTAATTGCCAAATTGGGACATTCCCTATTAAATACTTAGGGGTCCCGGTAAGCCCAAGTAGGCTACATGCAGTGGACTGGATTCCACTCACTGAAAAAAGTGCCAAAAAATTAGATGTATGGCAAGGGAGTTCCATGTCTATTGCAGGAAGAACAACTTTGACTGGCTCAAGTTTGAATAACACCCCCATATACCATATGTCCATTTACTTACTCCCAAAAACCATTGTTGCTGAACTAGATAAAATTAGAAGGAGATTCTTCTGGCAATGTGGGAGTAGTAAAAGAAAGTATCATCTAGTCAAGTGGGTGAAGATATGTAAACACAAAAAGAAAGGGGGCTTGGGGATTAAAGATATCAGGAAGATGAATGTCAGCCTAATCTGTAAATGGTGGTGGAAGTTGGAAAAGGAGGATGGGCTTTGGCAACAAATTGTGAAATACAAGTACTTGAAGAATAAAACTGTTAGTAATGTACACCATAGGCAAAATGATTCTGCTATATGGGCTGATCTACTGAAAGTAAAAGATGTTTATCTCCAAGGAAGGAAAATTAAAGTAGGAGATGGTAAACTTGCTTTGTTTTGGTGTGATGCATGGTTATTTGATAAGCCTCTGTGCATACTTTTCCCTGACTTGTTTAAAATCTGCTTGTCACCCAATATCACTGTGCATGATGCACTATCTGATTTGGGAGCTGTGACATTTTCAAGATGGTTGGTTGATGATCTTAGATCTAGTTGGGATGGTAGAGTTGATCAAATCTCTGGGTTCCCATTATCTGATACTGGAGATGTTGTCTCATCCCAGTGGGAAGTTTACTGTTAAGTCACTATACAATGCCATGACGAAAAACGAGAGTAGGAGATATCATAAAAGAATCTGGAAAGGGAAAATCGCTTCCAAGATTAAGATATTCATGTGGTTAGTCCTTAATAATGCAATCTTAACAAAAGATAATATGATTAGAAGAAAATGGGATGGCTCTCCCATGTGTCACTATTGTGATAAAAATGAAAGTATCCAGCACTTATTTTTTGACTGTTCCACGGCAAAAGCTGTTTGGTCTATTATTGCATATGCCATTAGCGCTAACAACATTCCGACATCGTTCCATCAGTGTTGGGATTGGTGTGAACATTGGCTCCCGAAGGGAAGATAGTTCCATGTACTGGGCGTTGCTGCTGTCTGTTGGGCGCTATGGAAAACCCGAAATGATATTTGCTTCAATGACAAGATTGTCAGCAGCCCTGCTGCGATAGTTTGTTATACCTGCGGTCTTATGGGTTACTGGACAGGCCTATTCGCAGGGATTGACAAAAGCAACCTGGAGGCAGCTGTTGAAGCAGTGCTTCACATTGCAACCAATCTGGTGTCCAAGGAGAAGAAGAGGAAGCTGCAAGCGCTGGAGGACGACCAAGACAAGACCATGAAGTGAAGACGGTGGTCGTGACATAAATTTACTTTTGGCTTCTGTGATGTTGAGAGCACTCTGTGCTTTGAAAACTGTAATATGTTCAGCTGTTGCATTGTCACTACTCTTTTAGAGTCTTCAGGCTCAGGTTTCCCCCATGTGTGGGTGGTTAGCACGTAGTTGCCTCAAGTAGCTTCTTTTCTGCACTCATTCTAGTCTCAAAAAACTGCTGCTCTGACTTTGTATTTCCGTTCTAATGGAATGGGAATGGGGTTTTCCTCGCGTCAAAAAAAAAAAAAAAAAAAAAAAAAAAAAAACACAACACTCAATGACCATCAACGTTGTCGCTGTGACCTGTCCATGTTGGTTAAAGCATGAGAAGATACATCTATAGTCCCTCCTAACAACCAAAACAAAATACATAAGAGCATTCATGAGCATATACTAACCAAGTAAATTTTGGAAATAGTACACTATATATGAAAGAAACATACATATGACAATAAGCCTATATTCAATTCAAAGTATGGAAGTATGACAAGAAGATATATATGGCAACTTAATTTCAGAATTTAAAGATGCATTTCAAAAGAAAATTGCAGACAACATTGATACACATGCATGGAGCTGCTAGTTGTGGAGTATACGCTTTTTAATACTTTATTAGTTGCTTGTACTTCTGGTAGATAGAGTGAAAATGGTTTAGGATGTGTTAATCTTACCATGTCATTTTCTCTGCCGTAGATCTGCTGGTATCTCTGTTTGTACTTTGTTAACCATAAGATGCAACACCAAAATAAGTATTCCTGTAACCTTTTAATTTTATAAAAAAATGAAAACAAAGTGCTGTGGGATCTCCCCCACAGTTTTTGCCTTCAGAGAAAAAAAGATGCAACACCAAAATAAAATTGTATATATCTCAAGAACACGACAACCTACAGATAACTTCTCCTCTATATATAGGCTCGTCCTCCCCACCCTTCTCCCACACAGCCTCTCCTCGATCAGTCACCTAGCAGGGTAGCACTAGCAGCCTCCCTTAACGCTCGCAACCGCTTGAAAGATGAGGAGGCAGAGCTCCCTCGCTCGGTCATACTCTTCAGTGGCACCGGCACCGGCATCGCCACCGCACAACGGAGGAGCGAGTGGCAAGCACCCGCCCAACGGAGGATCAGTGAGTGGTAAGCACTTGCCTCCGCCCATGGAGGTGTCGACGGAGGCCGGTAACGCCGGTGCCGCCGAGTGGCTTGACGACGACGGCCGCCCTCGCCGCAAGGGCACGTTCTGGACGGCCAGCGCGCACATCATCACCGCCGTCATCGGCTCCGGCGTGCTCTCCCTCGCCTGGGCCATCGCGCAGCTCGGCTGGGTGGCCGGCCCCGCCGCCATGCTCCTCTTCGCCTTCGTCACCTACTACACCGCCACGCTGCTCGCCGAGTGCTACCGGACCGGCGACCCCGACACCGGCAAGCGCAACTACACGTATATGGACGCTGTGCGCTCCAACCTCGGCGGCAAGAAGGTCATCTTCTGCGGCGTCATCCAGTACGCCAACCTCGTCGGCGTCGCCATCGGCTACACCATCGCGTCGTCCATCAGCATGAAGGCCATCAGGAGGGCGGGATGCTTCCACACCCATGGTCATGACGATCCCTGCAAGAGCTCCAGCACCCCGTACATGATCCTCTTCGGCGTCGTGCAGATTCTCTTCTCCCAGATACCGGACTTCGATGAGATATGGTGGCTCTCCATTGTCGCTGCAGTCATGTCTTTCACTTATTCTGCCATCGGACTGTCGCTGGGAATCGCACAGACCGTCTGTAAGTTAATGCTTCTTCAATCGGATATTCGGATTAGTTAGTCAGGAGATATCATGCAGTGACACAATGGAATGAATTGTTGCAGCCAATGGTGGATTCAAGGGCACTCTCACCAGCATCGGCTTCGGCGCCGGCGTCACCTCCACGCAGAAGATCTGGCACACCCTGCAGGCCTTCGGCGACATTGCCTTCGCCTACTCCTTCTCCAACATCCTCATCGAAATCCATGTAAGCACGCACTACTGTTCTATTCTCTGCAACTGGATTCCCCTGTTTCTAACCAACAAGCCTGTTGCTGCTCTGGTTCATCTCCAGGACACGATCAAGGCGCCGCCACCGTCGGAGTCCAAGGTGATGCAGAAAGCCACGCGGCTCAGCGTGGCGACGACGACCATATTCTACATGCTGTGCGGGTGCATGGGGTACGCGGCGTTCGGTGACAAAGCGCCAGATAACCTGCTCACGGGTTTCGGCTTCTTCGAGCCGTTCTGGCTCATCGACATCGCAAACATCGCCATCGTTGTGCACCTCGTCGGCGCGTACCAGGTGTTCGTCCAGCCCATCTTCGCCTTCGTCGAGCGCCGCGCCGCCGCGGCCTGGCCGGACAGCGCCTTCATCTCCAAGGAGCTCCGCGTCGGCCCGTTTGCCCTGAGCCTATTCCGACTGACGTGGCGGTCGTCCTTCGTGTGCGTCACCACCGTCGTGGCCATGCTGCTGCCGTTCTTCGGCGACGTGGCGGGGCTCCTCGGCGCCATCTCGTTCTGGCCGCTCACCGTCCACTTCCCCGTCGAGATGTACATCAAGCACAGCCGTGTGCCGCGTGGCAGTCCCAGGTGGATCAGCCTACAGACGCTCAGCTTCACCTGCCTCCTCGTCTCCATTGCCGCCGCCGCAGGTTCCATCGCCGACGTCGTTGATGCGCTCAAGGTGTACCGACCGTTCAGCGGCTAACTTGGAAGAACGTTGAGTGGAGGGATCTGTGTAAAACGCAGGAACCTGAACAACTCTGAAACAATCGATCACTGCAGAACCATTTGCGGTTACTACATACAAGGCAAGCCAACCCAGGCGAACTAGCGTTATTAGATGGTTCAATTAGGCAGGATCCAGCTTTAAACAATGACATATATTCATAAATTAAGAAAAACAAAAGACAAATCGGCAAATAACTTTTTACTCAAAAGAGTGTCACCTCTGATATATCTCAAGCAAAACAAAGGTTCGAACAAAAGATGGAAAAAAAAGAGACACAAAACAACCTCTAAAGAATAAGAGTACATCAAAGATCAAATCGACCGTACAACGATAACTGCAAGTTGTGAAAATCGACCCCAAATAAGCAACTCCCACATCAAGAAATCAAGGAAATCAAACACATATGAGAACGGGAGTCACAGTTACAGGTTCAAATGGAGGAGGAACATAGTACAATATATAGAAAGGAGAGTTAGCGCAACCAGATCCACCTCACTGGAGCTCCTCCAAGACATCGCTCTTGGGTCGATACAGACATCACTCTCCTACTTCTAACCAATTCAAAGGAGTTTGACACTCTCTACCGCCATACAAGGCTTCTTATGGGGACATACTGATGCTTACTTAATAACTATTGTTCTAAGCAAACTCTGAAATGGCATGCATACGTCCCAACTTCCGATATATACATGATAGCAAATGAACGAATCATACCGTCAAGAGTTTGATTCATTCTTTTGGGTTTGTAGACCGGTCGCTGGGTAATTAGTAGTGCTAAAAAGCAAGGTAATGCCCATTGCAAGTGCAATTCCTCCCAAAACTTGGCAGTAAATTGTGGTCCTTGATCCAACATTACAGTCTTAGGCACACCATGTAGACACACTATCTTGGTATGATACAACTCATCATACTTGGAAATCGAGTAGGTGGTCTTCATAGGAATGAAGTGTACTGACTTGGTGAGTTGATCAACAATGAACTTGTACCAACAAGAATCCACTGAAAATCCTCTTACTTAACCCACCATCTTGTTCGAGATGTGGGGCATAGACATTATGGGCCCCATCGGCCCCCATTCGAACAAGGAAACCTAATAGAGTTGTACCCACTGGTAGTTCCTGGCAATCCAATGATGAAATTCATTGAAATATCCTCTCATGTCCATGCTGAAATAGGTAATGGATGGACAGTGTCGGGCGGCTTAAGATGTTCAACCTTCACCCTACAACAAGTGTCAATTCCGCTATGAATCTTGCTTATCTTGTTTGAGACAATTTCACCAAAATCTCTTCCTCACATGCCAGTACATTTTGACACAGAGATAATAAGTTTTCGCCGTCATTGCTTCTAGGATGGATAAAAAAGAGTGATTCGTGTACTTCACTTAGAATTTGATTCTTCGACCCTTCCTTATTAGTATTATTAGCCTATTTCGAAACCATAAGGTGTTGCAACTGTCCTGCGGACACATGGCTTTTCCATAGCCGTTGTCTAGCAGTTTTATAATGAGTGATTGTCAATATGCCAACACAAGTGACGTGTGTGGTTGTGTTTATCTAACCGTGACACGCGGCTTCGTGTCAAACAACGGTGTCTCTTCGCTTGTGTTGTGCAAGTGTCGAGCTCGGAGGCGGTGGTCGGCGGTTGGTGAAGATCAAGCAGGTCGTGCCGTGCCGACGGACCGGTGCGGTGAAGGATGGACGTGAGGCTTGGATCGAGGGTGGCCAGCCGCGGTGGCTGACATCTGGGACATCGGCAAGTGCAAGTGTACACGGCGGGGGACGCGTACGGGCTACGCTACTCGCGGACGGTTTGGTGGTTTCGCCTCAAAACCATCGGCGGCGGGTTTCGCGGGTTTGCGCCTCAAAACCCGGGCGGAGGTCCCGATGCGGACGGACGGCACGTGGGGCATCGGGGAGATCACGTGGAAGCGAGGCTACCGGTGAGGAGGCGCGGTGGCCGTCGGAGCAAGTAAAGCTTGGGCTGGACCATAATGCCTCTGGCTAAGTGGTTTGGTCTCTATATATCCAAGGGCAAAAAGGGAATGTGTAATAGTGCCCATAAATAAGGATGAGAGGCTCCCCTTCCCACTTACCTCTCCCACTTTCATTTTTCCCTTTTCAGTCTAGGGTTTGCTCTTGAGAGAGGTCCACAGAGAAACTACAATCCGTGTAAACTTTTGTGATTTTTCGTTTGGGAATGGATGCCCGAATCCTTCTCGTGCCTTCTGGGATTCATCCCTTTTGTCTGTGATTTTCGTTCCTTGTGTTGCTTGTTTTTCCCCTTTTGGTGTTCTTGAGAAATTTGTGATTTTCCAGCGATTTAAGTTGGTTCGAGCCATGATATTCCCGGAGTAGCTCGACAACTTGGTGATAATTCGCTGTGCAAAATTTGGAAATTTTTCATGGAGATTTGGTGCTGTTTTCATGGATTTTTGAGGGAGTTCATATTCTGTTCCTGCTAGCTGTTCGGCTGGACAACAGGTCTGGTACCTTACGGTGCCTGCCCTTGGCTTAAAAGCCCCAGGCCGCAACAGGCAGGTTGCTATGTGTCTTCTTCGTGGGAGGCTGAGCAGGCAGCGCTAAAAGCTCCGACTCTCTGGTGCCGAGTGTGCGCTAGTAATTTGTCTCTGAAACCCTGTCAGCTTCCCCGGATTTGAATACAAGTAGCAGCGTCGAGCAGTTTCTTTCCGTTTCCCATGTTCTTTATTTTCCGATCTGGATCTCAGGCAGAGTAGGACCTCGGCCAGTTCGGTCCGCTGCCCAGAATTCGTTGACCTGTGCTGTGAGGTGTTTTTGATTTCTCTCCGATTCAGCAGGGCTGATTGCTCGACAGGTGACCAAGTTTTCGTCAAATCCTACAGCAGGCCGGTGCTCAGGCTGCTTCGTTTGCTGTGCACCTGCAGGATTTTTTCGCCAAACAGCAGAGCTCGTCAGTGAGCATCACTTTTACCTGACAGTTCATATGTGGTGCTATTTGGGAGCTGCCCCTCTGATTAATTATGTTTGGAATTTGGAGCCATCGTTTCCTATTGATTCGTTTGTGTGCTAGATGTGCTTACCGAGAGCAAATGAGACACGTGCATGATTTTGTTAAGTGAAAAGCTTGCTTCTTGCTTCTGTAGAGTTCCAAAGCAATTTGCCGTGGTTATTTCTTTTGGTCTATTGGTTCACGAATTGCAGTTTTAGCAGCCAGGCCAACCCTAGCAGTACCTAGGCCCAAGTGGTCTCTCTAGTTTGGCCCTGAGTTGATGAGATGGATGAACGAAATTTCTACTGATTTTCTGGCGAATTTTCAGCAGCTCTGATTTTCCATTTTGAGCACAACTTGGTTGTTCGGACTCCGATTTGCATTCCGTCTGTTACGTTGGGTTTCTATCGCCCTAAAGAATTTTTCTAGGTACTCCCATCACTGGTTGGCGTGAGTAGTTTAGTTTTGAGAATTTGCGTGTTTGGTGGTGAACTCGGGACAGTGGCCTGAATATTTCGAAAGAAATTTAAGGCTCCCATTCACCCCCTTCTATTCTCCAATTCCGGTCCTTCAATTGGTATCAGAGCCGGTTAAGGATCACTCCACCTTAATCAGTCCGTGATCCCTGAAGGCGACATGATGAACCGCAGGCCAGGCAAGCCGCCGCAGTTCGATGGCACGAACTATCCCTATTGGAAGATACGCATGTCAGCTCATCTCCAAGGGATTGATTTGAGTGTTTGGGAAATCATTGAGAACGCCGAGTATGTGATGATCGCTGACCGTGAAACTCAGCTTTAGAAAGACTAACACAATGCCAATAACACTGCTTGTTCTGTTTTGTACTCAGCTCTTTCTTTGCCTGAGTTTGAGCGTGTTTCCGATTATGCAACAGCACGTGAGATCTGGTTGAGGCTGCAGGCCTATCACGAGGGCACTGCCCATGTTAAGACCAGACTCTACGAAATGCACAAGAGGGAATACGAGAACTTTGTGCAGCTTGATGGTGAATCAATCGATTCTTTGTTCTCTCGCTTTCAGACGATTGTGAACAAGATGAGGGCAAACAACCCTCAGATGCCCTATGATGATCACGAGAGAGCACTCAAGTTACTATATGCTCTTGATCGGAGGGTTTGGGAGGTAAAGGTGTCGGCTATCATTGAGTCACCTAACTACACCACTTTCACCGTGGATGAGCTGTTCAGCAAGCTCAAGTCCACCGAGATCGACCACCAGACACAGGCGAGGATCAGGAATTCGTCTGCCCTAACCATGGCATTGGTCTCAGGTACTGGAGGTTCAAGTTCTTTGGCTAACCCTTCACAGCTGTCTCTTGCCTTGTCGTCTTTGGTCTCAGCTACAGAGGAGCAGATGGAGGCTCTTGGGGATGATGAGCTGGCGTTGGTGATCAGCCGGTTCTCACAGTTTCACAACAACCACTTGAATCGCCGGCGTGGCATCACCAAGCAAGGCTGCTTCGGGTGTGGAGACCCCGACCACTACGTTGCTAACTGCCCCAAGAGCGACAAGAACTCCTACAACAAGTACGACTACGGCAAGCGCAGAGACAAGCGCGAGTCCTCCTCCTACAAGCACAAGTCCAAGGGAGGATTCGACAAGGAAGCCATCAAAAAGAAGTTCCTAGAGAAGCATGAGGTGAAGCAGCGTGCCTTTCTCGCATCGCTCAGCGACCTCGACAACGATTCCGACCACGACTCACCTCCAAGCGAAGATGAGTTCGAGAAGAAGGTCGAGAACAAGTTCAACGGGCTGTGCTTCTACGCCAACTCCAAGCACAGAGGTTTCTGCACCATGGCACTCGATGCAACAACTACCGGCAACGACAAGAACGTCGACACCGAGCCTGAGGTAGAACAAACCATCGAATCTCTTAGTGTCGAGCTTGAGTCCATGACTGATGCTTTGCGTAGCCAAGATAAGTTGCTTAAGCTTGCTGCTCAAGAAAGAAAAGAGTACAAAGCTAAGTGGGAGCTTGTGGTCAAAGAGCTTGAGTTTGCTAGGTCCTCTGTTGCTATTTCTGATGAGTCAGAGTGCGATGCTTGCGCTGTTCACATGGCTAACTTTGCTGATTTGCAGTCTAAATATGCTGCTTTGCTAGATGAGTTTGATGAGGCTAGGGCTAAACTGTTTCTCTGGGTGCTTGCAAGTCTTGCTCTGAGCTACAGTCTGATCTTGCTGAGAAAGTTGCTAAGGTCTCTTTGCTTGAGGCTAGTTCAGAGGGTTTGGTCTCTAAGTGCAATGCTTTGGAGCTTGAGCTCACTTCTTGTAGGCATGACAAGAAAAGAGCCGAGGAAGAAAACACATCCCTTCGGTCAATGTTAAGTTGGTTGTCTTGCAGTGAGCCGTAGTTGGGTATGATGTTGAGTCAGTTCAAGAGGGGGACTGACACAACGGGGTTAGGCTTTGCTATAGGTGGGAAGGGTGAAAATGTTTTTGGTAAGGTTGGTGAGCACAGTGGGTTGAGTGCAGAAGAGAAATCCACCAAGCCTTCTAATACTCCCAAATTGTTCAAGATCCCTCCACCTGAGCCTACCAAACCCACTGTCCAAAATGGTGTGTTTGAAGAACCACCCAAAGCTCCACCTCAAAAGCAAGTGTGGATTTCAAAACCTAACCATCTCAGGAACACACTTGACACTCTACCGAACATCTCTGAGGAACCCCTTCCTAAAGCCAAGCAACAACCAAGAGTGAACTATACCCACAAGAGAGTGAGCCAGTCACCACCCAAGAGAGAGGTGTACCACTTTGAGTATTGTCATCAGGATGGTCACTTGTTTGAGTTCTGCTTTAGGAGGAAGAGAGATGAACGGCATGAGTATGAGCTTTACCATCGCTCTGCTCATGGAATATTTGCTTCACCCTTTCAGAGGTACAGTGGTAGGCCTAGAGGTACAGCTCCTCAAGGTCCTAGGCCTCAAGGTGTGAGACCACGTGGTGGTCGTGCTCGGCGAGGTTCAGGTCGTGGCTATGACCTTGGACCTCGTGACCGTGGCTTTTAGGCTTACAGCTTGAGCGGACCACATTTTCCTCATCGTGGTGATCGCTTTACTCAAATGGGACATGGCATGTATGGTGTTTTTCCTGACACTTCTCGTGGGCGAATGACCCAACACTGTTTCCTTCTCAGTTTGGTAACCCCAGTGTTGGATCATTTGCTCACCCCATGTCTTACTATTGATGCAGGATGTAGGCTTGGAGATCACATGGCTAGTTGATTCCGGCTGTTCACGCCACATGACCAGAAATTCAAAATGGTTCTCAAGCCTCGACCCCATGACATGTAAAGAGTACATCATATTTGGGGACAACAGCAAGGGTAAGGTGCTTTCTCATGGGTCTGTTCGACTCAACGTGAGCTTTGTTCTCAAGGATGTTGCTTTGGTTTCGAATTTGCACTTCAATTTGCTTTCAGCTTCACAACTCCTTGATGATGGTTATGAGGTGCGCTTTAAGCCAGGCTTTTCTCATGTTTTGGATGCCCAGGAAAATCTTGTGTGTCGAATTGTTCCATTTGGCAAAGTGTTTCGAGCTGATTTCTCTCGCTCTTTTGGTCTTTCTCGATGTTTGGTGGCCGGCTCTTCTTCTGAGCTTTGGAAGTGGCATAGGAGACTTGGTCACTTGAGTTTTGACTTACTAGCTAGGTTGAGCTCACTTGACCTAATCCGTGGATTGCCCAAGTTAAAATTTGAGAAGGATTTGGTTTGCCACCCTTGTCGGCATGGGAAGATGGTTGCTGCTTCCCTTCCCCCTGTGAACCAAGTGATGACCAAAGGGCACGGCGAGTTGCTTCACATAAACACAGTTGGTCCAGCTCAGGTCCGGTCAGATGGTGGGAAATGGTATGTCCTTGTGGTTGTCGATGATTATTCTCGCTATTCTTGGGTCTTTTTCATAGAGAGCGAGGATGAGGCTTTCACTCATGTTCATGATTTGATTTTGAGGTTGCAAAATGAGTTGCCTAAGAATGCCATGCGAGCTATCCACAGTGACAATGGCACAGAATTCAAGAATACTCATTTTAAAACCTTCTGCACTCCCTTGGGTCTTGAACATCAATTTTCTTCGCCCTATGTTCCTCAGCAGAATGGAGTTGTTGAGCGTAAAAATCAGACCATTGTTGATATGGGCAGGACGATGCTTGATGAGCATAGGACTCCTAGGTGGTATTAGGCCGAAGCAATCAACACAGCTTGCCATGTTTCCAATCGCATTTTCCTTCGAGCTTTCACGAAGAAAATATCTTATGAGCTGCGATTTGGTCGGTTGCCCAAAGTGAGCCATTTTCGGGTGTTCGGGTGCAAGTGTTTCATCTTGAAGAAAGGTAACTTGGATAAGTTCGAGTCCAGATCTTCAGATGGTATCTTTCTTGGTTATGCATCTCATTCCCATGCTTATTGATACTTAAACTTGAAACTAACCGTGTCATAGAGACTTGTGAAGTTACTTTCGATGAGACCGTATCTTGTTCCTCTCCTGTCTTTGAATGTGCAGGACAATAGGAGATTGGCAAGAGCATTTTTGTGGAGGAGGAGCAGGGCGACGCCGATTGGGGTGATCCCGAGCCGACTCCACCGGCCGCCCCAGTCGACCCTGTGATGACCACTTTGGTTGACGGCCCCAGCACTTCTACTTCGACTACTTGGGGGTCGGACGACCAGTTTCCTTAGCTTGCACTAGCTGCACCTGAGGGAACTCTAGCTGCGGTCGAGGGGGAGGCAATTTCATCAAGGGAAGCATCTCGGCACATTCAGCATCGCCATCCTCCTGAGACCATGATCGGTAACATCAATGAGCGTGTCACACGCAATAGATCTTATAAGATTTCTCATTTTGCACATTCTGCTTTTGTTGCCGATTTTGAGCCCAAAGATGTTGGACAGCTTTATCTACTCCAGATTAGGTCAATGCTATGCATGAGGAATTAGAGAACTTTGAGAGAAACCAAGTCTTGGTTTTAGTTCCACCACCACCACAGTGTCATCCCATAGGAACCAAGTGGGTTTTCAAGAATAAGTAGAGTGAGGATGGGGTTGTGGTGAGAAACAAGGCTAGGTTGGTTGCCCAGGGGTTTTGCCAGAAAGAGGGGATAGACTTTGAGGAAATCTTCGCTCCTGTTGCCCGTTTAGAAGCCATTAGAATCCTCCTAGCCTTTGCCGCTTCGAAAGGGTTCAAGCTATACCAAATGGATGTCAAGAGTGCTTTTCTGAATGGGTTCATAGAAGAGGAAGTGTATGTGAGGCAACCCCCAGGTTTTGAGAATCCCAAGCACCCTGACCATGTCTTCAAACTCCATAAAGCCTTGTATGGTCTAAAACAAGCCCCTAAAGCATGGTATGAGCATTTGAAGTCTTTTTAGCTGGGCAAAGGTTTTACCATGGGTTCTGTTGACAAAACCTTGTTTCTCCTCAAGCATGGCAATGACACACTCTTGGTGCAGATTTACATGGATGATATCATCTTTGGTGGCTCTTCACATGCTCTTGTTGCAAAGTTTTCAGATATGATGAGCAGGGAGTTTGAGATGAGTATGATGGGCGAGCTGACGTTCTTTCTCGGTTTGCAAATCAAGCAAACGCGAGAGGGAACGTTTGTACACCAAGGCAAGTACAGCAAGGATCTGCTGAAGAAATTCGACATGGGCAAGGCCAAGCCTCTTCCGACGCCCATGTCGACCACGACGGTGATGGACCCGGACCTAGAAGGAGAAGCAGTGGACTAGAAGGAGTACCGCAGCATGATCGGGTCGTTGCTGCATCTGACGGCAACAAGGCCCGACATCCAGTTCGCTGTCTGCCTCTGCGCACGCTTCCTGTCTTCGTCGTGCACTTCGCATCGTCAAGCCGTCAATCGAATCATGCGGTATTTACACTTCACTTCTGAGCTTGGTCTTTGATACTCTACCTCTTCAACTCTTTCTCTTTCGGGCTATTCTGATGCTGATTACGCCAGTTATCGAGTTAAGAGGAAGTCTACCTCTGGTACTTGTGAGTTTCTGGGTTCATCTCTGATTTCTTGGTCTTCTCGCAAGCAGTAGAGCATTTCCCAATCCACTTGTGAGGCTGAGTATGTTGCTGCCGCTGCTTGTTGCTCTCAACTGCTTTGGATAGTTGCTACCCTGAAGGATTTTGGCCTAAACTTCACTCGAGTGCCTCTTTACAGTGACAGCACCAGTGCCATAAACGTTGCCAAAAACCCAGTGCTCCACGCTAGAACTAAGCTTATTGAGGTTCGCTATCACTTTCTGCGAGACCACCAAGAGAAAGGCAACATTGACCTAAGGCATATTCGAACCCAGCACCAAATTGCAGATATCTTCACAAAGCCTCTTGACCAAGCCCAGTTTGCCCATTTGCAAGGGGAGTTGGGTGTTTGCTACCCATTTTAGTTGTGGGAAGTTTTGTATCTTATTGTACAGTTCTTTGGCTTTCTCTTTTGCTTCTTCTTTTGATCTTTCCTTCGTTTTTGATTCTTGTATCATATTGCATTGCATCTCATCATGTACTATAGAGTATTTGCCAAGCTTCATGGTTATAGCAGTTTGAATACAACTATGCTCCTGCTAGTATGCCTTGTTTATTCGTGATGGTGCTTGCAGCTTGGGCTCTTTTTGATCATATTGACACATGTTATGAGCTAAGCTTGTTTTTGAAATGTGAACTTGCTTAATACATGATGAAATCTAAAAAATGTTCACCATTGAGGTTAGTATTTAGCATGCATAGGTTTGTGAGATCCTTTGTTCTATCTTGTGTATGCTAAGTGCCTATGACTCATGCTTTGTTTACTTGACTGGCTGACACCTACGTGACCTTATGGCAAAATTTATGAAAGACTCATTATCATGGTCATAAAAATAAAAAAAATCTGAGTGCATAAGGGACTGGCAAGTGCATACGTGACCTTGTGGCAAAATTCAAAGACCAGCATAAGGGACTGGCGTGCCTTTGACAAGGCAAATGTATGGGGTAGTCTCTTGGGGTACATAGGATAGCACAAGGTTGATTTTCTCCTTATGTTTGCTATGTGCTAGTCTTAATGGTGAACCCCGTTTTTGAGAAATGCTTAAAATTGGCCAAAATGCTTAAGTGACATATTTCGTTTCATTTGATCAGTTTGAGCATTGGCTTTGATATATGCTTGTTACTATACACTTGTCATCACTGGCTAGAGCATCTTTGTACTCGGATTGCTATACTCCTGAAGCTTTGTATTTTTATATTTCATTGCATTCATAGCATGTTTTGAGGGGGAGTTGCAGACTCTTCTGCTTCAATCTTGATAAGTGCATTTGCCAACAAGGGGGAGAATGATCCACAAACCCAGAGAGTTTATACATTTATGAGGATGCATTTGTCAAGGGGGAGTTGCACTCCGAGTTGTTTTGAGCTATCTTGCTAGATGTGTTGAGCCTTTGCCTCTTCTTGAGGGTCTAGCCGCTTTCAAGTGCTTTCAAGTGCGTTGAGGGTCTAGCCGCTTTCAAGTGCTTTCAAGTGCGTTGTGCTTTGCTAGTGGTGTTGAGCCCGTTCTGCCTCTTCTTGAGGACTAGCTTTCGTTTTGCTTGGTTGCATCGAGCCGTTGCCCATGTCTTTGGGGACCAAGTTTTGCTCAAGTTTTGCTCATTGCAAAAGACCTGTTTCTTGCTTTTCTTTGGCTTTTGGTCATTTGAGTGAGTTGTCTCTGGTTTTGTGTTGGCGTTGACAATGCACTCATCAAGGGGGAGATTGCGGACACATGACTTTTCCATAGCCATTGTGTAGCAGTTTTGTGATGAGCGATTGTCAACATGCCAACACAAGTGGCGTGTGTGGTTGTGTTTATCTAACCGTGACACGCGCCTTCATGTCAAACAACGGTGTCTCTTGGCTTGTGTTGTGCAGGTGTCGAGCTCGAAGGCGGTGGTCGGTGGTTGGTGAAGATCAAGCAGAACGTGCCGTGCCGACGGACCGGTGCGGTGAAGGGCGGACGTGAGGCTTGAATCGAGGGACCTAGAGGCCGGGCGGCCAGCCGCGGGGGCTGACATCTGGGACATCAACAAGTGCAAGTGTACACGGCGGGGGACGCGTATGGGCTACGCTACTCCCGGACGGTTTGGTGGTTTCGCCTCAAAACCATCGGCAATGGTTTGGTGGTTTCGCCTCAAAACCATCGGCGGCGGGTTTCGCGGGTTTGTGCCTCAAAACCTGGGCGGAGGTCCCGATGCGGACAGACGGCACGTGGCGGTATCGGAGAGATCGCGTGGAAGCGAGGCTACCGGTGAGGAGGCGCGATGGCCGTCGGATCAAGTAAAGCTTGGGCCGGACCATAATGCCTCTGGCTAAGTCGTTTGGTCCCTATATATCTAAGGGCAAAAAGGGAATGTGTAATAGTGCCCATAAATAAGGATGAGGGGCTCTCCTTCCCCCTTACCTCTCCCACTTTCATTTTTCCCTTTTCGCCTAGGATTTGCTCTTGAGAGAGGTCCACGAGAAACTACAATGCAGTGTAAACTTCGTGATTTTTCGTTTGACAATGGAGGCCCGAATCCTCCTCGTGCCTTCTCGGGATTATCCCTTTGTCTCGTGATTTTCATTCCTTGTGTTGCTTGTTTTTCCCTGGTGTTCTTGAGAAATCTGTGATTTTCCAGCGATTTAAGTTGGTTCGAGCCATGATCTTCCCGGAGTAGCTCGACTACTTGGTGATGATTCACTGTGCAAAATTTGAAAAATTTTCACGGATATCTGGTGCTGTTTTCATGGATTTTTGAGGGAGTTCGTTTCCTGTTCCTGCTAGCTGTTCGGCTGGACAACAGGTCTGGTACCTTACGGTGCCTGCCCTTGGCTTAAAAGCCCCAGGCCGCAACAGGCAGGTTGCTGTGTGTCTTCTTCGTGGGAGGCTGAGCAGGCAGCGCTAAAAGAATCGGCTCTCTGGTGCCTAGTGTGCGCTAGCAATTTGTCTCTGAAACCCTGCCAGCTTCCCCGGATTTGAATACAAGTAGCAGCGTCGAGCAGTTTCTGTTTCCGTTTCCCATGTTCTTTATTTTCCGATCTGGATCTCAGGCAGAGTAGGACCTCGGCCAGTTCGGTCCGCTGCCCAGAATTCGTTGACCTGTGCCATGAGGTGTTTTTGATTTCTCTCCGATTCAGTAGGGCTGATTGCTCGACAGGTGACCAAGTTTTCGTCAAATCCTACAGCAGGCCGGTGCTCAGGCCACTTCGTTTGCTGTGCACCTGCAGGATTCTTTCACCAAATAGCAGAGCTCATCGGTGAGCATCGCTTTTACCTGACAGTTCATATGTGGTGCTATTTGGGAGCTGCCCCTCTGATTAATTATGTTTGGAATTTGGAGCCATCGTTTCCTATTGATTCGTTTGTGTGCTGGATGTGCTTACCGAGAGCAAATGAGACACGTGCATGATTTTGCTAAGTGAAAAGCTTGCTTCTTGCTTCTGTAGAGTTCCAAAGCAATTTGCTGTGGTTATTTCTTTTGGTCTGTTGGTTCATGAATTGTAGTTCTAGCAGCCAGGCCAACCCGAGCAGTACCTAGGCCCAAGTGGTCTATCTAGTTTGGCCCTGAGTTGATGAGATGGATGAACGAATTTTCTACTGATTTTCTGGCGAATTTTCAGCAGCTCTGATTTTCCATTTCGAGCACAACTTGGTCATTCGGACTCCGATTTGCATTCCGTCAGTTACGTTGGGTTTCTATCGCCCTAAAGAATTTTTCTAGGTACTCCCGTCACCGGTTAGCGTGAGTAGTTTAGTTTTGAGAATTTGCGTGTTTGGTGGTGAACTCGGGACAGTGGCCTGAATATTTCGAAAGAAATTTAAGGCTCCCATTCACTCCTCCGGTCGCCAATTCCGGTCCTTCATGTCTAAATAAAAACTCTAGTATCTAGTTGAGCTAAGACGAGTGTTGTAAGAAGCTTCTGCTTAAGGCTTTGGAAAGCATCTTCACAGGCTTGGTTCCATATAAACTTCATATCATCTTTATCTAAAAAAAATAAACTTCATATCATTCTTGGTGATGAGCACACAAACGGTTTAGCTATATATATTGGAAGAGTCTAGCACAAATTCATAGTGATAACCCGCCATTAATTCCAAAAAACCTCGTAATTGTTTCACGATTCTTGGAGGTTCCTAGTACCCACTCAACTACTTCTTGTTTGGGTTAATGACCACTCTATCGTGAGACAAGACATGGCCCAAGAAGGAAATTAACTTCTATGAGTCAAAACTCACACTTGCTGAACTTAGCATACAACTACTTCTTGTTTGGGTTAATGACCACTCTATCGTGAGACAAGACATGGCCCAAGAAGGCAATTAACTTCCATGAGTCAAAACTCACACTTGCTGAACTTAGCATATAGTTGATGATCTCTTAATCTCTGTAACACCATCCTTAAATGCTCCACATGTTCTTCTTGAATCTTGGAGTAAATCCACTACAAGGATTTGACCCTTTTAGCACCTCTTGTTTTGGCAATAGTCATGTTCATCTGCTGTGTTGCTGGCTAATGGGCTGCTTATCTTGTGTTGATGCTAATCAGCTTATTATATATTGCATCAAAAAAGTCATTCATTGCATGTGTTCTGCAGATGGCCTGCTTATTATATATTGCATCAAAAAAGTCATTTGTTGCATGTGTTAAGCCTATTCTCTTGTGTTCTAATTTTAGCTTATTTAAGCTTGTTTTGGTTTATTTCCTCTTACAGGGTACTATTGAATCAGCCGAAATCAGTCGGCGTATGGACTAGCTGAATAGCGTTAACCTCCAAGTTCATATGTGGATTTAGTCATGCTCGGCTACTGTGTTGCTGGCTGATGGGCTGCTTATTATACATTGCATAAAATGTCATCCGTTGCTTGTGTTAAGCTTGCTCTCTTGTTCTAGTTTCAGCTTATTTCAGCTTGTTTTGGCTTATTCCCTCTCACATAGTACTATTAAATCGGCCAAAATCAGCCGACTTAATTATGGACCAGCTGAACAGCCTCAAGCCTCCAAGTTCATATGTGGGATATAGTCATGTTCGGCTGCTGTGTTGCTGGCTGATGGGCTGCTTATCTTGTGTTGATGCTGTTCAGCTGTTCACCTGCTGTGTTGCTGGCTGATGGGCTGCTTATGCTTGGGCTAATCAGCTTTTCGCCTGCTTATGCTTAGTTGTTTGGATGTTTCAGCAACACCCGCTGTTCAGCCAAGCCGAACATGTAACATGGTACACGTCACTACGACAGACAGGAGATTTGCCGAGTGCAGGAGGCTTTGCCGAGTGCCAAAACACGGGCACTCGGCAAAGCCCCAGTTTGCCGAGTGTTGCACTCGGTAAAGATTGACACTCGTCAAAATTGGCCTTTGCCGAGTGCCACCGAGTGCCTGGCACTCGGCAAAGAGTGACACTCGGCAAAGGCCTTCTTTTCCGAGTGCAACACTCGGCAAAGCTGGCACTCGGCAAAAACGGCGTCAGGTGACGGCCGAGGCCACCCACGCCGTCAAGGTTTGTTAAGTGTTGGGACTTAGCACTCGGCAAAGCAAGCTTCTTTGCCGAGTGCCTCTGCCTGGCACTCGGCAAAGGCCCTCTTTGCCGAGTGTCAGGAAAGGCACTCGGCAAAGATTTTTTTTTGAATTTTAAAGTCAAATTTTTCTGCAGTCCTTATATATTGTATACAAGCACATGTTCGAATTCAAAACTTTTCATAACTTTTTGCTATATTTTTTGAATTTATTTTGTTTACTTGCATTTTTCTCAAAAAAGTAAATTTGAACTAGCAGTGCATGAAATAATAAAATGTAGCCATTCAAAAAATAATATTCATGTTGGAGAGTGTATTTTGAGGCCGTATCCAGGAACTCACCCAAAATTTTGAACGCCTTGTTCACGAAACATGGCCACCCGCTTGTCGTCGGAGTGTTTTTAAATTATATAAAATGCAAATAAAGTCCAAAAATCACAAAACTTGTCGAGGTGTCATGTTATCGCATGTAGAGGCTATGATAAAAAATTGAGAAGGTTTTGAGCAAGTTGTGACATTGTCTGGGTTTTAGGCATCCGAAGTCACAACTTGTTCGAAACCTTCTCAATTTTTTATCATAGCCTCTACATGCGATAACATGACACCTCGACAAGTTTCATGATTTTCGGACTTCATTTGCATTTTATATAATTTAAAAACACTCTGACCACAAGCGGGTGGCCATGTTTTGTGAACAAGGCGTTCAAAATTTTGGGTGAGTTCCTGGATACGGCCTCAAAATACACTCTCCAACATGAATATCATTTTTTGAATGGCTAAATTTCATTATTTTATGCACCTGCAGTTCAAATTTACTTTTTTGGGAAAAATTCAAATAAACAAAATTAATTCAATAAATATACCAAAAAGTTATAAAAAAGTTCCAAATTTTAACATGTAGTTTTAAAGAATGTAGGAGGGCTTCACAAAAAAAATGGAGCCCAAAAAACAAAAAAAAGTTTGCCGAGTGCCGCCCTTGGCACTCGGCAAAGAAGGCCTTTGCCAAGTGCCGGGCCCACAGCACCCAGCAAAGACTTATAAAAAAACAAATCCTGACCTGGAATAAGCTAAGGGCCCAAGGAACTTCACTCCAACCCTATCCTCTCCCACTCATCTCCCACACACCGCCCGCGCCCACTCCCGCCGCCGGTCCGCCGCCGCCACTCCCGTCGCCGGTCCGCCACCGCCCCGGCTGCCATGTCAGTGCGCCTCCCCACCCGTCCCCGCCATCCACGAGCCTCCCCGCCGTCCGCGTGCGCGCCCGTCGTCCGTGCGCCTCCGCGCTGCCGCGGCTCAGGCGGCGGACCGCCGCCGCCCACCGCCGTACCGCCCGCGTCCGCGCGCGCCTCCGTGACGGTCGTTAAGTGCCAATTTTACCGTCAACTAAACATGAGAAAGGACTAAAATATGTTCACCAACTAGATATAGGGGTTATACGGCCAATTCCACGAGTTTTGGTGAATCTGCTTTACTGCGGGTGTCGGTGAAAATACCCAAGGAAGGCCCACATGTCATGATTACATAGAGAGAAAGACCGAACGGGTAAAATTGTATATTCTAGAAGACTCCGGGAAAGGCAAACCCCCCGGGAAGCGGGGACCCACTCGGCGAGTGGTGGGTCGGCCGACTCCCTCTTCCGGTCGGCCGGACCGGCCACCTCCACCAATCGGGTGGAGGCTCGCGGATCCCGCCTCTCCACCGACCTTGAGGAGCAATAATTATCGTCCGTTTAGGTCGGTTTGATCCGAGGGGCAGTGGTGCATCCTAGAGGGCTATATAAGCGGGGCCCCGGCCCCCGGAGAGGGCATCCCTTAAACCCTAATTCATTATCTCCCAAATAGCGGGATCGTAGTTGTAGAGGCGTCCCTTGAATGGATGACTTCTCTTCTCTAGAGAATTAGAGCTAGACATTCCAATGTAGTAGATTAGATCTAGATGAGAGTTAGGGAGAGCGGAGCTACGCTCCGGTTCTCGAGAAGTCTTCGAGAGATTTGGTATGTCTTTGTATCTACTCTTGTAAGACTTATGCTTTAATATATTTATCTTCTCTATCTACTTTATGCCTTTCATATGTATGCTTAGTATAGTTGTTACATTCTAGCATGGGATCTTCGCTCGTATTGAGTGCTCTAGTTGTCATATGTAATTAGAGTAGTAATCGATAGTGTAGGCATGGTGTCTAGACTATAGGTTACCTCGAGGTTGCACCCAATCCCACGGATAGTTGTGGTAGCCCCGCAGGTGACAGCCTGTCCTGCCTTTGTATTCCACCACGTTCGGGTTGGTGTCTCGTAGAGCTCTCGGCAGCCTTCTCCCAACTACTCTTTACCCAGTCTTCTTCGAGAGTTGGAAAGGACCCGTGCTCAAAGTGCTATTGTGTGATTGCTATATCTAACCATTCCCCGTTATCATAGAACCAAAGTAATAGAGAAGTATATAGGAACGTTGATCTCTCCCGTTGTCCTCTCACTCTAGCTAGCTACTCATTTATCATAGAATTCTCATGTGTGCTTTATTATATTACCTTACATATATATATATATCATTTACCCCTTTAGTCTAGTTGGTTTACTAAGTTAGTAGATACATGATGGTGAGTTATTCGATTCTTTAACCCTTGCTTCCCGTGGTAAAATATAAATAATGATAGCTGGTTTACTCCCCGGTAAAATGCTACAATGGTATGTTCTCAGGCGCTTGCGGAATCCTTCTTATTTTAGTTGCACTTAACAAATACCAACAAGCATTTTTGGCGCCGTTCTGGGGAAGCAATCGGTGTTAAGTTTTTGATAATGATCTTGATGTCTCGCTAGTTTAGTGTACCACTAGCTTTAGTAGGATTACCCTTGTTCTTGTTAAGTGTGGAATAGACGGGACAAAAGAAGCCGTTTTGACCTTCCGGCAAGTTTCCACAAGAAAAGAAGAGACATTGAAGAGCCCGGGGTCCCTCAACATTCAACATTCATCAACATTGGAACCCCGCCACCTCACGGTTTGCGTATACATATATATTTTCTAACCATGTGTAGATTGGAGAAAAGGTCATCGTCACAAGAATTTCAAATCACCTCACAAGTGACGAACATAGACGCAAAGACCGCGCATAAATTTCATCATGTGAGTCATGGTAAGTATGATCAAGAAAAGGTGAGAAGTCTTGCTCATGGACTTCAAAATTTTGAGTAGTTATCTTTTCAATTCTTGCATCCCACTGCATGTTTACTTTTAAGATATTCATGCATCCACTCCACTTTTTGTTGTTTGCTCATACATTGCATGTTTAGTTTCTTTCATGCATTCATGTCGCCGTATCTAAAATCCTCACCATGATCATGCTATTTCATCTCTCGTTTGAGTAGCTCTCTATAATGCTTTCATACTACCTTTGTTTGCTATAGTATGTTTTGGTTTGGAAGTACTAGCTATACTTTTAGAGGCTTTTAAATTAAGCGTGGTGCTTAGGTTAAAAATGCCTTCCTTAATTAAATTAGACATGGAGTCTAGTTTGGTTATTGAACTAAAATGTGCTTTAGTAGATATTGGTTATTTTGTTGGACTAACCCCGCGCAGAAAACTCTCAAATCCAATTTGGGTAAGTCAAGAGATGAACACACTTCGAGAGATGAAGCAAGGCATATGATGAACTCCAACAACTTCGCACAAAAGACACAATTCATCCATCGTTCAAGGAAGAATTGAAAGAGCTTATGATCTCGCCTATTCGTGGATCGGCATCACCAAGAATTTGCCACTTCGCAATGGAACAAAGAGAAAAAGACAAGAGTACCACAAGAAGCATCAACATCTTGAACTCACTCAAAGAAGTGGATTAAGGCGACAAGCTATGAGCAACTCCGAAGACACCATCTTGCATGTCGGCAGCAAGGACAAGGATGGAATGGCATGCATCCTTGTGTCAACCAATCATCATCAAGGGTTGACTATCGCCCAAGCCCAAGAAGACCATGAACAACTACAAGATGATGTCCCGAAGCCATTGGAGATGAAGTATGCATACAAATAATAATGAAGCCTCTTCTTGATCATCAAGACAAACATGGCGTGTCGTTAACCGCAACTCTTCGCCATGCCGCTAGAAACCATCAAGGAAGAACTCGAGTCTACATCTCCAATGAACATCAATTCATCAACCAAGACTCAAGAAATCAAGAATGGTTGACGAAAGAAGAACATGCAACCGTTGTACGCTCATCCCGGATTGGACAAGTACAATCAAAAGCGAGAATGCAAAAGAGAGATCCTTGCTCAATGGACCTATAATCAAAAGTCCCTCTTAGACAAATGAAGGCTTAAGAACAAGAGGACAAGCGTGTCTAAGGACATAGAAGTACAACACACTCGAGGACGACTCAACACTCATATTTGGTTTCACGTGGCAAGTAACAACAAGGTCAAGCTTGGGGGAGGAAGGCCGATGACTCTTCAAACAATGATCCAAAGAATGCTCTTCCTCTTTTCAAGCCCCCGTCACTCCGGCACGCCGAGAAGAAACAATGAGTGGAGCACAAGGTCTAGGAAGGAAAAAGGAGTGCAATTAGAAGACAAGATGCTCATGAACAAGTCAAGGAGAGAGGTTAATCAAGTAAGACAAACTCCAAGAAGAAGTAAAGGACCACTAGAAGCATCTACTCTTCATCACAAGGTCTCTACCTTTGGGATCAAATGATGCACCGAAGGAGTCAACATGACAAGAAGTCCCGTTCGGAGGACTTAAATCATTGAACCCTCGCCAAGGAGGTAACTTGGTATTTATCAGCATTTCCTTTCACAGCATTGCATTTTCCTTTAAGAATATTTATTTTCACTACATGCATCTTAATTGCATCTTCGCTTTACTATCTTTGCACTAGAAAAAGAAAATAAAGATGTTGTGCATTTGCATCCGTAAAACTACTAAGCCCCATGTGAATAATCATTCATTGTGGTGGCATAAAAATAACTTTTTAGCATATCTATTTTTTCTCTGTCTCGCATTCCTTTATTATAAAAAAGATAAAAATATTTCTTGTGATCCCGTTATAAGACATTTGAGTTAAGGCTGTTCTAGACAACCAAGGCTTAGAGGTTTTATCACTAACGCTTAATCAGTTCCACAAGCTTTGTTGTCTATTTGAGCTTCACAGAACATAAAGGATCAACAAAAGCTAACCAGGTAAGGATGTCCAAATCTCCCGTCAAGTGCTGCCCTCAATACTTGAACGCCGTCTCCAACAAAGAACTATCCACGAAACTCCGTGAAGACTAGAACTCCTTCACCGCACAAGCAATATCCGCAGACTATGTCAACATCCAGCCTTGGGGAGAGCATCCCCCGTGTATCAAGCTAAGTGTTCCAACTTGTCTATTTATTTATAGAGCTTGCTAAACAACTAAAAAAAAGATGCATAACCTTAGAAACCCGTAAAGATTTCCTTATTTATCTTTTCTACTTTTGGAGAGCTCTTATTAACTGCCTTTAAGTAATCCCTAGAATAAACTCTACATGGAGATGATGAATAGTTGCTCCGCGTAATTCCTTTCAAGTACCTAGTTTTCAACCTTGCACTCTCCCGAGTTTTAGACACAACTGTTTAGATTTGAGATTTGCTCGAACCTCGAAACTTGTGGGTAGCGAATGCTTGATCTAAGTCTAGGTAGTTGGTGGATATGATATGGGAAGGTTTTGAGCTGCTGTCCATCTTGTTCCTAGAGATACTAGAGTTCTAGAGAATTTATCTTTGAAAATATTTCCTGCATGATGAGTTCCTTTATGATGAGTGTTTAAATTCCTACCACAGCCATATATTCACTAGGAGCGACGGGAATTGGTGGTCTTGCGCGACACTCATTTTTTGAGGTATTTCCTAGATTTTTGAAAAGCTCATCCTCGAAAACCGGAAGATCCATGGGTTCTGGTTCGGGAGAGGGTCTCTCTATGGATTGGGAAGGTTCGCCGATGCCGAAGAGACATCCTCTTTTATTGGCTCGGGTTCTACACGGATAGGTTCTAAAGGAGGAGTATTCTCCGGATGCGATCCAAGAGAGCTTGCCCCTCTTCGGTGGTTTTGTGCTGGAACGACCCTCCGACCTACATCGAGCAATAGGGCATAATTTCCGTCTAATCCTAACCAAAAAGTGTTGTAGGAGTACATGGTTAGGAATGGACAGTCCGGGCCTCGATCGTGTTAGGATCAAAAGCGTTCCTGTGCCGCACCTTTGGTTTTCGTTCCCTTTTTGTTGGAAGTTGAGCACCTCCCGTCGTAGAGAAGCGACATGAGAAATAGGGTAGAATGTGAAGCGTAAATGCTTGCGCAATTCTTCCCAATCTCCGTTTACTTTCCCTACATTTTGGGTGTACCATTGCTTCGCCTTTTCATGGAGAGAAAAGGGAAACAATTTCCACCGCAATGTATCTTGTGACATGCCCGCAATGGTCGTGCACGCACGTGAGTTGCTCAAACTCCCGTAGGTGATCATATGGGTTTTCATATTCCAAACCCGAGAAGGCTTGGTCCCGAACCATGGCTATAAAGCCAAATGGCGGGAGCTCATACTCGAAGCCGTGATAGGCTTCGAGGATTGGGGTGTTTGAATAAGCTTTGCCCTTCGGAGCGATAGGTTGTAAATGGTTGGTTGCTCCATGAGTATTTTTGTTTTCTAAAATAAAACAAAAGAAGTGGAGCAAAGGTAGTTCAAGGTACACGGGCAATCTAGGTTCGTAGCTAACCGCGACAACCGTTCCAAACGGCGCCGTAATGCTTGTTGACATTTCTTAGCGCAATCACCAAAGATAGGTAAAATGTCTATCCCCGGCAACGGCGCCAGAAATGCTTGTTGGCGTTTCTTAGCGTGCGCAGCCAAATCCGCAAGCGCACGGAAATCACCGTTATAGCACTTCACCCGTGAGTAATCGGGTATCGTATTTCTTTCACGAAGAACGGCTTGTGAGTTAATTCTAACCGAGGTTGCCCAGAGATGGAGTAGGATAGCTTAGGTAATGAGGTTTTCTAGGGTAATGGGCCTAGGAGATGGCTAAACTCGTTGCTAAACTTCTTACTTCGGGCACCGGACGCACCCGGTCCGCCAAGTGATGCCGGCCGTAGCTCTACGCCGTAGCCGTACGTGGGGATTACAAGGGACGGACAGGGCTGTCACCACCCGCCGCCTACCACCTCAACCGTGGACTACGAGGCAAACGAAGGTAGGTCCTAACCTAGACACCACGTCTATGCTAGTTGCTACAACTCTAGCGGGGCCAGAGCTCCCGTCTCTATCGTGGGGTCCTCTTACTAGAGCTTCCGTCACAGGGACGAACGACGAACCCGCAAGAAGATAACAAGCAAGAATAACTTACTCAAAGGTATTACTGAAAGATAAACACGATGTCTTACTTCAAGTAGCAAGACGCCGTAGAGGTACAAGCGAGGAGGGAGCTGACAAGTCCAGCACTCCGCCCCGTGGAAGACTAGCTTCCCAAGAGCTCTCTTGGAGAGATGCTCTACTCTTGCTCCTCTCTCACTCCTTACTTCTATTCTAGCTAGGCTAGGTAGAGTGGCTCTACTCTCTCTATCGTACACTTGTAGAGTGGAGGTGTGGTGAAGAGTGAGAACTAAAATGAATAATGAATTGTTTTTGAAGGGGGAGGCTTGCCCATGCTTATATAGGAGTGGGATGGTCGGTTTCCGCAGGGCAATTGTCGAAAACACCCCCGGACCGACCATCAGAGGCGGCAAACGAACCGACCAACCAAAGCTGGGCCCGGGCCGCGCTCAAACGGGCGCGCGCGTGCCTCAGCGCGCCCGCTCCCGGGTTGGGCCCGCCGGTCCTCGCCTTGGTCCGCGGCCTCCTTGTTGGGTCCCTGGTCGGCCCATGCTGGTGTTTCTGATTGGCTTGGCCTCGAATTTGGATTTCTCCTCTTTTTCTCTTGTTTGCTTTGACCAAAAATAAGAAGTATTTTTACACAAGTGTTTTTCTTCATGTCTTGGTCCATTTTGAGTGTATTTCAGGTATGCCCTTCAAAACAAGGAATGTGCACCACACTGTGGAAATAGTTAGAGTAGAGCCCTATTCTAGGTGAGAATTAGTGTTGCCTAGGCTAAAGTTGGCGGGGTTAGAAATGAGTTAAGTACCGCCAACACTTGTCTGATACCCGGGGACAATAAATGTTGAGTTGACAATTGGAAGCAAGACACTGATCACCACCTTCTTTGTCATCGTAGGAAAGGGATTCTACGCTTGTCTTTGACAGACTAGATTCATGCCAATTGCGTGTGCCTTCAACTATGCATCAATGCGTGATACCGTGGATAGATAATGACATAAAGATTGTTCCCGCGATGATACACTATATCCTCTCGTCCATCATGTTTACCGGGACCTTGAAGGCTTTGAGTGCTTTTCTGAAAAAGAGTTTCACGGAGACTTATCTCTATCAATGATAAAGATCAATAGCCGATCCGAGCAGTTGGCTCTGAAAGCAATTTTTAATGTATAATGCAATTGATGGTACTGAAGGGAAGTTGGGACATGGCTTCACGTCGGCCAATATTTTAGAAGAAGTTGATATTGGACTTGGTGATAGACCAAGGCCGATGTTTGTAAGTGCTAAGCTTGATCCCGAGTATAGGCAACAGCTTAATTGATTTGTTGAAGGAATATAGAGACTCAGCTTTGCTTGGAAGTATTTTGAAATGCCTAGATTGGATAGATCTATTGTTGAACATCGGTTGCCAATTAAAGATGGGTATCAACCTTTAAGCAATCTCCAAGAAGATTCAATCCTAGTATTCTTGATGATGTGAAGAAGGAAATTGAGAGGTTGCTTGAAGCTAAATTTATCAAAGCCGTGTAGATATGCAGACCGGATTTCTAATATTGTTCCTTCCTACAAGAAGAATGGCAAGATGAGGGTGTGCATTGACTTTAGAGATTTAAACAAAGCAACCCCCATGGATGGATACCCTATGCCAATAGCCGATGTACTAGTTGATGCGGTCAGCTGACACAAGGTTATTAGCTTTATGGATGGTAATGCCGGATATAATCAAATATTTATGGCGTAGAAAGATATTTCCAAGACATCATTCAAGTGTCCAGGGAGCAATCAGCTTTATTTGAATGGTTAGTGATGACTTTTGGCTTGAAGAATGCCGATGCAACCTATCAAAGAGCAATGAATTTCATATATCATAAGTTGATCGACAGAATAGTTGAAATCTATATAGATGCTGTGGTTGTCAAGTTAGAGGGATACAAAGAACACTTGGCTGACTTGAGAGAGGCTTTGGAATGTACAAGGAAAAATGGTTTGAAGATGAATCCAAATAAGTGTGCTTTCGGGATTTCTGCTGGTCAGTTCTTAGGTTTCATGGTACATGAAAGAGGGATTGAGGTTGGTCGAAGAGTATGACAAAGAATAGATGAAGCGCCTCTCCAACCGACAAAGTAGAATTACGATCTTTGCTTGGAAAAATTAATTTCATCGAATATTCATTGCTAATCTGTCCAGAAGACACTACTGTTTTCTCCTCTATTGAAGCTAAAGCATGATGAAGAATTTAGATGGGTGAAGTACAACAAAGGGCATTTGAAGAGATTAAGGAGTACATGAAGACACCACCAGTATTGGTCCCTCCTCAATCGAGTAAGCCTTTTAAGTTGTACTTGGCGGTCGAAGACCTAACAATTGGCTCAGCCCTAATGCAAGAATTTGAAGGAAAAGAAAGATTGGTGTACTATCTGAGTAGAAAGTTATTGGATCCAGAAATGAGGTATACTCCGATAGAAAAGCTATGCTTATGCTTGTATTTCTCTTGCACCAAATTAAGGAGATATTTATTGGTCTGTCAGTGTGTTGTGGTATCTAAAGTTGATGTCATCAAGCACATGTTATCAATGCCGATTTTGAATGGAAGTATAGGAAAGTGGATGCTGGTCTTGTCTAAATTTGATTTGAGGTATGAATCGGCTAAAGCAACAAAAGGACAGTGATGGCTGACTTTGTTACTCAGCACCACAATTTAGATGTTGGGTTTTTGGAGGTGGCGCCTTGGACATTGTTCTTTGATGGATCAACATGCAAGCAAGGTGGTGGAATTGGAATTGTTCTTGTTCCCCTCGGGGGGCAACTTTTGAGTTTGCTTATCAAATAGCACCAACATTAATTAACAATCAAGCTGAATATGAAGCTATTCTCAAGGGTCTTCAACTTCTTCGAGAAGTAAAGGCCGGCCGGGCCAGGTTTTTGGCGATTCTCGCTTAGTAATAAATCAATTGCTCGGCCTATATGAGTGCAAGGATGAAATATTGAAGAAATATTATGATCAATGCAAAGAGATACTTCTAGAATTCACTATTGTGTCCTTGCAGTATATTCCTAGAGCACAAAATCAAGAAGCAAACAGATTGGCTCAAAGTGCTTCTAGATATCGGCTAATACCAGAAATATCAGCTACTGATGCAACAGCTGACTGGAGGGCAGAAATAGCCAATTACTTAAGGGATCCATCACAGAAGGTCTCCAAGAAGCTGAGGTACAAGGCCATTAAGTTTGTGCTACTTGGTGATCAATTATATTACAGGACAGTCGATGGTGTGCTCCTGAGGTGCATCAGGCCAGAACAAGCTAAATCAGTGATGAGTGAAGTACATGAAGGAGTTTGTGGTGCTCATCAATCGGCCCATAAGATGAGGTGGGTAATTAGGAGAGCTAGATATTTTTGGCCAACTATGCTGGAGGATTGCTTTAGATATTATAAAGGATGCCAGGAGTGTCAATGATTTGGCAATATTCAGAGGACACCAGCTTCTGTTATGAATCCTATTACTAGGCCATGGCCGTTTCGAGGTTGGGGCATGGACCTAATCGGCCAAATTCATCCACCCTCGAGCAAAGGACACAAGTTCATATTGGTGGCAATAGATTATTTTACGAAATGGGTTGAAACAATTCCTTTGAAGATAGTTACATCTAAAAACATGATTGATTTCATCAAAGAGCATATTATTTATAGATTTGGTATACCGTAGACAATAACAACCGATCAAGGCTCCATGTTTACTTCAGAGGAGTTCAAGAATTTGCCGCGATGGGCATTAAGATGATCAATTCTTCTCCTTATTATGCATAAGCAAACGGACAAGCGTGAAGCTTCAAATTAGATTTTGATTAAGTTAATTAAGAAGAAGATTGATGAGCTACCGAAGAAATGGTATTTGACTCTAAATAAGACATTATGGGCTTATCGGATGGCTTCTCATGGATCGACTAAGAATTCACCCTACGAATTGGTGTATGGTCATCATGCGGTGATTGCCATGGGAAATTCAACTGGATCAAGAAGAGTTGAATTGCAAAAGAATTAATAGCCGGTGATTATAGACACCTCATGATTGACAATTTAGAAGATTTGCATTACCATTGGCTAAAAGCATTGGAGAATATTGAGGCCAATAAAGTAAGAATTGCCGAGACAATATAACAAGAAAGTTAGGCGAAAGAATTTGAAGAACGAGAACTTGTTTGGAAAGTTAAACCGCCAATTGGAGTAAGAGATAACAAGTTTGGCAAATGGTCCTCAAATTGGGAAGGTTCTTATTTTATCGAGTGTGTTGTTCCCGGCAATGCTTATATTTTAAGGAATTTCAAGGGAGAAATATTTAAGAAGGCTTTAAAGGAAGATTTCTTAAAAAGTATTATCCTAGCGTCTGGGCAGACTAATATTGATTATCGAGATGGGGTAGTGCGGATTGGCTACATCACTAATGATCCTTCCCGCTGGCTCCATGGCGCCGGAGTTGGCTATCATGGCCTCGACGATGTCTTCGTCGATCATGTGGAGGTCCCGGAAGTCCTGGCCGGTGTGGGCTTGGATGGCGCTGAGGGCAAGAGCGGTGCCGAATTCCATGGGCGCGTAGGAGATTTCGGTGAATCTAGGGTAGACGCTCTCTACCCATTCGGCGAGTGTCTCGCCAGCAGTGTTCACCGCATTGGCGATCTCCGTCCCGGCGGCCTCGAGGGCCTCCAGCCTCGTCGTCAGGTCTGAAAGAACAAGAAAGAGAAATCAGAATGCAGAACATGTCTCAGATTGGGAAAAGAACAGGCAAGAGTATGGAGAATACACTTACCGGCAACCTAATTGTTGGCAGCATCTTGCTGCTCAACGGCCTTCTTGGCCTCTTCCTCATACTCCTCTTCACCTTTAGGTCGGCCAAGAAGCGCCTTTCGAAGGTCGACAACTGGGCCTCATCCGGGCGGGTTTCTCTTGGAGGAGAGAGGGTTTTTTGCTCGGAAGCAGATGTACTCAGGATTGGCGATGTGGATAAAAGGAAGAGTGGAGGTTCAGATTTTAGCTGAAAATCGAGATTTGGAATGTGAATCGGCGGCCACTTTCCATTAATGATGGGCCCATTGCATGCAGGGGTAATCGAATGGCCAGTCAAATCGAGTCAGATCATCGGTTTTCGGGAAGGGGCGATTAATTTGAATCTACCATTCAGATCGGCTGGTCATTTCGGGAAACAGGCAGTATTAGGCGGGTCCACTTGTCAGCGTTACTACCGGCTGTTTCTGAATCAGCTATTAGAACAAAAGCAAGACTGCCGATTTGGAAATAACAATACAAGGTTTGCACTAAATTGACAGGATGTTTTGGATCGGCTTGGTGGTTGAGCGCTGAAGATATGGTGGAGACAAGGATAAAATTTTGGAATAAAATTAATTTTATCCCAAAATTGGGGGCATGTGTTTGCACCAAATTTTAGACTTGGCACGCGCACGGACAGAGGCCTGCTAAAGACGCCGCTGATCGGGATCGGCTAGGTACCGGTGACGGCCGTTTATTGTGAATCGGCTATTTTGATATGGATCGGCTAAATCGGCTAAATGACAAGATTTGATTCCACGTCGGTTCTGACACAGTTGACGATCTTCAGCACATTAAATGCATGGGACTCTACAAGAAGGAAGCATGGAGCCCGAGTTATCATCTTTAGGTAGTTTTCGTTTATTTTCCATAGTTTGTGATTCATATTAGACATGGACACATCAAAGCCCAGGGTATAAATATAAACCCTCGGCCATTGTAAAGAGGATTCAACAATCAATCAAACACAACCCGGCTTCACGCCAAACCCTTAGGAGTAGGAGTAATGTAGATCTCGGCGAGTTCTTCATCGAGCTAGGCTGCATCGGCATCGACCGACCTCTGGTTTGCTGTAAGTACCGTCATGGCTCGTGTCTTCGTTTGATAAGGCTGCATCGGCTTCGACCGACCTCTTGTTATGCATTGACGTGGGTTAGTTATCGGCTCTATTAGACATGGCAAAGTCTATTAGATTCATTAAGTTACCGATGTTGTCTATTTTTAATGATTTATTTATTGTAAACAACATCATTGCCCGACCAAGACCGATAGATTTGGCCTTACATCTTATTGATCTCAATCGCCTTTTATGCTTATTCATGCTTATTCCCACCATGACAATTGATTTCCTGCTTTTATCGGCTAAATCCTATCGGACTTGATCGTGACGTAGCACGCGTTCAAGGATATAGTTAGATCCATAATTAGATTGAGTTAATCTCTTCTAGAGGCTTTCTTAAGATGGCTGCAACGGCTGAGACCGATCTCATCACTAAAGTCATCTAGATTCAGACGCCGTCGGTTAGCAAGGTCTATGCATGATGATAGCTATATACTTGTTCGTTGGTTACATTACATGACGCGCGTTCTAGGGTATAGGGAGTTTAAAGAGTAAAGCTTGCTAATCTCTTCTAGGAGCTTTAGATGGCTACAGCGGATTAGACCAATCTCACTAAGGTTACCTAGATTCAGACGTCGTCGGTTAGTGGGCTTTGTTTGGAGAATCGCCTATGCACTTAATTCGTTGACCATGTCAGCATCGGTTGTTTTAGTCGATTGCACGTGCTTCATTAAATACATCACGTATCTGTCGATTTCCTAGCTCGCACGTATGTCTTTTTCCAGTATAATGTCGAAGGTAGTGAGTAGATCTGTTAATCTCTTCTGAAGGGTCTTTTAATGTGGCTTAGCGGATGTGACCGATCTCACAACTAGATTTTATCCGGATTCAGACGCTGTCGGTTAACGGGTTTATTTATTTCTAACGGTAGAGTATTGGTTTCTAAGATATGTGGATGGGTTTGAAGATTAATAGTTCACATGCTCTAGATCTTTGTCTAGACAAGTACTTCATACTAGATTTAATGCTTTTCCTGAGTTATTTACCTGTTCTATCTTCTGGTCTGTCATACTTGTTCCTGTCTTTGTTTTACGATATCGGCTAACATACTAAATGATTTACACATATCAATTTGCCGATTTCTTCATAAAACATGTGCTGGATGTTGACTTTCTAGTCAATGCCCTGATCAAGTAAATGTTGAATAACACAGGCGGCTTCCTTATCGAATCCGCCACAGAAATGTTTTTACACAGACGGTGGTCAGAGTGAACCGCTGGTACTCTCTGACCATTCATTACGTGAGCCACCACCTTGCCTGATCCAGCAGTTCACTTGTTGCTCCTTCTTCTCCAACTAGCACTTGCAGCGTGCAGCTAGCGTAACTGAAAGATTCAAGGCCGGGGAAGT
This sequence comes from Themeda triandra, assembly GCA_018135685.1. NCBI lineage: Eukaryota > Viridiplantae > Streptophyta > Magnoliopsida > Poales > Poaceae > Themeda > Themeda triandra. The sequence continues at coordinate 38,195 of JAENPR010000584.1, read as the reverse complement.
TGGACGATCGAGCGAGGTTAGTACGTGTTAAGCTATATATGTATATATGCCTCTCGATTGCTCACGTTTTGCATTACTATTGTTTGTTTGAGTTAGATAAAATGATCTTCGATCTAGATCTCAGAGAAATGCATGCTTGTGTTTTGAAGAGTGTTTTAGAGAGAGAGAGAGAATGGTCGATCTAGCTAGGTGTGTCTTAGAATATTTGGATCGATTACACATGTACTACGCGCCTCTTGTTGACAAAAACAACATCTTGCTAGAGAGCTTAATTCGAGATGAGAGAGAGAGATTCATCAATGTTGTGTAGATTTTTTTATCTAGATGTCACCATAAATAAGTTTTGATTTTATTGGGTTTATATATACATAATGATCAGCATAGTAGAGCTTGGTGTGCCCTTTTTTTGGTTTATTTTAGTTGAATTAATGTGAGCACCATCATCTGCAGAGAGTTCGACCCATATATATATTAGTATGCATTAAAATTTTGAATTTTAATCTAATCATTTTGAATGGACCCATTTACCATTATCAATTTTGTATATACAGATGAAGATGGAACGACCATTATGGATGTACAACTTGTCTAGATTACATCCATCATACCAGTTGAGGTTCGTAGGTTCATTGATGCAGCAAAGAGGAATGCTTGTAGAGAGAAGACAAAGCACATATATTGTCCATGCATCGACTGCAAAAATATTGTTGTATTTGAGGACATAGACCAAATCAATTCTCATTTGGTTTGCCGAGGTTTTATGAAGGATTACTCGATATGGGCAAAATATGGAGCGGGTTCCACGCCTCGTGCAGTGGTTGTAACCATGCGTCTTATTTTGTACACTGTTCTGTAGTTGTATGCCCAAGAGCTTGTAACCATGTAGCTGATAGTCTAGCGGGCTATGGTTGGGCAGAATTTAGCCTTAAACCAATCAGGCCGTTGGTGGTTCTTGATGTTGCCTCTCTTTTGAAGTTTTTATTCTGCATCCATCTCATAACATTGAGTAAAAAATTCATAAACATGAATAATTTTGGATTTAAAGATCTTGTACAACTTGAGTAGCAGTACAGACAAGGTATTTTAAGATCTTCTACAGCTTGAGTAGCATATATTACAGTCCGTCTTAGCTGTTAAAGCGCTGAATTCTTGAATATTTGCTCATTAGTAATTTATATAGGTCAATATGCACCATTGGTAAAGAATAGAATTTGGGTGAGGAGAATACTCTTTTGGGTTGATCTTGTCCCTATTGTCTATAGTTGAACTATACTACTTGAAACAAGCACTTATTATTACTACTTTTCAATTCTTATGTAGTGTCATAAGCAACCCTCAGGATCGATGCACTGTGGGTACTATGTCTACGAGTTTCTCGAGACAACGGTCGATACCTCGACCAACCCTAAGAAAGTAAGGTCCCATGTGAATGTCATTACCGACGCCGTTTCCATTTTTTTTTTTTGAGAAAACACCGTTTCCATATTGGTTAGTGTGTTAATGTATGATGGCTCAATATTTTTGCAGGTGTACAAGTGTGATGATCCATCGGATAATCGACTTTCGGTTGAAGAGCTCTTTAACATTTGCAATGACATTTGCGAGTTCATCATGGAAGAAGTACTTGACAAGGATGGGAAGTATTTTGATCCCGATAATGAGTTAGCGAAACCAGAGTACCAAGATCTCGTCGATGTTGATAGGCTAGAGATCCATGATGAGGATTTTTAGTGAGTGGCAAACTTTGTTGTTCATTACACATTGGTATGGTGGATTTTTTTGTTGTCTTGAATCTAGCTTCCACTGAGTTGTTCATTATGCATGCAGAAATAGTTGTGATTTATATTAATAATTGCTTTGGGATTTATATTTATAATCACATGCTATGGGGGGCAGGAATTATGTGGTGCAAGACATTTGAATTTTACCTATATTTACACGGACAGCTTATATAAAGAACCGCCTATGCATTGGGTGAGGCAATTAGGCGCCAAAATTTGAATTTTGAAAACAATTTACAATGATGGCTTATATACATAACCGCCTCGTAAACTACATTAGCAGAGGCGGAGTTCGCATAGAAAACCCGCAAGTGTAAATGAATTTATACCGGCGGTCCTTTATAAATAGCGACTATGTTAATCATATATACAGGCGGTGGGCTACACGATCGCCGTGTTAAACGCTAGTGTAAATGAAGGTTTAAAGGTGGACATCATAAGGAATCCGCCGGTATAAATCCCTTAACAGTGGCGGACTAGAAACAACTGCTTGTAGAATTTATTATTTCTATCGTCGAACGCCACCGGCGGTTGGGTCTGTCGCCGCATACAAACCCATGTGGAACCGCCAAGAATCCTCCAAGACACTAGTGAGACAAAGGTGATGGCAGGAAGGAGCAGAATGAGGACATCCCCATGAAAGGCCTACGACACCTACCGATCATACCGATGCTCGAACGGCTATTCATGTCCGAGGAGTCCGGCGAAAGATGACATGGCACAAGAATGGCGTTCGATACAATCCCGAGTTGCTTTGTAAGTTGGAGAAGATCTTTCCACCCGGCTTTTTCTTATCGATGCAGCATTTGATTTTGCACCTCCCGAACGAGGTACGAATGGGGGCCCATCCAAAAACCGTTGGTGCTATCCAATAGAGAGATGTCTAAAGACTATTCGCTAGAAATGTGGAAACAAAGGTAGGATTGAGGCTTTCATAGTAGAGGCATTCATTCGTGAGGAGGTGTCAAACTTCACAACATCATACTATAATGAGAACCTTCATAGCGTGCATAATCCACCCCCTCGTTACAACGAGGACAAAAATAAATCGACCCTCAACCTATTCAAAGGGCAACACGGGAGATCAAGTGGAGCGGCCAAAAAGATCTTGACCAATGAAGAGTGGCGCAAGATCATGCTCTACGTGTTGACGAACCTTGACGAAGTCGACAAGTATCAGGGGTAAGTTCTCAACGAACTTGTTACATACTCCATAACTTTTCTGCATCCAACAACCTTGTTGCTTGTCGGTGCAGGGAATTTTTTGCTGAATACTGGCATCATCCAAGGCCACCTTCTGACCATGAACGAGAGACCCTTCTTCAACATGGTTCGCCTAATTTCATTACATGGTTCCAAAGAAAGGTACCTTCTGACCAACTTAGCTCGTTCCAAGTTTGGCGTTCCTAGTTGCCTAATTTCATTTCTCTCCTGCTTGAGCTTGCAGTGCCAAAGGGATGTGTCTATAAGTGCCAAATTACGACAAGTGGCCAAAGGCTTTGACTATAAGGTCTCATCATTTAACGCTTATGACGTGAATGGATATCATTTTCACACAACAAGCTACGAGAAGAGTCGGCCCAATCCAAGGACCACGAATACCGGAGTATTTACGCCCGAAGTAGTTACGCTCGGCGCTGAGCAGGAGGACTATTATGGCACAGTTGAAGAAATATACGAGCTTGAATACCATGGTGAAAAAGCACCTAAGCCAGTCATATTCAAATGCCAGTGGTTTAATCCGCAAAGATCGAAAAAGTCCCTAAATTTGGGATAGTCGAAACTAGATAGGATTCCTTCTATCCAGCAGATGATGTCTATATTGTGGCTCAACAAGCCAGGCAAGATTACTATTGTCCATAAGCTTGCAAAACCGACCCACGCCTTCAGGGTTGGTATATTGTGCACAAGGTATCACCACATGGTAAATGACCTCGCCCAAACGATGATGATTACAACTTGAACCCACCCACGCATGACAGGGAGTTCTATCAACAAGACGAGGGGCTACCAAGGATGCTTGAGATAGACTTAACCGGAGAGATTGAAATGGAAGTAGATGAGGAATGGGTTGTTGATGAGGAAGCTGCAGATGAGGTGCATGATCTGAGAGACTTGAAAATGCTTGACGGACTACAACTAGGCAATGACAGCGATGAGGATGAGGTTGTTGACAATTTGGAGGCTCTTGATAGTGATGATGATACCTATCGTCCAGATAATCCCGATCATGAAGAATATTAGAAATACATGTAATACTATGTTATTTTATAATTACATTTTCTTTATTTTGCACCCCTTGCTAAGTACTTCTCGTTTATCCGGATGAATACCGGTTTATTCTTTTTAATTGCGGGTGATGGGGCCCACTAGGAGGAGCCGGTCCTCGATTTACTCGAGACCGAGGGACATGTCGGCCCCGAGGAGCCGGAGACGAGCCATTAGAGAGGTAGAGGAGGCCAAGGGGAAGGCCTAGGCGGGAGCCGTCGACTAACCACGAGCGCGGCTCCTCGCGCTCTTCTAGGGACGACGACGTCCCTCAGCCCACGATGGGCGACGAGGCAGTTCCACAGATGTACGACGACGCCGTTCCGCACACGTCCGAGGAGGCAGTTGCACACACGTTCGAGGAGGGGGTAGGGGGTTTGACTTCCTCTGCAGCCTCAAAACCCTACTTGCAAGGTCCCGTGAAGCTCCCGAAGCGACCGATTCCTGTTGACCGCCGCCCACTGATTGCACCCGAGGGGTATAAGTAAGTAACTTCATATGTTCTTCATTTGATATGTTGAAAAATCATAATAAGAGTTGAAAAATCATAATAAGAGCTAATAATAACTATTGTTAACCACTTGTGCAGGAACTGGATGCTTGTGGAGGAGGGGGTCAAGGCTCGCAATGTCAATGGGATCCTGGGACTTCTGTACAGGGAACACTTCCCTGGCCCGGTGTGGATGTCAGAGGATGAGGACCCAGAGGTACCCTCATTCAACCACTACACCCTCGTCGCCAATGCTCCAGATGTCAATGGAGACAGGCATAGAAACTTGGCGGATCGGGTGATTATGGAGTTGTGGGTAAGCCTTTCTCGCACTACGGCCCTCAATTCATTGCATTCATTAGACATTCTTGAAATAAAATAATGAATACCTCGTGTCTTTATGCGGACTTCTTCGTATGCTAGCCGAGACGGGATGAAAGGGCGTATCAAGTGGCTTACGCTTCTTGTAAAGGTGTGTCTTAGACTTGTATTACGAGTCCGGCATCCAGCGCACATTGACTACAATGCCAACTTCCATAAAAGAAGAATCAACAAAACTCGTGCAAGAAAAGAGACAGATTACGACAAGGGAGCAAGACTACCTACGGTAAATAGAAAACATCTCCTATTGATTTCTTTTGAGATTAACTATGCCTAATTTGATCTTCGATGGCTTGTAGGCAATTCTAAGCCGGGTGCGCCACCCACCCCGATTGCCGGGTCAAGCTATAGTAGACAAATGGTTGGTCGCGAACTGGTAGAAAGCGCACCAAGAGAAAAGCGACCAGCGTATGACGATGCTAGGTTTACCACACCATCAGGGCAGCGCCAGCCTCAGTAAATACGCAAAGGCATATGTAAGTCTCCACCATTTGTCTAATCTAGCCGCGCTCAATTTCCGCATGATTCCTATCCACATGTTGTTGTCTTTCTCGTAGTCGGCGGTGCACGGTGGCCGGCCAATTGGCCAACTCACGGCATATGCTCGGCCCACATGGGCCCGGCAAAGTCCAACATCCAAGACAACTCGGATGCGTGCCTAGAGGCATACACCAACTCCGGCCCACACCGCCTCACTTCGTACACGAGGTGGCAAGGTCGGTCCACGGGCTGGGCTACAATCCGAGGCCCGAGGAGCGCCTTGATCCTAAGCTCGTGATGAGGGTGGGGGAAGGCAAGAAGCATGGGCAGCTCTAGCTTGGCGACGGCGTCCTCAACACGGGCTCTACTCCTCCTCTCAACTACCTCTGAGCAGTGAGCTTGAGCTCTAGCGTGCCCATGAGCCAACGGCCGACAACAGTGGTGACACTCCAGGTAAGTATTCCGGTTTCATTCGTCGTTCTTTGACTTTTACGTTCCTTAGCTACGCATTATTGAAACATTGCGGTCAAATATTGCGGGCCGAGCCGCAAGAACTTTGGGCCCCGAGGAGGCCCAGTGGCCGAGCGGGAGGGTGAGTGGGCCGGAGGCCGAGCGTTAGAGGATACAAGCTTTGGAGGCCCAAGAAGAAGGTTTGCTCAAGTTCGTGCAACAAATTGGGCAGCAACAAGGTTGGGAGATCCCACAACACCTCGCTTTGTCGACGAAATATCGACGGCAGTCTACCTAGGGTATGCCTAAGGTAGTAGATTGATCGGTAAGGTACGTTAGATGACGAACAAGATGTAATCAAGAGGCACAAGACGTCGTATTTATACGTGGTTCGGGCCACGATACGTGTAATACCCTACGTCCCGTGCTCTTGATCGAGTCTCGTATATTAGTGTGGAGATGAGTTTTGGGAGGGTGTCCCGCTCGCCTTATATGGGGGAGCGGAATTACAAGCCCAATATTTTCGGGGCACAAATGTACATATAAGGTAACAACTTTTATCCGATCTGATCTCCTGTGATCGATATCTGCACCGCCGACCAGAAATGCCAATGAGCCTGCCCTTCCTTCCTTGTCTTCCAAGGTAGCCGACCAGAGTTGGGCCCTGGTTGGCCTTGCGCTCTTGGGCCAAGGGTCTTTGTCCGAGCAGGCCTAAAGTCGGGTCGTGCGGGTATGGGGGTTTATACCCCCACAGCTAGTCCCCGAGCATCATGTGTCTTGAGGTGCTTGAAGACTTGCATGCATCTGACCAGTAGTTGGTCAGGCTCTTTGAGCTCCTGCATGCTGCTTTGAACGAAAGATGCATGTTGCTCTTTTGGCGCAAAAAGAAAAATTTACCAATCGTCCCATGACGTGGGCCCACAAAAAAGAAAAGTTTTCTTGATTGCATAAAAACAATCATGCCGTCGTGGAATGCGCATAAAAATTAGCCCAAGTCACGCAAAGTGACGTGGGCCCACGTAGTCCCCGAGCCTGATATAAGGTGTGGAACAAGTTGTATCAGGATCTAGAGAAACCCGTCGTGTTGAATTCATGACGGCGGGCCGTGCCGACTCGGCCCTCAAGATCGGAGATGGGACTATGTTAGCTCGCTAACCAGCCCCTCATGCAAAAAATGGCGGCCGAGCCGACGGATCCCCTGACGGGAATGAGACCGTGGTAGCTCGCTAACCGGTCCCTAAGCACAAAATTGATGGCGTAGCCGACCGGTCCCGAAGAACGGGGATGAGACTCTAGCTACGCAACCGCCCCTATTGACAAAATGGCGGCTTTGGCCGACTCGGTCCCCGGCAACGGGGATGAGACCGTGCTAGCTCGCCAACCGGTCCCCGACAAAACGGCGGCTTGGCCGACCAGTCCCCAGCAATGGGGAAGAGATCGACCACAACTGTGTTGTGTCTAGGCATACAGCTTTACAGTTGCCTAGTGAACATGGCCAACATTGTCGATTGAATGGACGGTAGCTTTGCGTACCAACCAAACCCCAAATGCCATGTGTCGAAAAGGAAAAGCGTACCCATGCTAGTTCCACGACTTTATCCTGGGGAACACGGTGTCAACCGCAAAGTTCCAGTCCTCGGCTGCGCCGAGGGCTAACTAGGTGGAAAATGATACACCTTTGATGTACCCTTGCGTAATACGCGCCGAAGTGGGCCCGTGCTAAGCACCCGAGAGCCTCATAAAGGACCAAGGCCGTCGGTTGGTCGATGCTTGTGCATCATTCCAAAAAGCATGGTAGTTTTGCCGAAAAGTGAAGAAGAGGAAAATGACTTAGTCATTACTCGACCGGAGCTTAGGCGGTCGGCCGAGCCCTCTCGTTACCATGTGTCCATAAATACGCGTTGAACCATCCTAACTTTGTTAGGAGAGATGAAAAAAGCTATGCTTTTTGTACTCGGTCCCTTATTGTCGGGAACTAGGTCAACGGTGGTCGGAAAAAAAGTGTGGCACGTGGAAAAAATCACACGTGGGCGAAAGTTTAAAAGGCAAGAGCGGCTTTGTGCGCACGTGCGTCCACGTGCGCCGCAAAACGTTTGGATGGAACCGCCAAAGTAGGGCGAGTCCATCGCTCGGTTCTTGCCAAAGAGGCGCCGTGTGCCAAATAAAGTACCGGGCATGGGGATAAAATATGAAGGCCCACCGTGTCGGCCCATTTAGAAAATGACCCGGGTGGAGTCAACCCTAGGTCCGTGCGGGGACCACCGATTCGTATAAAAGGGGGAAGGCGGCCGCCGCTGGTCACCTCTTTTCATTTCCGGAGTGGTTTCACTCCCTTCTTCTTCTTCTCGCTCGAGCACACCACTCTCTCCTCAAACCCTAACCTCCACCGCCGCCGCGCACCCAATCCCGCCGCCCCCGCAACTTGCCGTCACTCATCCCTAGGCGGGCCGGGGTCACAGGGCAGCGAGCCGGGCGCGCACCGAGAAGGGGGCGGAGGACCGGAGATGGCGGGCGGCGGTGCGGCTATTGGAGGCGGCGAGGGCGAAGCTCATGGCGGAGCATTGGGGCCCGTCGAAGACGACGAGGGAGTCATTCTTGAAGCCGGTGGAGCGGGGCCTCTTTACGCCGCCGAGGACGATCGGATCGCGAGCGCCGCCATCGTGAGCGGGTTCCGCTTCCCGAGGGAGAGATTGTAGTTTTGGAGGATTATTTCGTGTGGGGATTGGGATCGCGGTTCATCCATTCGTCGCGATTTGTGCCGCCACCGGGAGATTTCGTTGTGCAACCTCCACCCTAACTCCATCTTGATGTTCATCGGAGTTCATCGCCATTTGCGAGGCATTTCTCGGCATTCGGCCGAACTTCAATCTTTTTCGCCATTTTTATTACTTGAAGAAGAAAGGGGAAGGTACCGGTGGGTCCCAAATAGTTGGGGGTTGCTACATTGTGCTGCGGGATGGGATGAAATCCCAATGGGTAACGATCCCCCACTCCACCTCCATGAAGAACCGGTTTGACAAATGGTTCTACATGAGGCAAAAATCCGGAGGAGGCCGGTTCCTTGCGATGTGGCGCCGGGTCCCGAAGCCAAATGTGAAATGGTCGGCGAGGCCCAATGTGACAAAGATGGAGCGAGTGGACGAACCATCTGCTGCCGTGAATAGGGAACGGTGCACGGCGTGATGGTGGCGGTGATGTGGTGGCAGCGTCGCTTGCAGCCGTGCAAGGAGAGGCCCTCCCGATGTAAGAGTACGGGGGGTTGACGGATCCGTCCCGCGAGGACGGATTCCGTGGATGCAAAGGAGATGACCGCTCGGGGCGAGTGTTTTCACAATTTCGATCCGGCGAAGATGGCTTGACGGTTGTTAATGATCAATTTTATATGTCAGCAGGGAGAGTGAAAGAGGGTATAATCTGTTCACCACCATAGACTTAGGGTTTAAACCGATGGCCATTCACAAGTTTTGGTGAATATGTGTTTTCGCGGGGATTATCGTGAAAACATCCAAGGAGGCCCACATGTCATGATTACATAGAGAGAAAGACCCGAACGGGTAAAATTGTATATTCTAGAAGACTCCGGAGGCAAACCCTTTAAAGCGGGGACCCACACAGTGGTGGGTGGGGCCGACTCCCGAGGGTGGGTTGGCCGACCGGCCACCTCCACCAATCCCGGGTGGAGGCTCGCGGATCTCGCTCCACCCAGAACTTGAGGAGCAATAATTATCGTCCGTTTAGGTCGGTTTGATCCGATGGCCGTGGTGCATCCTAGGGGCTATATTCGAGCCACGGCCCCCGGCCGAAGGACTAATTAATTCAAGAATTCATTATTCGAGGTAGCCATCGGCAAAGCCGAGGGGTTTAGAGAGATCTCCACCGGAAATTAGAATAGCTACTCTAGATCTTCAAGTTCTACATAGGTTTAGACTAGATAGAGGAAGAATCGGGCGCACATGCTCGGAATTCCGGATCTTCATCATCGAATTGGTATTATCTTGTATCTATTCTTGTAACTTTATTCTAAATATCATTATGTTTCTATTTATTATGTTCCTAGTTTATTCTAGTTCTACATTTGATATGGTTATGATTGGTAATAAGTTTATGTATATGTTTGCAAAGCGCTTAGCTCTCTTCCGGGGGGTTAGGTGGTAGATTTCATGTAAGCATGGTGCTAGATGCTGTTTACTGCAAATGCACCCTATTGGCGGGTCGGGTGGTAGATGCTTGAGTAGCGGTTCCGTTGAGTCCTACTCTGTATTCCATCCCCGTTGGTAGGTCCTAGAACCAAAGTTGCGTAGTAAGTCTGCTATGTCTTGGCTTGTTATAGCAATGATCCTTATACATAGATGAAGAGTCTTTTGTCTTGTATATGATAGTGTAGAGTTGGAGTAGATGAATGACTTAGTAGATTAGAACCTACATAGGATTTCTATTTCTTGTGCTAATCGGATGTCAACCTACCTTTTGTGAGTAGTCTATATCTAATCTACCGTGTGATTTATACCCCGAGCTTATTACTTTATATTCCTTATTTATCATGGTTTACCCCTCTCGCCAAAGTATGTGATTTGTGTAATCAATCACTCATAAGTAGTCGTGTTTAGCAAGTTCATCTCATTGTTTAAGTACGTAGTTCTTTCCTTTGAGCTAAATATAAATAACGATACTGGAATACTTCCCGGTAAAATGCTACGATGGTGTATTATCCGTTCGCCAACTGATCCCATATTTTTCTTGATTAGAGGAGCGGTTTTATACCAACACTACGGCGCCATGCTAGGGATGACAACTTAGCGTGAGTGGTGTTAGGAGTGTCAACAAGCATTTTTGGCGCCGTTGCCGGGGAACGGAATAAACTTTAGAGAAAATTGCTTAAGGTATGCTTAGAAAATGAGTGATTGTCACTAGTCACCTCTCTACTTTGGCAAAGTTCACCCCCGTTGTTTCTTCTTGTCTATATTTTATACAGGGTATTAGCGGGATTGAATCGATTCATTCAAAACTCTCGACTGTCGCAGTCGGTTCAATCAAGAAGGAAGCTCGTCGCAATCAAGATGGCCGAGAAGACCTTCTTGGAGTTCCTTCGTCCAACAATAGATAACATCCGCACCGGTCCAAGCCAATATGGCAATAATATGGAGTTTGAGATCAAGCCAAGTCTCATCAACATGGTGCAAGCTATCCACCTCGGTGGAAAGGTACATGAAGATGCAAGCACACATCTGCGAGGACTTCATGGAGATTGGAAACACCATCGCCATAGATGGAGTTAAAGAAGACCTCATACTTCTTCGCCTCTTTCCATTCTCACTAGTGGGAAGAGCGAAGCAAAGGGTTCTATGCAAATAAAGAAGATATCAATACATGGGCAAAGTGTTCCAAGGCCTTTCTAGCAAAATTTTTCCCAATAGGCAAAACCAATGCCTTAAGAGGAAAGATTACCAATTTCCAACGCGAGAGAAGACGGAGACCATGTCGAAGCATGGGAGCGTTTGCAGATATATCCAAGATTGTCCCCATCATGGAATGGAGGAATGGTTACTCATGCAAGGTTTCTATCACGGATTAACTCCGAAAATGCGTGAGCACCTAGATGCACCGTCGAAGGATCATTCTTATCACTCACTCTTGGGAGAGCTAAAAGACTCATGGAGAAGATAGCGGAGATAATCCAAAGCCGGTCCCAAGACAATATTCAAGATTGTCACCCGTAGTGAAGAAGCAATAGAAGAAGTGAATGTATTATCAACCAAGATGGATGCCTTACTCACCGGCTTGACCGAGAGGGCCAAGAAAGGAAGATCAAAGAGCAATTGAAGCAAACGTATAGCGAAATTCAAGTCCCATCGTAAGAAAGGTTCCACATTGGGTGCAACCATCCATTAATCAAGGTACTCGGTAGGTAATTATGCAAAGCAACCTACTTTAAGAGAGTTGGTTCTACAACGGTCCAAGATCAACTCATCTATGGAGGATAGATTTAACACTCGCTAATAACAAAATCTTGGAAAACTTAAGTATTAAAATGGATAGTTTCTCCTCCGCCATTAATGATCAACTAGAGTTCAATAAGAAGATAGAAGAAAAGATAGCAAAATTGGCCATTGCTTTGCACGTTGCCACTAACCCCCGAGTGAGATCTATTACTACAAGAAGAGGAGTTCTACGGTAGATCCTCCCTATCCAAAAGGAGCAAAAAGGCCAACCATGCTACCACCGAGTGGCGGTAGAAGAAGACTTCCAACCCGAGCTAGAAGTATTACCACAAGAATCGGCATTTAAGCCGTATAAGATCGGAAGCAAGACAACAATTTCGAGATACAAACTACCTACCATTCCCTAGGAGGAAGAGAGGACCTAAATGTACGAGATGAGCGCTTTGGTAAGTTTGTAGAAGATAATCCAAAAATTATATGTCAATATACCTCTGGATGCCATCTGGTCCCCACTTATGCCAAGTACATAAGAGATATTCTTAACAAGAAGAGACCACCGCCATCCAATGAAGTGATCCAGCTAATCGAAGAATGTAGTGCGGCCATCCTCAACCAACTACGAAAAGAAGAAAGATCCAGGATGTCCCACTATCGATTGCGCCAATTGGAGATCAACATTTCAATAACGCACTCGGTGATCTTGGAGCAAGTGTCGAGTGTGATGCCCGACGATCTACTATAAGCTCAACCACACGCACTTGAGCCAACATCAATGTGTCTACAACTAGCCGAATCCTGCCGTTATCCGTTGGGCATTGCTGAAAATATCCCGGTAAGATAAGAGAGTTCTTCGTGCCCACGTGACTTTGTAGTAATTGGATATGCATCCAGACTCAAAGGTATCACTCATCCTTGGAAGACCCTTCTTGAGCACCGCCAATGCACACATTGATGTCGGGAAGGGAGAAATCAAGTTCACTATAAATGGGCAAGAAGAGAAATTCGCATTCAAGTCAAAAACAAGAGCTCAACAAATCCGCAAAGATAGTAGAAGAAGATCGTAACGCACAACCACCGAGAGACGAGAGGATGCATCTCTCGGGGATCATCGCCGGAATAAATATTTTGGAAGATCCAATTGGGGATTTTAAAATCGAATCCTCGCCTTTAAGGTAACTCGGTATTTATCCGCATTTTAAATTGCATCTTTATAATTTTCTTAGGCATATTTTATTTCCAGCATTGCATTAAAAAATTTCATTACATAAATAATTTTTCGGGGTGTGACAACCCGTCGAAAATATTTTATCATGGTGGCACCAAAATTTATCATTTCATGCATTTCAATTAGTTTACCTTCATTTAAATTTCTGCATTGTTTATAATTTTTGTCATGGCATTTAGTGCTTGGTGGGTCCTCGCATGGGTCCCACATGTCATAGACTACACCTCACATACATCAAATCACATAATTTCATCCACTTCACTCACCTCCACTATCCTCTCTTTTCCACCGCCAAAACCACTCAACCGACCAAAATTTCGGATGGAGGAAAGATCACGAATAGCATGAGAAGTGGCAGCCACATTGGCCAACACGGTGGGGCGGCCGGCCCCCATTGAGTCGGCCGACTCTCCCCTCCTCCTATAAATAGGCCTCCTCCCATGGTTTCCTTGCACCACCCACATTCCGAATTTTAGCCAAACCTCTCGGGCTCGACTTCGTGTTTAGGGAGAAAGTTAGAGAGAAGAGGAGAAGAGTAGGAAAAGAGTAAGAAGTGAGAGAGTGAGCAAGAGTTTAGTAGCAAGTGAAGGGAAGGAATAGTGCTGAGTAGATGATCACAAAAATTAGTGGAGATGCTTTGTCCAAATAGGATAAAGAAAATCTAAAATCAAGGGGAGGTTCTTGTCAAAATCAAGACCTCGAAGTTTAAACTTTTTGTCATGAAGAACGACTAACCCCCGGACCGACTCGGACGGCTAACCACTAACCTTGTGCTAATGCTTCTCTCCACTAGTGTATGTTTTTGTTTGTTTTGAGATACTAATGTGATGAAGGGCGTTTGCGGGGACTCTCGGGAACCTTCAAAGAAAATCGGGACGAGAAGTGCATCTCGCCAAAACTCGTGGCGGTTCCGACATGAGTGTCGACTCCCACCACCGTAAGCCCGAAGCACCCGCGGCGGCACACCGTAGCACCACCACAAAGATCTCGTAGAGTCCTCATGAGAACATCCGATCTCGCCACGAACCGCGGGGAGAAGGATGTATACAAGAAGCTCAAGAACAAGCGTTTCATCCACACGCCGCTCATCGCGACACTTCCCACTAGCGGCAGGCGGAACCGGTGAATGAGAGAGCACCTCGAAGAGTTCGCTCGGAGAGGGGTGACGGAAATCGTGAACCAGCTTTGGCGTGGTGCCAAAACCGCCGAGAAGAACCAAAGACAGCGCTTCAATGAGTGGAATGTACCGCACCACTCACTAAACTCATGGGTGTACCCACCACAAAGCCAACCACATCAACCATTCTATGGTTACTACCCACCATACAACACCCCAGAACATCGAGCCGGGGACCATCGCAGCCAGACCTCACAAACCCACCAAGATACTCTTATGGACCCCTTTGGTACCACCGATGAAGAAGAAGAACCCCACCATGACTTTGAGCCACGCCGCCACTCCGATGCCACTGGGCCATTTTCACCCAAACCAGCACTATGATGAACAAGTAGCCTTCCGAAAGACAACACCACTCACCGCCACTCGAATCGCCATGATCGAGGTGGAATGACCGGCTCAAGTGGAACCGTAACACCACCCGGACACCGGGCACCATTCAAGAAAACCAGAAGAAGCCGCTTCCATCTTTGCATGGCTTGGTGAACCCGTTGCACATCCACTATCCACCACCACCGCCGCAAGGCTAGCTTGGGGGAGGACCCCCATTATCAAGATAAGTATTCCTCTCCTTTTGTTTCGGCTTGTTTGTTTTCAGCTTTGTTTATTTTTCTTTGGTTTGTTTTATGCATTCTACAAAAAATCGAAAAAACTAGAAAACCCAATAAAAATTTGCTTCTTTGTTTTAAGAAGTTTTCTTTCTCTAAGTGTGTTTACATTTCGAGTTTGCCCTAAGATGAAAACCAAATAAAAAGAATGTGCAAGTTTGTTTTCAATAAATAAAAATGTGTAGACTTGAGGATTGCATGATGGAAATGATGAATAGTTGCTCGCTCTAATTCTTTGCAAGTACCTAGCTTTAAATTTGAGTTCTCCCAAAATTTGGATACACTGTTTGACAACTGATTTACTCTACACCTGAAACCTCTGGGAGCATATGCTTAAACTAAGTCTAGGTAGTTGATGGACATGATATGATGATAGTCCGAGCCTGCTCATTGTGTTCCAAAGTGCCACTAAATTGGAGATTTGTTTGTGAAAATTATAAATGTTTCATGATGAGTTCCTTATATGACAGAGTTAAAATTCCTACCACAGCCAAAATCGATCATTAGAATAGGAAGCCTCCTCATTTGTTAGGGCTCGTCTTTGTCGGCCGTGTTGTATCCTTATGAACTCATCATACGGCTAAATCCTGGTTTCACACACTCACATGCACCCCCGCTACTTCTACCCCGGAAGTACGCACCACAAAAAGCCTATTATTATCCATTGAAATTGTTCTACTCTTACACCGAGAGTGAACACCTAAAAATATCCCCCGTTCATTTTTGCTAGCCATTTATCCAAGATCAATGCTCCAAGTATCATTTGTTATCCCCGATGTGAAGTTGTCAAGATTGAGAAGTGTTCCATTCAAGAAGTATTTCATTCCTTTTTGGGCTGCAAGAATTGAAAAAGAGAAGAAGAGAAAAGAAAAAGAAAGGAAGATCTATGAGCACGGTATTGTCAAGTTTCCAAGTTCAAAGTTCCAAGAAGTTCCAAGGGAAATAAATAAAGGACATTGATGAAGAAGTTTGGGATGCAAGATGCAAAGCCAATCTCAACTCCAATGGGCACTAATGGAAATCTTGATAGTGATTTTGATGGCAATATGGTGAATCAAAAGGAATATCGGTCTTTGATTGGAAGCCTACTCTATGTCACCGCATCAAGACCGGATGTCATGTTTATGGCTGTATGTGTGCTAGATATCAAGCCTCACCTGAGAGAGTCATCTCACGCCGCAAAGAGAATATTGAGGTACTTGAAGCAAACAAGAGATGTTGGATTATGGTATCCTAAGGGGTCAAAGTTTGAATTGATTGGATATTCGGACTCCGACTATGGTGGTTGCAAGATCAATAGAAAGAGCACAAGTGGTACATGTCAACTTCTTGGAAGATCACTTGTGTCATGGTCCTCAAAGAAACAAAATAGTGTGGCAATCTCTACCGCCAAAGCCGAATATGTTAGTGCGGGAGTTGTTGTGCACAATTGCTTTGGATGAAGTCAACTTTGAAGGATTATGGCATCAACTTTAAGAATGTGCCATTGTTTTGTGATAATGAAAGTGCAATCAAGATGACACAAAACCCGGTTCAACATGGAAGAACAAAGCACATTGACATAAGGCATCACTTCATTAGAGATCATCAACAAAAGGGTGACATTTCCATTGAAAGTGTGGGCACCGATGATCAATTTGTCGAGACATACTCACCAAGCCACTTGATGAAAGAAGGTTTTGCAAGCTAAGCAATGAGTTGAACATTCTTGATTTCTCAAACATGTGTTGAATGAACCCCACCACTACTTGACATGCCTCTCCTTCGACAAAGCAAGGTACCATTGTGTGACATGTCATTCATGCTTAGGATTATACTTGTGGTAGCACATGTAGACATACAAGGTGCATTTGGAGCATTTATAAATCAAATGTGTTTGATGTATATATGTTTACCACTATTGCTTCTATGCTTTGCTTGATCTAGTGGTGACATATGACATGTTTGTGGGCTGCAATCCTAATGTTGAATCTAGAATATTTGCTACAAGTGTTTAATTCAACATAGGCAAGATAACCCTTGTCATGAGGAGTGAAGAAGCTTGTCTTTGGTTCAAACCGAATTAAATTTCTTTGGCAAGTGGTCTAGATTGAACCAAATTTTGACTAAAGTTTTGTTTACCCATCAAAGTCCTTTTCTCCATAATTTGATCCCATTTTTGGGCAATTGTTGATAGCTGTGGGAGAGAAAGATGAATGTTAAAGGGGTAAATAAAATTTTGATGCACACAAGTAGGGGAAGTAAGCTCTTGAACAAAGTTGTTGCATTTGTTTGTGCATTCTCATATGACTTGCTCATGGCACCTAGTTTAAAGCTTTATACAAGTGGTGTCTCCTTGCTTGTGTGGTGCAATGTTAGTATAGGACTTGATTGGTGAAATGATCTACTAGCATGTATAGGTTATAACTAGACTCTCTTTACCTTACAAGTGGTTCAAGAACTTTGCTTATAATGTTGATCTCATGTTCTTTGAGTTTTGATGGATGTCTACAGTTACTTTATGGTGCTAAGGATGGTGTAAATTGCAATTCCGATTGGTATCACGCTTCAAAGGTCTATTTCTTACAACTTAGCATCATTTTGCAGAATTACTCCCCACACTTTATCTCATGCATATGTGCAAAGCTTCAAATCCAAACTCTATGCACATATGTAGGGGGAGCAATACTACCAAAACCGGACTTGCTATAGTTGTCCAAATTCCTTTGTGAGCTTAATGATTGGACAAGTATGACAAGTTCAAAATCTTTATTATAAAATTATCTTTGTTGAGGTTGTCATCAATTACCAAAAAGGGGGAGATTGAAAGTCCCTAGTTTGGTTTTGGCTAATTGATGAAACCTAGGACTAACCTTGTTTATCTAAGTGGTTGATTTAGAGAAAGGTTGTCCACATGTTTACATAATGCATGTGAAGCATGACACTTGTCATGTGACCAAAGATGAATCAAGATGAGACTTGGCTCCATGGATCGGTGTGATGGTGAAGGGCTAAATGAGCTTGTGAGTGAAGGACCATGCGATGGTGAAGCTTGGGCAAGACTAGGCGCGATGGACCGATGCACGGTGAAGAGCAAGTGAAGTTGAGATCGATGGATCGAGATGGACACATGTTGGTGTGAAGCGTTCATATATGGAGGAACAAAATGGGCTCAAGGCAAAGGTATAACCGATAGGGCCATTTTGTTTTACACTAAGACACCATAGAGGGTGTGAGTGGTTTAGGATCGATAGCTGCACTATTAAGAGGGAAAGTCTTATTGGCTATTCGACGCACGGGTGCCACTAGGTGAATTCATGAAGGGCATTGCATGTAGGGCCTAGTGAGCAAACCAAATCCTTTGAAAATGATTGTGAAAGGCTAACACACAAGTACATGGAGTTGTACACTTGATGGTGTTGGCACATTTGCAAAGGAGTAGAGAAAAGAGAAGAAGTTGGAGAAGGTTCCGTGAACTCTTGTGTTGGAAATGAGAGTTGGTGGTTCTTGGATTGTAAAACTGCTTTGATCCTTAATGTTTGGGATCATGAGGATATGTTGGTTGCATAGTCCTATGAATAAGCTTTCCAACGATCCCAAGAACATCAAAACGGAGTTCGAGCCAAGAGATAATGCCCAGATAGAATCTGAGGTTCTACAGCCCTCGAGCGCGGACGCGTCCGAGCTATGCGTCGACGCATCCGGAGTGCATAGAACGTTGTCCGCGCACACAAACGAAGAGTTCGATGGTGGGAAGCGAAAATATGCTCTCTCGTAGCGTCCGCGAGCATAGGACGCGTCCGGCGCTCGCTTTTGGGCGTCCGCGCTCCTAACGGCTAGTTTTCAGCACACAGGAATTGAACGCATAGAACGTGTCCGGCATGCATAGGACGCGTCCGGCGCGTGTTTTTCGGCTGCCCGAGGCCAACGGCTAGTTGTTTGAGTTGAGGCTATAAATAAAGGGATGGCGGCTTGGCTCCCCCTCTTGGCTTCCCAACTCATTCATTCATACTTTGAGCGTGAATAAACACTCCCTCTCATCTCTCTTGCTTGTTGCTCATCCAAAGTGAGATTGAGAGATCACCTAGTGCATTGCATTGCTTGAGAGCATTCTAGTGGCACTTGTGGGTGGTTTAGCCAAAGGATTTCTTGTTACTCTTGGAGAGTACCGCTCCTAGCCGGCTTGGAGATTGTTGGAGGCGTTGGCAAGAGAAGATGATTGTTCTTGGCTACCTCCGGTTGATTTGTAAGAGGTTCTTGTGCTCACCGGAGATCGCAAAGAGTAACTCTATTGGATTGCGCGTGTTGTTGAGTATCACACTTGAGAGTGGCGCCTTGTGGTTTCCTTTAAGGGGAAGTACCTTTGCGGGGCAAGTGGCTTGAGGGTCACACCAAAGGACCATCTAGGTGTTGATCGACAAACGGGTGACGTAGCTTGGCGGTGCCCAAGTGAACATCCGGGGATAAATCATTGTGTTCATCTTGTCTCCCGGTGATTGGTTATCATCCTTTGTGTGTTGCCGATTGTGATTGATTGTTCATCTTATTGGTGATTGGCAACCTCGACTCGACGCGTCGGTATAACAAGTCTCATCCTTCTCGCATTACATTGATTACATTCTTGCAAAGTAGAATTGCTTGTGTGGTCGGTCGGGAACCACTTCTTGTGTAGACTAAACCCGTGGGTAGAATTGCTTGTGTGGTCGGGTCGGGAACCACTTCTTGTGTAGACTAAATCCCATGGGTAGAACTCTTGATCACTAGTGGTAGCTCTTGTGTGTACTAGTGATCACCTACTAGAATTGTTTGGATAGGAGGCTTGCAACACCTAGTAGGCTAAGCATAACATGCTTTCCGCCGTTTGTGTATCTAACGAAGTTTGCTTAGTGAGTTTGTAGAATTTTTATAGGCTATTCACCCCCTCTAGCCATCTAGGACCTTACACACGTGCAAATCTAGATAAGAGGTCGAACCAGCCAAATCTAGCGTAAACACGAACCCCCGACTATTGTAGATGCGTCCATAGGATGTCGAACCGGCCCTATCTAGCACAAACAACAGCCACCTTTACAAATGCATCAAAAGGAGAGGTCGAACCGGCCGATCTAGCATAAGTAAAAGCTTTCTTAACGATACTTACTCAAACGAGAGGTCAAAACCACCAAGCTTGATGCAAATCCGAGATCCTAAGAAACTACTTGGTTTTGTGGCGCAGTGGGCCATAAAAGGGTTGTTTGATTGATTGATTGAAGATTGATCCTTTACAATGTGCTAATACCCCGGTCTTGACAAACTCCTATCCTAATACGACTTGCAAATATGGAAAATAAACTAAAATAACTATTCCTAGCGGATAACTTGGGACCCACTATTCTTCGTCGTGGAGTCTTCGCATCTTGAATACGTAATCCGGTGCAAACTCGACTGGGTTCGTATAGCCGATCTTGATCAACCAATTTGATCATCTCGCCATCGTTGTCTTTTGAATCTTCGTCTCGCCGCTTAAAATTCTCGTGCAAACAAACGGCCAAAACAAAAAAAAAGTGCGAAACACGTTTGTCACACCTTAAAAATGTAGCGAAAACGTTGGACACCGACCACCATTGAAGATTGATGCTTCTTCCAAGGCAACAACACAAAGAACTTGGAACAAGATCAGAATACACCCGGCTTTAAGAACAAAACCCATATACACCATATGTGAGCCTCGTAGGTCAAATCTCACATATAGCCACAAATGAAAGGCAATATCAGTAAACAATGCTTAATATATAAATATATTTAATATAAAGACATAACCTTAGATAGCAATCAGCGGAAAGACAACTCTGATCTCCGGGTGTAGACTCCACTGGATCCAAACTGACTGGTTGAGCACAAGCCTAGCACTTCTCCTAAGGTGTGGGGGAAAAAAACAAGAGTGAGTTCATGACGAACTCAACAAGTATAACATGTGTAATCCCATAACCACATGATCAAGTGACACCGAATAAAATGAATTGTGCATATAAACAATTTAAATGAACATAATCGTTCCCTCAGCCTTTTCCGAGCGCCCTGTCCGTGGGCACGGACGATATATCGATTTAACTCTGCGCAGAGGTGTACACTTTCACTGTGAGTCGTGATTTACCCTTTCGCCCGAGGTAGCTAATCTCTTGACCCTCTTCCAAGGAAGGCCGGCAGGGTTCACTATGAAACCTTTCAAAGGTTTGTCTAACAAGTTAGGGCCGCTAGGTTTCAATAGTCAGTCTGTGTGATACAACCAGTCCCAGGGATCCACAGTCCGCTATTCCCCATTTGCGCCGCAAGGGTAACCTCTAACAAGCTAGAAAAGGTCCTCATACTGAGCTAAAGCCAGAGCCATATAGCCCTCACAGTTGCACCTTAAGTCCCAGCTTTTGCCAAAGGATAATATTCATCTTTTATGTTTATCACATATTCATTAATCAAGTTTACTAGATCATAGTTAAAGAAAGAAAACCCAAGCTATACTTGCCTCAAATTCAGATCCTTCTTCAAGTCCAAACCTCTCTGTAGTAATGCTTCTTAATTCACTTTTTCTTTGGCTACCAACATCCAGATCATCAACGCAAAAGCTCACCGACTGACTTGATTATAAAGCACCACACAAGCATCCGAGCAATCATACACGAAGCAAACATAACTAATTAGACAGTACATCAATCACAATAAAACAAAAATAAAAAGTTTATAAAACTATTCTACTCGTTGCTACGGTCAGCATAGACGCTAAGTTCACCGAAGACGGAGCTATAACGGCGAAGATATGAATTTTTGAAAATTTTCCTATAGACTAATAATGCATTAAATATGAACTTGAAATTTAAACTCTACAAACTGAACTAACAGAGACACTAACACGAAGCTTACGAAATTATGAAACCAACGCAATTTGAATGGGCCAAAATGGAGTTAAAATGATAATTTTAGAAACATTTGAATCTGATGGCAATTCTGTAAATATATATATAAACGTAATTTGATCTGAAACAACTGGACTTCGACTGGATGTATTCAGTATGTATTTTCTGAATTATTTTTGTGAAGCAAATCGGCTATAAAACAAAGGATGATGTCATGGTGATGTAAACAAAGCTAAAATCGACATCATCAAGGCAAGCAAGCAAGGCACTGCAAGCTCTCGATGAAAGCCGTGAACAACTACGTGCTCTGCAGATTTGCATACAGCGACACGGTGCACCATTCAGCGCCATACAAGAACCATTCGACAGAGGAAGACAAGGCGAGCTCACCACCGTAGATGATGGGGTCGAAGGTGAACCGAGGCGAGCTGGCTTCTAGAGATGGCGAGCGATGAAGAACTACAACCCGATGACGACTGTTATTAGAGATCGAGAAAGACAGTAAAACAAAGGAGAAGTTGTCTGGGAGATTCACGAGCTCACAACGACACCCGACGGCGTGTCTTACGGTGACGAAGCTGCAGCAAAACAACAACTCGAGCTCGAAGCGGCGGCGGCTAGGGCTAGCGGCTGCCGCTATCCTCGAAGGCGAGGCGGCGACCGCGATCTGGGTTCGGAAAAGACGCCACGGATGCGGACGCTTCGCCTTTAAAGGGCAGCAGCGAGACGCGAACAGTCGGGGTCGGTGTCCGGCTTGAACGCGAGTAGGAGAGGAAAGAAGGGGCCGCTGCTGCAGCGACGGGATTTGCTTGGACCCATAGTCCATCGTGGCCAGCAGCCTAGCTGGTCTCCGGAAGGATTCTGGGCCACGGCTGAAAGAAAGGCCAAAGCCTTCGACCACGAAAAAAAAAACAAGCTGGCAAAAATGCCTTTCGGTAGGAAGCTGAGAGGAGCAAAACCTTTTCTTTATTTCTCAAGCTTTTGAATCAAGTTTCCAAATCATTTTCAAAAAGCATTTGAATACCTTTGCACTTTTGATCAAAACCAGACAACCAAATAAATATTATGCAGCAGCATGAGTGCATCATCATGTTCCCTAGCCTTAACATGGATTTAATTCACCAAAATATTTATTTAGCCTATGTTAAATGCTCACAAAAACACAAATTTAAATTATTTTAGCTATTTCAAAAACATGCAAATTTCGGGGTGTTACTGCACAAGCCTGTCATCCAACATCCGAGTTGTTATGCCAACGAACACCTCCTCCGACAAGAACGGCCCAACGGAGAGACGTGGTTTCCGGCCCCGATTTAACAATAACTTCGACGACGAGCCAACACACGTCCGTCGGCCCGGAGAACCAGGCTAGGTTTTCACCTAATTGTTGGATGCCCACGGCCGCTAGCTCAGCGACGCCTTCAACAAGTTGAGTAGCACCGCGCATTCACCGCGCCGGCCCGGCGTATGCCAGGCAGTGGTTTACACCCAAACCGCAAACAAACGGGGACCGGCACCCGTGCGGATCCGGGGATGCCCATTGGATCCCAATGGACTCGTGGGCTCTGATTCAGGGGTGCGTCGCCGGCTTCCAGCCCCGGGCCGCGCCACCACGACGCTAGCAAAAGGACTCCCGCTGAGAGAGTGGATCCATGTCTCCTAGCACCGGATCTGGCCTGTGCATGGGGACACCATCGCCCGGGACCTCGTGTCTGCCATGGACAAAGATGGACGGAGATGGGAGAGAAGGGAAAAGGACGACGCGCGGCTGCCGGGCCACCGCCAGACCGACGAGATCCATCCCCACATGGAGGAGCCCGCAGAATTCCTGGAGAAGGCCTCGCTGCCGCCATCACGAGGGCTGTGCGGGCCTCCCGGCGCCTCTCCGGCAAAGTGGCGAGGGGTGGGAAGACGGGAGGGGGGGCGGCTGCTAGGGTTTGCCGCCGCGTGAGTCGCCTGTGCGGGGCGACGGGGCGACGGATGAGAGGATGAGAGAAAGGTAGTTTGACTTCGTCCCTTCTTGTCTGTTAAAGACAATGAAGAAGCATCTAGTTCTGCAAGACTGCAGACCTAAGCAAGCAACGAGCCCAAACCTCTTCGTTGACCTCGTCTTAGATGCCATCCCATCCGGGCCGCTGCCGCCGCCATGGCCGACAACAGAGATGAGGGCAAGGTGGCCACCGACACCTCAAGGTCTTCCCTCCCTGTCGTGCTCCCCCGTGGCAGAGGACTCATCTTGCAGGGCATGAACAAGCAACCCGCCTGGAGGTTGAAGATGACTGATGGTTAAGTAAACCATCGGTCACCTCTTGTAGAGACATACCTAAAAACATATTTTTTTTTTATAAATATAAATATATTTTGGAGACATAAGTGATAATACTATTTACAATAGTCTTGGTCAAAGTTAAGTGTAGTATCTATTCTTATTATTAGTTAAATATATCTGATATGTGTTGAACTATTAATTGCTTAGGCCTCATGCACCTCAAACAGATTAAATCAAAAATGTTAAAAAGATGATGATTTTTGGCAAGAGAAGAAGCAACATTTATTCAATTACAAAATATACACAATTTCATTTTTAAAATTCAATTTTGAGCTTATTAAATTTATTTATCTGATATTTTTTTGTAAATTTTTATAGTGTTATTGCTGGTAGTAAAGCATCAGCTACGGCAGCGGGAGTGTGCTTGCTCACAAATTCTAATGCTCAACGTCGCTGGGCCACTACTGGAGGGACTGTGCATCTGCCACAGCGACCGGTGCCGGTGCCGACCATCTCCGTATCTGTTCCGATCCGCTCCGTCACCGGGACCTGATCGATTAACCAGCATCCATCAGTGGCACGGTGCGGGGATCAAGTTGGTCTGCAACCAAGTGGAACGGCCTTACGTCCTTGCCTCTCTCTCTCTCTCTCTCGTCACGCGATATGCAAGCGCTCTCGCGTCGTCGACACGTCAGCGTCAGGATGGATGCAATACTCCAGTCCACTGTCCACTGTCCACTGTCCCGTGCCCGGGGTGGCTGTTCGTCGTATGCATATAGTGCTTGTCCGAGACGTTGAGGTACTCCCGGCGCCCTGACGGAGCGACGGGCAACACGTATTAGAATTCATATGGATATTCCTCTAAAATCCATATGAAGAAATTCTAATAAATCTCAAAGGTCCAATACATGTGTTACCTAACGGCTTTAATGTTTAGGCCCATGAGTAAAGGTGAGAGGTATAATATCAATTAAGCACTATATCATTGCTTGATGCGGTCTTAGGAGGTCTTCCTCTCGCATATACGCGTATATCCTCCCCCGAGAATATATACAGCAACTCACTATGTTGAGAAGCTCTTAAGCCATTTTGGCTTTATGGATAGCAAGCCTTCTCCAACACCTTATGATCCTAGTGTGATATTGAGAAAGAACAAGAGAATTACTAGAGATCAATTGAGATACTCTCGATAATTGGTTCACTCATGTATCTAGCTAGCGCAAACTGCACCCGTACATCTCTTTGCCGTGAGCAAGTTGAGTAGGTACATGTCCAACCCGGGTGATGATCATTGGCATGCATTGGAAAGGGTCTTGCGTTATCTTAAGGGTACAATGAGTTTTGGGATTCACTATTCTCGGGCACCCACCGTGCTAGAGGATATAGGATGCGAACTTGGATTTCGATATTGATCAAATCTACCACTAGTGGGTATGTATTTACTCTGAGGTGGTGCGTTGTCATGGAGGTCTTGTAAACAGACTATATTGACTAAATCAACCATGGAAGCAGAACTTACTGCTTTGGATACAGCATCTGCAGAGGCAGAGTGGCTGCGTGAGCTCTTGTCTAACTTGCCGGTGGTTGAAAAACCAATACCGACTATCCTTATGAACTGTGATAATCAAACAGTGATCACTAAAGTGAATAGTGCTAAGGATAATGCGAAGTCAACGAGACACATTAAAAGACGTTTGAAAACCGTCGAAAGCAGAAACTCCGGAGTAATAAGTGTGGCTTATGTCCAAACAGGACAAAAAACCCGGAAGATCCCTTTACAAAAGGGCTATCACCGAATGTGATAGAAATCGCATCAAGGGAGAGGGGTATGAGACCCATGTGAGTTTACAAACAGTAGTAACCCAACCTTTTTGATCGGAGATCTCGTGACTAAGGATCTCGGGAAGAAAAAGCTATTGGTAAACCGAGAAGAGTATAATAATAACCCTCTCTAAGTGAAGATGCAATACTCTCAATGCAATGAGGCACTTGTATGGCAGGTTGGCTAATGCCTTAATATGTTCTATTGGCTTTAACGAGCGAAGATGCTATCCTGCAGAAAGCATTCTTGAATGAACATACCTATATGAGTTTTGACTGTTAAACGTCGCAGCTATGAGACTTGGGTGGTCTCTAGTAAGCTCATGAAGAGACCAAGGAGTATGACCCGGTATACGCTCCACCCACGGAGAAGGCTATCAGCCGTGTACTAGTTTGACTTTGAGTAAAACTCATTTGCACAAAACTTGCAATTCAAGGCGTAGTCCATCGTTCAAGTTGTGAATTGGTCTAACTTGAAGCTTTAGGCAGATGTTCAACTTAACAGTCTCCGCTGAAATACTAGTATATAAACGAGTAGAGAAGAAAAATGTCTATAATGGGCAATTAAGATCTGGTGGGGAATTGTTAAAATTTATATGGATATTCCCCTAAAATCCATATGAAGAAATTCTAATAAATCTCAAGGCCCAATACATGTGTTCCTAATGGGCTTTAATGTTTAGGCCCATGAGTAAAGGTGGGAGGTACAATATCAATTAAGTACCATATTGCTAGTTGATACGGATGTAGGGGTCTTCCTCTCGTATATATACGTACCGATCCTCCCGGGAATATATACAACAGAGACTACAATTGGGAGTTTCAATTAGAAAATCCTAACGTAGTAAAAATAGTGTTTTCCTCTTCTCGCTACTGCGTTGCGCCGTAGTCTCTCCATCCCGATCGTCGTGCACCGACCGGAGAGAGCAGGCCTCCCGGAACCCCCTTCGTCTTTGCGATCCTGCACCGGGAGAAGGCGAATAAGGTTTTTGGGAAGCGCTCTTAGCGCGATCGCTTCCCAAATCTTCTACGGCGGCGTAACATCGTCTTTATCGTCGAGACGCAGATACAAGCTCGTGCAATCGTCGTCGGCAGCACGCTCTGCCAGGCTTGTGGGATCGTCAACGGGAGACGCCAGCGACAAGCTCACATTGCAATCGTCGTATGCATCTTCACCACCAAGTACTTCTACACCGGTATAAATCTAACTAGGCGTACGAGTTGGGTTTACACTAGTTATCATGTTCATGCTATGCGATATCATGATTTGTCCCGCTTAGATATGCGATATACCGATCTGCCATGCTAATAATCGCGGCCATGCTTAATCTAGTTGATCATCTTGTTATAATCTATATTCTGATTTTAATCTGGAAATTAATCTAAATTTGCCTAATTTTCCAACACTCACTTGGTGGCCTTGGGGCCCTGACGGAGCGACGGGCAACACGTACTCACTTGGTGGCCTCAGTGTCACGGTGTCGCCCACGCGCAGGTGTTCGACGTCGGGCTTGAGCATCTCGGCGAACCTCTCAGCAACGCGATCCTACAGGAAGCGGAAGGCATCGTCGGACTCACGGCGGGAGAGATTCTACTGGCAGCCTCAAACTCGTGGTTGCTGCTTGCGACGATCGCCGTGTCTTCAGCCTCCCTCGCAGACTGCATGTCCTCTAGGCAGAGCGAAGGTGGCCTGGTGATGTCGTGATATGAGGTTTCTGGCGACGAGCGTCTTCGGTTGGCGCGCGTGCATGCGGACCGTGTCGGCGTAGAAAGCCCTTCGTGGTGTCGCCCTTGCACAGGCGCGCCTGGCGGCGCATGCCTCGGTGCTTGGAGCAGTGCGTGCGCCAATGGGCAATGGCACGCCCGTGGAAGCCGCTCGCGGGGCAGCCGCAGGGACACGGAGGCCCTGCTCGGAGCAAGCATGCGATCCGACCTCCATGGCTGGCCTCAGAGACAGAGTTGGTGTCGACCACGCGCGCCTCGACACAAGGAGGCGGCAGCCGCTAGCTCCTGACACAGCCCTGGCGCTAACGGCTGCCACGCTGGCGACACCAACTCACCGTTCCGCGTCAACCACCGACGCAGCCGAAAGTCGGCGACAACGCATCCATCCAAGTCGATCGACGCCCTTCCACGTCTTCATTCAACCATTCTCGATCCAGGCACCGCCGCTGCAGCCGGATAACCCCGTGCTGCCGTCTGCGGAGCTCGTCGATCGGCGTCCGTGACGCGGTGGCTCGACTGCATCACAGCCGTGCCAGAGAGTCGCAGCGCCGTGGTGGGCAGGCTCGTCGGCGCGTGCTGGCAGCAGTGTGAGCCGCGGTGGCGAGAGGCGAATGCAGGGCGGGCGCGACGGCGGCAGCTACTGTGGGCGGGCTCGGCGGTGCGCGTGAGATGCGGCGATCGAGAAGGCCCGTGCATGCAGCTACAGTACGCATCCGTGGCGAGGTGGGGCGGCACCGACGGTGAGGATGGACATGGTACACGGATTCCACGGTGCCCTTGGGTGGATGGCAGGACGTCGCGGGCGCGTGCGATGCCACTGTCTGTCCTCGACATGAGCGGCCATCTGGTCGAGGAGGCGCTCGATGGCGCGGACGTCACGTGGTTGGTTATCCTGCACGTGGTCCCACTGCTGGATGATGCACATGCCCAGCCCAGGGGAAAATGTATGCACTCGACGCGTGATGTAGATGTACATGAGTCCGTGCAGCACACTAGCGTGGCCGCCGTTGTTTGAGCCACCATTGTAGCTACGTACATATGTGCACGGACGGTCCCAAGGCTATGGAACCGCGACCGAGCGAGACCGTCGGCCGGTATTGGGGCGCGCGCGGCCGTGACGAGGTGGCTCGCTGGCACACAAATGGTTCCTGTACGTTGCTTGGAGATCAGATTCCAAGGCATCACAGAAGAAGGGAAACAGAACAAGTATGTCATGAAATTGTTACTTTCTTTTCATTTCCGATCCATGCTAAGCATCATCCATCTTATTAGCTAGATATATAGCATAAACACATTTTAAGTTCGTAACTGATTGGACCTTTCTAGCCATGGACTACTATCTATTACACTTTTTTTATACTCTCTATTTGACATGTACAACATCAGTACTTATATGCTTGAAATATGATATTTAGCTGATGGTGGTGCCAAGAGTTAATGCAGCAATCTCTAATCAGCCCATCTTGGCAAGCCAGTGTGGGTCCATCCCGCAGCTTTGTGTGCACGGCACACCGCTGTCTCAACCAACACGCTCATCCCCACAGCCCACCATGGCACCGTCTCCCCCACAAAACCCCCACCGCCCCAGCGAAACCAAAGCAGTGCGCTCCTCTTCCGTCCTCTCGCAGGCTGTCGTTCCCCAAGCTCTGTTGTCGTCGTCTTCCAGTGAGCTCCTCCACGTCTTTCCTTCCTTCCTTCCTTCCTTCGGTCTTATTCTTCGTCGCTCGGTCGAAGGGATTGGTGTTTTGCTGGTTCGGATCCCCGAATCTGTGTTTGGGCGTTGTTGATCCCCCCCGTCCAGAATGGTCTCGTATCAAAGTCTTCTCGATCAATTTTGTCATTTCCCCTCCTCTGATTCTCCACCTTTGAAATCTCTCGTCTTGATTCCATGGCCCATTGGTTCTTTATCCTCGCCGTAACGAACAAATGCGGATTCAAAGCTGCGCTAGGTCAAGTTCTTCTTCTTTGGTTCTCCGTCCTTTCATTGTATTGGTTTGGTTGGTTGGTTTATCCTTGGCCCGTATGGGTCCCGCATTATTGATCCTCGGTTTCTGTCGCTTGTTGGGGTCTCCTCAATCGATTCTCGTATTCCCTCGCTCCTCAATTTGGGTTTTGTTGGGTGGATTAGGGTTTATAATGGAATAATGAATTCACGCAACTCTAATTTGTTATGGCTCCTATGTGTTGTGGGCAAGCATGATGGGGAAGACGCCCGAGGAGGAGGAGGTAGATGGAAGCCCTCGGAAGAAAGCTCACGTGGGTTGATGAGGGGGCTCGACTACGGATCCCGTGGCGCCGCCACCAAGCTAGCGGGGAAGACACGACGAAGGGGAGGAGGAGGATGGAAGTGTTGAAAGAAAGATGCACAAAAAGGTGTCGCGGCTCGGATTACGATGTCAACACCGAGCCTAATAGAGCAGATGCCACCGAAGAGGAGGAGACAAAGGCTAGGAAGCCCGCCGAAAAAGCTCCACGGGTGGACGACCCATCTCTTACTGCTCATGTGGCATCGGCACCAAGCCCGACAGAAAACTTCTGTCAAGGGGAAGGAGGTGGAGGGAACCCCACCAAAGAACTCTCCATGCCGGTAGGACAAACGGCCCCCGACGGCTATGCCTCCGCCTACGTTCCCGCGACGTCGGAGCCAAATCCGATAGGGAATACACCGTAGAAAGGGGATGAGGCGGAGGAGAGCCTATGGAAAGAAAGCTCCATGACTGTTCGGAGACGCTCTAGATACGCTCAATGGCGAAGCCAGAATTATGACATGGCGGGGGCCACTATGGAAACCTAACTTATAAAAAAATCAAACACAACTCAATTGGTCAAGTTTTTCCTAGTGACCGTCTAGGCTAACTCTACTTTGACACGGGTGCTCATATGAGAATTTTAATAAGGTGCTAGTTTTCAATGTTAGACGACATGTCCCTTTAATAGCAAAGATCTACTATGATTTCATGAATCTCAAAGTCTAGTGGTCAGCCTTTCAAATGTACCTTATAAGAATAAGCGTATTATCTATTTTTTAAAATGTGCTCATATGAACCATTTTTATTTAATAATATATAGTTGTGCTTTGTAGAATTTTATAATATAGAGGACACTATAGGAACATATATGGTAAGATTTGGTTATATTCACTCTCTTAATGTAAATAAAAATAATGAAGACATGCTAGTAGAAAAATATTGGCCCCGCTAGCCCACCTTGGCTCCGCCACTAGATACGGTCTCGTGGGATATTGGGGAGCCGAATCTCGACGGGGAAGACGCCGTCGAAGGAGGAGACAAACGATGAGAATTGGTGCAACTACAATCATGTCATCACTAACGATTGCTATCTAGAAAATGGAATCATTGCTTTGGTCCAAGGGCGCATGGACTTTGCTGTGATTGTCCGGACGAGAAGAGCAATCCCTTGATCTAAATGTTGCGACCATCCCTGCTGCGGGGCTAGGCCAATTGTTTACCCATTTGGGCATTCTCGAGCACACGCCGTGAAGAAGAAGAAGCACTAGTTTGCTATTCTACACTTGTGATCCTGGAAAGGGGATTATGTTTCAAGTGTAACGTTGAGGTGCCAACGACGATCAATTGAAGGTTATTGGCTCCCCCACCATCTGTTGGTAAGCTTTTCCGGACATTGCTCTTTGTGGTCCCATGCATGGCTTTGGTTATTGAATCGCTGGCGTTGTTCTTAACTTTGCACCAAGTTTTCATGTTTTCTGTTTTTTTCTTCTATATGGCTGTTTTCCCTTGATTTTCATTGCCAATCACTGGTCTATACTTTTCTCGGTAGTGGTTGTGGAATGTTAATACTTAGCTAAAGTTAACGATGTTTTGTCTTCTTGGTTATTAGCCCACCCACAAAAAATCCCCTACTTATTTGGTTTTTGGATGATCTACTTTCTTATGTCAAACTGAGGCGGAGGTCAATCCAAAGAAGGTTGAAAGGACGAGTGAAGTTTAGGCAAAGTCCTCTATCTAAACAAAGTTTAGGCAGAAAGTCCATATCATACAACGCCCAAGACTATGCTATCAGAGGGATACCAAATCGCAGAAACATATGCTACATGAGTGTAGTATTGCAGTGCCTATTTGTGCTTGGTAAGCTACGAGAAAGGATGTTAGCATTGGATCGTCCAAAAAGTCCCGTTGTTGAGGTACTCGAGAAGTTTTTGGAGGCAACCGTCAAAGGAGACGATCTTAACCCAAATGAAGTTTTGGAATGTGTATAAAAGCACAGAAAGGGTCGAAGTTCAAATTGGAGCTATGGAAGACATCCACTAATTGCTTATTGTCTTGTGCCAAATTTTGGTATGAGAAAAGAAGTTTTATAATTGATTCTATTTTTGTTTGAAGGAATCAACAACTTACGTTGATTGATTCTATTTTTGGGTTTGAGATGCTTCAAACAACGGTTTATACTGCTACCTGTCACTAGAGTGACAACCTTACAAAAACAGAATACAAAGTGGCTAAATCATCTGGACCTCTCAAGCAAGCATTTTAAGGGAAGGGGATGACCTAGAAGGAAAAAATGAAATGCCAAGAGATGAGATGGTTTGGGGACAGCCATCTCTTATTTATGGGCCAGTTACACATTCTTCATTTGCCCCTAGATATTTTAGAGCGAATCACCTAGCCCCTAGATATTTTAGAGAGAATCACCAAGCCATGCTTCCAGATGTGTTGTCAATGATGAACTGGTGGTGAATGGAACGCTATCCCATCGACTGTATTTGAGCATTGACTGTTGCAGATTTACCAAGGTAAAATTCCACCCTCCATACTGACGATGCTGCCCTCCACCTCAGCTCCAGCGCCATCCAAAAAATTAATGCTGCGACCACAGGATTCGAGCACTAGACCTCTAGACTCACGCCCCAGCTGGCTTAGGCGTGCCCAACGGGCTAGCGAAATCGCCGGCTCGCATTACGTGTCATCCGATGTGGAGGAGAGAAGTAGCGAAAAATCTCGTCGCTAGCGACTCGTTCCTAGATAGGCTCGCACAGTTTACGAAGAATTCATGGTCGCCGCTGTCCTCGCCCACAAACGTCCGCCGCATAGTTTATTCTTTCTCAGCCCAATCTCAGCTAGCGAAGTCGCTGAGTTCCACCGAGGACGCCCTTACCAATCGGACTATGAGAATTTAGTGTATAGAAGACACCCGTGAGCCTATTTAATAGGGGCAAACAAGGAAACCCCCAATAATGAATCACTCTTTGGCAATCCTTGGTAAGCGTAATCCTGTCCTAAACGACTTCTAATACCAGTATGGAGGGAGTATGAATCTCACTACCTCGAATACTATGGACGTATGGTTTGTACCAATTAGACTCAGCCACTCATTAAATATTCAAAGTACAAATATTACGTTCTACGAGGCAGTTTTTGGGATGCCGTCGTATCACTTCTCAACGGTCTCCGCAGGTGAAAAAAACTTTAATTTATGTAGTACTTGGTGGCTAAAGCTAATGAAGGTAAAACCCCCCTTATGTGACTCTTGAGGTTTTATGTTTTAACTTATCTGGAAATTTCAGTTCAATTACATTTTTATGTTTTATATTTCAGAAGCAATGGTTTTGGGACAACCCATTGAAGTTTTTTCTGCCTTAAGCACTTGAAGTTGTTCCTTAATATACCTGACAGAAATGAAGATAGCATTCTTTATTCGTGTCATTTTTTTTAGATAACAGGCCCCTTGCTTCAGCTGCTGTCCTCGCCCTATTATTCAGTGTCATTTATGAGGCCCACACCTTTTATCAGAGACTTGGATCATGTAAGTGAGAATTATATTTTAAGTTTGTTTTTTATTCTCATCCTATTTCCTTTTAGCAATATTCCTCGAGGACTTATCAGTTATGCATTCTCCTTTCTTTTAAGTTCTATGGTGATGTGCCAAAAAAATATGCATAATTTTTTTTTCAGATGTGATGCAAATGATTATTAGTTTGCTAACTCATTCGATTGTTGTATTTCGGTAGCTTCTAAGAAACCATATTAGGATTTAGGAGAATGTTTGAAACAATTATGTAGACACTCTGTTCGCTAAAAAGATTTAGCACTCCTGTTTATCCAACTGCCGGAAATCTGCTGTACCGATTGCTTTCTTCATTTGAGTTGGGTACAACTGCTTTTTTTCCAACAATCGGGGCATCCCATTTCCATTTCATTAAAAAACAGAAATACAGCCTTTGTTGAGAAGATTACAGGACAGATACCAAAGAAGAGGATAGCTATACTCAGATACTACCGATATCAGTTAACCCAACAGATGAAAACAACCGAAACAGTCCAGGCGGTCGTCATTAGAATAAAAGATGAGTTCGCGGATTGGTTCACAGCTAGACGCCGTCCGTGCGTCAATGCTGCTAGGATAGCCAACAATCCTGCGAGTAATTAGCTTAGCTTAGCATTTCTCCTCATAAAGATAGCGCTCCTCGCGCGTGTAACAAAATTTTACCTCCGTGGTCTACGTATGAGATAGCGCTCCTCGCGCGTGTAACAAAATTTTACCTTCTTATGAATATAACGCCTGGTAACCGGATCTTAAAAAAAAAACCGAAACAGCCTTTACCTTACCGAAACTCCTAACGCTGGAACCAACTGAAACCAAGCAAAGAACTTATAGTATCAGTACATCAGCTCAGCATAGCAGCTGAAAACCGAACAGAAGAAAGGAAACATTGCCACAGTTCCCCTGGAGAGAGACTAAGTTTTTCCACCAAGTGTCAGCATCAAATTGCAGCTTTCATCATCTTCATAGTAACCTTGACGACAACTTCATTCTTCATCTGATACATGGTCTTCAGCATATTGCAACAGCAGCATATTGGCTTGAACATCAGTTTGTCTTGCTAGCACTTCTTTGGCCACCCTAAGCAAAGTGTCAGCCCCTTCCTCCAGCTGTTTCTTGTTCATTTCCCCAAAGTCCTGCCTAATATTTCATAAAAGATACAGCATGACATACTATTTCCAAAGGACTTTTTAATAACTTTTTTATCCACGAAAAAATAGCGCGCTATTTTCGCGCTATAGCGCGCTAATAGCGGCCCAAACCAAGTGACGCGAAGCTATTGCTATTTTCTGCGCTATTCGCGCTATTGCCGCTATAGCGCGCTATAGCGCCGCTAATTTGGCGCAATTCTGTTTTTCCTGGCCCGGTCAGATTTGGCCCACTAAGGGCCCGATAATGGGACATGAACTAGGGTTACTCAGTCCACTTCACACTCCAGCCGATCCCCACCTCCGTTCTCTCCTCGATCTCCCCCGACCGCGCCCTCCGCCCCTCCAGCGACGGCGGGCCCCAGGCGGCGACACGGCGACGGGAACCACCTCCGTCCCTCCCCCACCTCCGTCCCTCCTACACCGCATCCCTCCCTCTCGCCGGGCGACGGCGGCAAAGAGGTGGCAAGCAGGGCGACGGAACCAAGGCGACGGGAACAGCGGCAGCGGCGCAAGCGACCCTCCGCCGTCGACCGGGCAAGTAGGATCAACTCCCAGCGCCATGACTACCCTGTGCAACGACCGGGCCCCGAGCGAAGGAGCCAACGCTATCGCCAACGGCAATGCAAACAATAGGCAAGTTCTTCTCGGAACTGTGATACTGACATACTGTGAATCTTGTTCTTCTCAATTCGATACTGTGATAGTGTGATATTGTTTGTCTCAATTTGATACTGATTTTTTACTTGTTAGTATTGTACTATTGTTAATTTGATACTGAATGTAATTTGCTATGAAAGTATGAAATAAAATTTTGCTAGTTCGTAGTTGTTAGTTGTTACTGAATGAAATTTGCACTCCACTTATTAATTTTGTTTTGTGATTCTGTCCACTTTGTAGGCCTATCTAGCAATCGCATCCACGTGCAACCAATCAAAATGAATTATGACGACCCAGCTTGGAAGTACTTTCACATGCCCGAGATCCCAGCAAGAAAGGGTTCTCTCCAGTGCAACTTGTAATGGACTTTATCATGCTGGAATAACTAGAATCGAAAGTACCACCTTGCTAAGATTCCTAAATATGGTGTTGCGTGCAGGTACAAAAAAGTTCCATACTGATGTGACGGAAGAAAAATGGCTAAATTGGATAAAGAAGATAGATACCAAGCAAAGGAAGGGCAAGGAGAAACAAGATGATAGAGCTGCAAGAGACTTGAGCCATTCCGATGGAGAGGAACACATCACGATGAAAGGCAAATTCAGTTATTGTGTTGAAGAAAACTGGCAAAGATGGTCCTATTGATAAGTTCCGTA
The DNA here is from genome assembly GCA_018135685.1 of Themeda triandra. Taxonomy (NCBI): domain Eukaryota; kingdom Viridiplantae; phylum Streptophyta; class Magnoliopsida; order Poales; family Poaceae; genus Themeda; species Themeda triandra. The sequence goes on along the minus strand of JAENPR010000584.1, from coordinate 2,452 downwards.
GAATGACACCGAGAAGAAATAGTAGCTGCAAGGAAGGGCAGCTTTGCTATTGCCGAGAAGGTTCAATCCAAGTTGTCAACCTGAAAAAAGGGAAGAGAGGAGGGACAGAGCATGTGAGTACATCTCACAGTTTTTTATGAAGGTGGCATCTCACACAACCTTGTTACACTTCTAGCTTTGAGCTCATGCTTGAGGCTATTGGAGACTTTGAGAGGAACTTGAGAGGGCCAACTCCATATGAAATGAGTGGGAAATTCTTGCAAAAAAGGAAGAGGAAAGTGTCAGGACTTATCAAGTCTCACAAAGAGTCTTGGGAGCTAAATGGATGCTCGCTTATGACAGATGCCTGGACAGACAAGAGAGGTAGAGGTGTAATGAACTTGGTAGTTCACAGCGCATATGGTGTTTGCTTTCTTGATTCAGTGGATTGCTCATCTGTGAAGAAAGATGGCAGATACATTTTTGAGCCGGTTGATAGATGTATTGAGAAAATAAGGGTGCAAAATGTAGTTCAAGTTGTGACTCGACAATGCAAGACCAAATGAGGCAACAGCTAGTTTGTTGAAAGCAAAGCACCCCTCTATTTTCTGGAATGGTTGTGCAGCCCATACCATTGATCTAATCTTTGGAAGATATAGGAAAGATGCCCAAAGTTGCGGAACAATTGCCAAAGCAAAGTGCTTGACTGTTTTTCTATATGCCCATACTAGAGTTTTGGACCTCATGAGGGAAGTATCTTTCTAGAGATTTGGTGGGTGTGGTGTTACAAGAGAAGAGGTTGATTCCTATTGATGATGATGAGTTATTTGTTTCATCTTCGATGGAGAAGAAAATGACAAGGCTATGGCTATGTCTCGATTCCCGTGGCTGAGTAATGTGGTTTGTTTGCTATCAATATGGTTTGTTTGTGTGCTGTCATGCTGCTGTCAAAACTCTCTTAAGTTCCGCATCAGACTATGTGTCATTTTTGTGTTTGTGTTTGTTAGGGTTGTCTTGTGGAATGCTTATGCACTTATGGCTTCATGCCTATTTGTCTTTCTAATGTAATAGACTGTTAAACCATGTCGGTTGAATCATTTTGAATGATGTTTATCAGTTTATGACTTGTTCTGATCAAGTTGTGAGATTTTATTTCATCTATTTAATACTATGTCTGTTTGTATTTTAAATAGCGCGCTTATAGCGGCTATCCAGTTGACGCTATGGCGTTTAGCCGGGCGCTATAGCGTGGCCATAGCGCCGCTATAGCAGCGTTATAGCGGCGCTTAGCGTCCAAACGGCCGACGCTAATTTTCATAGCGCACGATTTTTTTCGTGGACTACATATCATTCAATTGCATAGCAGATCAGAGGTACGAGGGTAGACTAGCCGTATGTATAGCACAAAAGAAAGTTGAAAGGGAACGATATCTATGCACGTGCAAAGCCACTTAATTTAGACGTGCTGGTTTACTCACCCAAAAAAAGACGTGCTGGTTTCAGAACTCAGACTCAGACAAACTCTTCGTCTTGTGTTCTCACTCTGCAATATAATGTGTAGTTTTTTATATAAAAAAATCTTTCCTTTTTTGTTTATTTGTTTCCAGGAGTATCATGACGCCTGCTATTTGCATTATGGCTGCATATGCATGGGGACTGATCGAAGTTTAACTCCAATTCTCCATGCTGTCATAACATGCATGATGAAGAAGAAGAATTATATGGTCGTGCTGGGTGTGGTGGAAGTACTGTCGTGTACGTATAGTAGTAGAGTTTCTTTTGGTCGGGACCCCGGATCCAGCATGCGCCCCCTGCCGCGCGGGCTCCTCGATCTTCTTATCCGGCCAACCTCTCGACCTGCTCATGGTCGACACGTACACGTGCGCGTGTGACCCATCTGTGTATACTGATCCTGCTCTATCTCCGTCTTGTGGTGGCCATGCACGCAAACCGGCCAAGAGAAGAAAAACACTTTAATTCACATGTATTAAAATGGATTGGATGGACTTTAATTACGCTATGCATCCAATCAAGACTTAAAATACGTACGTAAATGCTCCAAACAGTGTTGTTCTAACTATGAGTAGAGATGAGATCATGAGAAAGAGGCACGTACACATATCTATATATGCATGGACAAGATGGATGTTGTAGTCGTAATAGGCCAGCGATATGTGTGATGCAGGTGTGATGTGCCCGCCTTGATCCGTGACAAGGCGGCGGCGTTGAGGCGTGCATGGCCAAATATAGCACGTCACAACGTTGACGATGCTGCCCATTATTAGCAAAGACACTGTAGCTATTTAGTAGCCGTCACACGTGTGCTTTCGGGACTCTTCGCAGTGATGTGCTTCATAAAAAACTTTGTATTTTTTTTAAGAACATCATTACTCGATCATTTCTTTGCAAAAAAATCAGTACTCGATCATATTAACTAACAAAACGTTAGTAACAGATATGCAATCAGGTATAT